>CM058040.1:100577955-100779134 GCA_030169165.1 Centaurea solstitialis
AATCCTCAGCGATCATGGACCGACCCAAAAGCTGACCCATGGTCAGGGTATCACCAGATGCTCACCCATGAAATGAACCCGGGTAGACAGGGATGCCATCCACTGTCCTTTCCAAGAATGCTACCGACCACTAGCTAGGCTACTAATGCTTTAATTGCTTGCAACTATCTTGATCTACATAAATAGCCATGTACGGTAAAAATTAGTTGATAAGGTAGATATCAATATACTTTATAAGAATAATCTAAAAGAATATATGTAATTATTGAAATGCTTATTGAAGAAGCTTTTTAGGTAATATCTTATGAACACTAGCCTTAAGAGTTTTTTCCTATAAAATCAAAAGACAAGTTAAGTGGTTGCCAACATAACTTTGAAAAACAATGATCAACAAATAAGCATTTTAAGACCTATTAATGTTTTTGTTTGAAATTTCAGCCATTATAAGCATGTAGGGTTCTCTTTCATAAAACGAAAGCAATTCATAAGGTCAGAGTTCAAGACAATCTTTAGCTGATATACATGAACCAAGTACTCTTGACCCCATCTAAAAATGTTTGTGTATGGTTTGTTCCTCTAGATTATTTTAAGACTTTTTGGAAACTAATGCGACACACCATAAGAAAGTCAATTTTATAGGACGCCAAGTATGTCTAGATGAATATCATCGTAGATTGTTTTATAGGACTTAAAGGAATATGAAATCATGTTGCATCTTATGGGAATCCTAACAACTTTTTATGACAATTTTAAAATAAATGGTAATACTTTTTCTATAATTATTTGCACATCTATTATATAAATGACTAATTTACAATTTTTGCCCCTGTGGTTTGTAATTAAAAACTTGTGATTTTTGTTTGTGTACGTGGTTAATTTAGAAATTATTGTTTTCGTTCATTTGGTTTGTAATTCATTACTATTTAATTCTGATTACTTACAATATATATTAATGTTTCAGTCCTATGGTGTACATTAATGTCTACTATTTGTTCTTATAAACTCAAATCCTATATAAAACAATTAATTTATCATATGACATATTGAAATATATTTGACACCACTTTAAGCCAATTTTGTTGTAGTGATAAAAGATACCAATTTCCGTCACACAATAAAACAAGAGCAACTACAGATTAATTTGAGATAACGATTATGCAGTAAACGACACGAAGTGAGACTAACAAATCCAGATTTGTTATTAGTTCATATATCTACGGCTTCGTCTACTTTTTAACACGTTTTATACGTAGACGTATGGTAATTACATACGTGTACGTATTATACAAAAAATATATTTATTGTTTATAGATGTATTTTATTGGGTAGTAGATAGTTTCTTGTGGTATTGTTGGTAAAGTAGCTTCATTTCCTCCATTAAGATAAAAAATCAAAGTCCATATAAAAATTATACCAAAAAAAGCCTAATGTTACAAAATGTATTAAAGTTGATTTGTCATCTTTACTCACAAAGGAAAAACATGCAATTAGTGTGATTTAATTTATGTGGTTTTAAGATAATGATTCCTTATGATGACGGACCCACTAAGTTACAATGAAAAAAACAAAAACATTATTGTTAAACGAGTGGATTACAAAATTGTACCTATATACATATATTTATATATAATAATTTATCAAATCAAAATTTGGGTATCGTTTGGTTTGGATTTTTGTGCTTAAATCTTTATTTGGTTTTGTTTTATACACAAATTACGAAAGTATTTGCCAGTTAATAAAGTAAAAAAGAACACAACATTTTACGTGCCAAGTTTTTCTGTAACTAAAAAATTATTCTCCTTTTTATTGTAAAAATTATGAAAAAAGCACCTATAAGAATAAGCATTCTTTAGATTAAAAAACGTACCATGTATTCAAAAACTAGTTATACTTTGTAATAAAAAGGAATCAAATATAATCATTTGAAAAACCGTATATAATCATATGAGGTATGGCACATTTTTTAAAATTCTTGGAGGATATATCAATTGGAAATCTTATATTCGTAAAAATTAGAATAAAGTTAGATATTTTTTTTGGATAAGGTTCATTTAGTTTTTGTCTAGATTACATCTTTAGCAATTTGGAAATTATATTTCGACCGTTTGAGACTAAGCCTGACTACAGGATGCCAACGTTTGGATTCGAACCCGATCCCTCTAGACCTTTTGCTAGTACGCTATGTCGACCCTTGTGGTTAAGATATTTAGAAAGCCTTTGTAGCTATAGAGTTTTCGGTTCTCATTGGTTTAGATCAAGAGATTAGTCTTTATGTATAAAGCTAACAAAAAAATTTGGTATATTAATTCAGCTGAAATTTATACCTGTATTAAAGAAAATGCAAACGTAATAGTTTTCATGTAGTTGACACATTTAAAGTTTCTTTTGGTCCAAGATAACATTAATTTTACTAATTAATGTGACAATGAAGGATTAGTTTATTAAAGATTAAGTTAGAGATAATATATGAAACAATTAATGATCAAATTTGTGAAAAGTAGGTGTAAAAGATAACATGACATACTTTGAGTAATTTCTTTATTTTCTTTTTGATAAAATTATCATTTCTTTCCCCTCTTTTTATTGCTTTTTCTCTCCAGGAGTTGAAAGCGATCGACTACAACATATTTATATGCATTTTTCATGCCCTTTCGACTTTCCATTTCCTTTTACAGAAATATTAATTTCACCTTCAATTTTATTTTATTAATTTACTCATCAAATGGTGATTAAAAATTAAAAAAAAAATCATGGATCCTGACCGAGACATATTCTTTTTGCCCGTCTCAAAATAATGAATTTTGAGAGGTATATGGATAGTTAATTAACGTAACGAGTTCTGATGGTCAATTGAAACCGCACTTTTTGATTTTTGTTCTCGAAAATAAAAGCTAATTCAAGATTACTGAAATATAGTGTAAAATTACTTAATTTGTTTTATAATTAGTAAAGAGAGAAGTCGTTACGAAAAAGTAATATATATGCATACACTAATATAGAGCGATCCATATTGGTACTAAAAATAAACCCTAATTTTGCGGTTTGGTACACAAAATCATGCTTAATAAACTCTATATGTTTTGAAATTTCAATGCAGAAATTCAACAAGAATTGATGTATCATAAATAGAAGAAGGATTTTCCAATTTGAACAACTAAATTAATTAACCAGATGCTAATTACATATATTCTTTTTTTTTGAAAGGAAGGTAATTATAATTAAGAGACTGAAAAAATAAATTAAGTGGCATTCATATATGGTAATGATGATTTCTTGAATCTGAAAGGTATATGTGACCATCAACATATAGAGATATACAACTATTTATATAGAGACTTTACATCAATTTGTGCATAATGTACAAGATTAAGCAGCCACAAAATAAAAAGATGATCATCATATTTACCAATTAGGGTTTTATACAGTGATGGTACACCAAAAAAAGATGAAGGCAGAAAAGTTCATTAAAATCATGCCTTTTTTTGCAATTAAAATCATATCAAATTAATAAAAAATATAATTAACAAACACAAAAAAACTAAAAAATAATAAATAAATCTAAGATGCATGAATATGAACTTATGGGTTCAATCGGTGTACAAAACAAGAAATAAACTCAATCAACAAAATCAAGTACACACACACACACATATATATATATGTATGTATAAATTAAAATTATAATAAAAGAGTATGAATTTCCATTTAATTAATTAGTTAAAAAGTATATGATGATCGACTAATTAATTAATTAAAACTGGATCAAATTACAAATCATTTCTCATCGCAGAAACACATATTCTGTCACTAGCTAAATGTTGACCCTCTCACTATTGATATGTAAGTTGCATCTAACTTCAATATTCATTAATCAAAACTATATATATTTCATATGTATATATATACAACTACATATATAGATATAGATATAAATAAGATCAACAAGTATATAATTTAGTGTTTAATTTCCATTCATACCCAACTTCCACAAAAAAAACTTGATCTAGGAGTACCAGTTCATGCCCGATAACTGGTACGGTTGTTGTCGGTAAACGACTCCGTCACCTAACATTGCTTGCTGACTCAGAAGACTCGCGATCGAACCACCGTTTTCATCGCTTCTCGCCGCCATAACACCACCATCACTACCGTTACTATCCGCAAGAAACCTTTTAGTCGTGTATGGGGAATTACCGTTATGCCCTTCTTCGTTCCAGAGCAAGCCGGGGAACGATCTCTTGATCGGAAGGAGATGATTCGAAGCGGTGTTGTTGACGACGTCATTCGAGTTCAACATCGTCGTATCGAATACTACGTTGTTGTTGCTATTGTTGTTGTGATTATGATGATGGTGATTCTCGAGCATTGCATTGAACCCCGATACGGGTCGGGTGACACCGAGCGATATCGATGGCGGAATAGACGCCAGCATCCCGGGGATCATGCCGTGATCGCTGCCGCCACCGCCGTCACTATCTACCGGCCTTTGAATATTGTTCTTCTTGTAAATTCGACATAAAACCCAATCATCCAACTACCATAAAAAAAACCCAATTCCATCATCAAGAATTATTAATAAACAAAAAAAAAAAAATCAAGAAATATATAATTAATTAAAAAAAGGGTACCCTTAAAGAAGCTTTTTTATTGGTGGGATCACACCCAGGTGGTTTTGAGATGGTCTTATTATTATCAGCCAGCCGATACTCATGCATAATCCAGTTCGTTTTGGCCCCTTTTGGTGGCTTCCCTCCATAGAACACAAGTGCTTTCTTCACACCAACTTTCTGCGTCCCACCTGACGTCAGCACCGGCTTATCGGTTCCCGTGGCTTTCCAGTACCCGGACGTCGCGGCCCTGTTAGGCCGCGCCCCGTTCGGGTACTTTCGATCCCGTGGGCTAAAGAAATACCACTCTTGCTCACCAAAAGTCGCCTTAGCTACACAACACAAAAAGTTAACACAAATTACACGGTTAACATAACAAGGCGACCCGGCCTATATAATTAATTCAAAACCCTAATTAAAAAAGTTAACTCATCACACACACACTGACACACACACAAAACACACACACATATATATTTTTTTTGTACCTGGGAGTTCCCATGGATCGAACTTATAAAGATCGACCTCGGCGATGATGGCAACGGGCAAAGGGGCGGAAGCGGCTTTCTTCTTGAGGTAGTGAACGACGAGTTCTTCGTCGGTCGGGTGGAAACGGAAGCCGGGAGGTAACTGAGGTTGTTTAGAAGCGGATGAAGAATCCGTACTCTCCATGGTTTATAGTATAATTAATCAAACACGATTCTGCCACCTTATAATTTGATTAAATTATATAAATAATATAATTTGGAGTTAATCAGAGCATCTTGAAGACAGAGGTAGAGAGAGAAATTAAGAGGAAGAAAGAAAGTGGAAAAGGGGAGAATATTGGGTTATGAATTTACATAGCTTTATCTTTATATTGGTATACGGAAAATAGTATCCACATGGGTATTTCCGTATTAATATATATATACAATATATCTCTGTGTGTGTGTGTGATGATATATGTATATACTTAATCGTATTTTTGGTAAATTAAAGACCCAAAAAATCGTATTTTGGCTTTTAACTTTTTTTCTTCAATAACTCGGTCGAAAATGGTATTTAATGTTTTTTTTTGTAATTGAAATATATATAAAGAATATATTAAATATAATATTAGCAAATTGATTATAAAGATATAAACATTGGAATGAAATGTTGCTATCTGAATTAATGTATGCATCATGTGCATCCAAACTAATTTTGTAATTATGACCATTAAAACAAAATTAACTCGTGTGGTTAGGTTTGAGGGGTTGAGTATTATTTTTTATATGATGCTAAATTTAAGTATGCTCGAATTGTATATATCTTTGTATTAGCTGATTAATTATTGAAGTATTAGGAATTCTTCGAGAGACCCCAGTGACAAAATATATATGCTTAGTCATATATAGAATTATTTTTTAAAAAATCAATTAATTTTGGAGCAAATTATTGAAGGTATTTTCTTTTTAACAATAGTTCCGATTTAATTTAATCAACTTAGTTCACTAAAATCGGATTCGAAGGGTAAATACAAAGGCCAGTAAATACATAAATTCGTAAATAGATGAGTTAACGATTGGAAATACGTTTTTGAGTATAAGATAAATGATTTATTAATACATTTTAATTTAGTCATCAACAATTTAAATATCTTGGAATTTTATAAACAACCAATTAATCTATTACATATGCTTAAAAACACATTATTAACATAATATAAGCTAAAAAAAGTGATATTGAATCCTAACTTCTATCTAATTAAGCCACCAGCAGTAGATAAATATAACATAAATTAAGTCAAGATTATGATCTCTAATTATATAAGAACAAAAGGGCAGAATAGTAATTTGGAAGGGAGGAGAGTAGATGGTAACAGGGAGAGTGGGAAACTGAAAGTCAGGCGAATAAGAAAGTGACACGCGTGATGATGATGATGATGTGGCAAGGTGGGGTCCATGGGTCCAGCATTTGGGCAGCAAAAAGGGCAGAGATGGAAAAAGTGAAATCGGCGATTAGGGATTTGAAGACGTTATGTTAAATGTTATGCCATTGGCATCAAAAACATCATATTCATAGAAACATTTGGTACGGTTTTTATGTGACAAATTTTCATGCCACCATCCTTTCATTTCATATCATCTTTAATCTTAATAATCAGCCACTATTATTTTGTATTTATCAAAAGATTTAAATTAATTATACCAATAGGTAACTAGAGATTCTTGAATTGTATAGCTAGCGGGTGTTCAAAGAACTGAATTTTATGTAAAGTAAATCATCTAAAATACGGATTTTAGAATAGGAGTTCTTGAAATATGATCTGATAGGTTGTAGACTGGTTTGGTTCGATTAGAGGAAATGAAAATACAAAAGATGTCTTTTATCTTATTCCTACCATTCCGAATGAAAGGATGAGCTAGAATTTTATGATGTATTTTTTTGATAAGGATAAACAAGAATTTAAGCTACTATCGATATTAAAGGAAAAACAATATTAAAGTGACATGTTTAATTGTCGGTAACCGACTTGAAAGAGTTCCTATTTAGTCAACCACTTATATAACAAGGAGAACACCGATATGCATTTCATGCGAAGGGAGATAATTAAAATTAAGTTTTGAAAGACTCTAAAGTAGAAGTCCCTTTCAGCGTTTTCTTAAGAAGCCTGTGTAGTATGCAAAAAATGAAGAAAACGATCAATATTAAAAGAAAATTATAGTTCTCCTTAGCTATCTTAAAACGAAACTTTGAGCGCAAAACGTTTTGATAGACTCCGTATTACAAAAGCATCCGGTAAGCATGATTAGGAAAATTAATAGTCTATATGTTAAAAGTTAAAACAAATATATTGTAATTCTCTCTCCTTAATTAGAAGATAATTTGAAGGGAAAAAAATCGATTTTCTTTAATTAATTAAGAATCTTACCTAACATCTCATCAAGGTAAAACATTGACCAATCATGAAATGGGGAATCATAGTCCTAATAGAGTGTGTGAAATGATTAATCATCCATAAATCAGTGAGAAAGTGAGGGAATTTGTAGATGTGGTTGTACTTTAATTTTCATATTTCATAAAGGTGTTTAAGAATTTTGGTATACAATTCTCTATCCACCCAAAAGGTGAAAAAATAGTTGAAAATATCAATGTTAAGTTATATATTGTTATAAGAAACTAGAATAACTTGGACTATTAGTTTAATAAAAATTAAAGTCTATTTACATCTTGTTCATCAAATGATCTTTTTTTCCTCTTTTTTTTTTTTTTATTCAAGTTTTTTTTTTTTTTTTTTTAGTTTAGTGATAACTAATGGATGTGTATGAAGGTAAATAAGGAAGGTCATGGGGGTAGGGCTGCAATCCAAGAAGGGGACAAAAGGCCCCACTACAAGCCCTAAAACTCTATCATTATATAAATTGAAGTATCACTTTTTATTTTTATTGTATGGATTTTAGCTTCCTATTTGTGGATTTATTTATGGATTTTATGACGAGTTTCAAGTTATATATTTTTTTAGTATATATAAGTTATTATCAGAAAATATAATTATTTCTTGCTGTATATATGAAATTATCAAATAAAAAACCACAAAAGGTTGAGAAACAATAATTATTTTCATGTGTATTTTTTGTTTCATATTGTATAATGACACCTCAATTTTCATGCATAGTGTCATAACGTGGAACAAGACAATATTAGTACTTTTCATATTTATGAACCATATTCGTGGTATCATTAAACAATTAACATCGATATATATGTATATACATGAAAAATATCACACGAGAATGAAATCATTTTAAGAAAATACGAGAATGATTTTTAGCCTTTCATTTTTTATATTTCAAATACATCACTCACATCACCTCCATGGCCTCCCATTTCCCCCACCTCCACCTCCGCTGCTGCTGCAACCACCAACATTGCCTCCGCCAGCAGCACCGCCTCCGCCACCAACAGCACCACCACCACCCACACCACCGCCATCGACACCACCACGAGTACCTCCGGCACCACCGTCACCACCACGAGGACCTCCGGCACCACCACGAGCACCTCTGGAACCATCAGCACCACCACGAGCACCACCGACACCACCACAAGCACCTCTGGCACCACCTCCCCCACCACCACCACCACCACCACCCCCCGCCAACAGCAGCAACACCACCCCCTCTGCCACCACCTACACCACCTTCGCCGCCACCATTTTGCATATTTTATATATGATTTTGCATTGATGATTTTACATATGATTTTGCATTGAAATCACATATGATTCTACATTGAAATCACATATGATCTTGTAATCACACATGATTACGCATCGAAATCACATGTTAACCCGTCAGCTTATATTAAAGCACATATGATTTTTCACTGAAATCACATATGATCTTGTAATCACACATGATTATGCATTGAAATCACATGTTAACCAATCATATTATATTAAATCACATATGATTTTCCATTGAAATCACATATGATACTACATTGAAATCACATGTTAACTATCACAATCACCTTTGCTACCATCATCTACACCACCACCACCACCACCCACACCATCTCCACCACCACCTACAACACCAATGCCACCATCTCTGTCACCACCACCAACACCACTCCACCACCTCTTCCAGCACCAACACCACCGCCACCTGCATCGACATCACCAACACCATCACTGACATCACCAACACCAGCACTGCCACCACCACCACCACCAGTACACCTACGGCACCACCACCAACAGAGGTGGTGGTGGTGGTATGGCTGTTGGTGATCTTGCAGCTATTGTTGATGTTGGTGGCGGCATAGGTGGTGGTGGTGAGCAACATAGGTGTTGGTGGTGGTGGTGGGCGACATAGGTGGTGGTGGTGGCGACGACGATGACGACGTAGGTGGTGGGGGTAGTGGGGGTGCTGCTGGTGGTGGCGGTGGTGGTGGAGGTGAAGGTGGTCGGTTGGTGGTGGTGGCCATAGAGGTGATGTGGGTAATGTATTTGAAGAGAAAAATTGGTGGCTAAAAATTATTCTAGTATTCTCTTAAAATGATGTCGTTCTCGTTTGAACCCACCCAAGGTTCATGAGAGAAGCATATTAATTTAAGAGAATGTCAGGAGCTATCTCAGCCACTCATCTTCGGTTAATGTGATCACGGAGGATTGACGCGATTCATGGGTGGGTAGAGATTATTAAAGGGGGGCGGACCGATCAAAGCTACATTTATTGACCGGATGAGTGGCTGAGAATGAGATTGCTTCTCACATTCCCTTAAATTGATGTGTTTCTCATTTGAACCTTTCTCTCTCTATATATATATGTATGTATGTATGTAGCCAAAGGTTAAAAAAAGAGATGGCAAAACAAAAAAAATGGGAAGTAGAAACTTGACTAAGATCAAATTTAACTAGTCAAGAATTGTGACATTGATTAGTCAAAATTTGCACCTATGTCAAAAATAAAAGTAAAAATTAGTTTTGTAACTTCTACAAATGGAAGGAAAACATGTTCATATATATATATAGGAAAGTTCAAATGTGAACTCAATTTTGGTTGTGAACGTGAGGACGAACCTCGACCACTCATCCGGTCAATAAAGACGGCTTTGACCGGGTTCCCTCATTTAATAATCTCCACTCTCCCATGAATCGCATCAATTCTCCATGATCGCGTCCATCGTAACCGAAGATATGTGGCTGAGATTCGTCCTTAAGTTCACAACCAAAATTGAGTTCACATTTGAAGCTAACCCTATGTATATAGCAAAAAAATGTGTATTTCCCGGACATGCTAACCAGCCCATATTGTCGACCCGTTCCACTGTGAGGGGCGTACCAAACTCACTTAGCGGCAAGACGATTGCACAGGGGCCCCGAAATCGCATCCCAAGGGATTCGAACCCGTGACCACTAGCATATTGAGCAACTCACTGAGCTCCTTAACCAACTGAGCTACATGTTAATTATATGTTAATATGTGAAACAGTGTAATTCACATAATGATTATTTTTAATTGATTCATAAATGAACTATATGTTTATATATTAACTTGTGTAATTCAGATATTAAGTATTTTTAACTGATTCATATATGAATTATATGTTCATACGTAAACCTTTGTGATTCACATATGAACTAATTAACTAATTCACACACCAAACCGTGGGTTCATATATGAACAAATAGTTCATGTATCAATCACGAGGTCATATATGATTGTGTTTGCCGTCAATTAGTAAAAGATAAGAAACTACTCCTCTATTTTCCATTATATTCATGCGAGTAATTATTTAGTACTTCATAATTAAAGTCGTAGATGTTGACCGGATGAAAGGTTATGATCCCTTCTCTATTTTTCATTTTAGCACTTTTTATTTAAACCTCTCTATACATATGTATATTAACGAAGAATTGAAAGAAATCGAAACAGGATGAAACAATAGCTATTTGTTGTTTCCATTCGAAGTTAAATGGTGTACAGTCCTTCAATAACGTGTCATGAAAATTGCAAATGTTAATTTTAACATTGCAATAAAATGGTCAAATGACGTCCATAACTGACATAGTTGAGTATTAACTTTTTTTTATTAATCTTGTAGTTTTAACTGGATAAAGTTAAATAATCTAAAACTTTTAACCTTATGAATAAGTAAGTTGTTAGAATGAAGTTAGACAACCGTGTTAATATAACTCAAAGACTAAATTATATTATTAATCATTTTTTTTTCAATTTTCAAAGAAAAAACCCAGCTATTTGGTAGAATTATAAAGAGCTTGTGTTTCTTTATTTTGAAAAAACTATTGCAGATTGATGTTTATGCATGCCTTAAGAATTTAGTTTGGTTTTATCTAATAATATTATAAATATTTAATAACTAGTCAACCCTTTTTAAACTTCTAGTAATGAGAAAAAAATTACATTTCATTATATATATGTTTTTGCAGTCCATTATCATTAGATACAAGGGTTCAACATGATGACATAAGCGCAATCGTCGAAATAAGGTCAAAATCTAAAATAATTAAGTGATTGACTGAGACATATAGCACCAATGGTGGTGTATCAAAATTAATATCGACCATAAATATAGTTCATGTCTTTCTCAATTAAAGTCACTATAAAAAACAGGTTATGATTGACGGATAAATCTGTCGATATAGCACACTGCACTGACGGCTTACCGGTAATGATTTGGTCGGGTATCCCGCTAACTATTATATCGACTTTATCGATTAAAGGAGTCGTCTTGGGAAAACTAAATTTATACTTGTAATAATAGGATGTAAAACATTAAAGCATTAGTAGCCTAGTAGTGACGATAACCTGACCATTGGCTGGCTTTCGGGCCTATTGATGGTCGCTGAGGATTATTTGGGTGCCCGTATGGGTCCTAGATACCTTGTCGACTTTGTGTCGGGACGTGTGCATGAATTTTCTGCCTTTAATTTAAAAAAAATATATGTAAAACTATATATGCATAACTGATCAACCAGTAATGTATCGTCCATGCAAATTATAGATGGAATACCCATGGGTATAGTAGTAATGTAGTGTCGTTTACACATTACTGATAATTGATAACATGTTGTTGAGTGTCGATCCTTACAAATTAATATGTTGATAAATACAACAGTGTCGGAGAGTGTCGATAGTTGCAAGGTTAGTCTTCTTAAATTATTTTATGTAAATGTTTATTTCCGGTAATAGTTCTCCAATTACTAGTACTACTATTGTTGTTGTGGTTGGTTATTTTTATAGGAGAGGGTGGGGTGGTTGCGCCAACCGGGATTGTACGTTTGAGAAAAGGGGTCATTAACTCGATATTGCCCGCGAGGTTGGAGTTGCAAGGCATTCATTTCCTCCATTGTACAATTCATGGTGGCCGGGCACGCATTAGAGTCGTGGCCTTGCACACCACAAACGACACAAATGTTCGGCGGCTCTTGATATTGTTGATGAGGGGCCCTAGCAAGTTGTGCTAGCTTATCATCGAATGACGCACTCATGTTGTCGATCTTTGCCACGATAGAAGCCATTGTGTCGGAATCGGAAGAAGAAGGTCCTTTTGGATGAACCGCGCGCTCGTTGGGCCATTGGTAGTGATTGATGGCCAAATTTTCGATAAGATCCTTAAGGAAGGCGGGAGTCTTTGTCATAATGGTTCCCCCGGCCGAAGAGTCGATGGCGAAGCGTGCGTCCGATCTCAATCCGTTATAAAAGAGTTGGATTAGCCTCCAATCCTCTATCCCGTGATGAGGACATTGCCGTTGGAGACTTTTGAACCTCTCCCAAGCCTCGTACAATTCCTCGGTGCCGCCTTGAGTAAAATTAGTGATTGCCTTCGTGAGATTAGCGGTCTTTCCCGGTGAAAAGAATCTAGTGACGAATGCCTTCGCAAGGCCCTCCGAAGATGTGAAGAAGTCCGGGTCATGACCCTCTAACCATTCCTTAGCGGCATCCTTCAAGGAGAAGGGGAAGAGTTTGAGCCGAATAGCTTCTTCATCCAAGCCATTAATCTTTAGAGTGCCACATTTTTCGATGAAGGAGTTGAGATGCTTCGAAGGATTCTCCATTGGTGTACCCGAAAAACGGTCGATCATGATGAAGTTGATCAAACTCGTCTTTATCTCGAAATTATTGGCGGTTTGGTTGGCGGGCCTCGCAATGCATGAGGTGTTGCTAAAGCGAGGTTGAATGAAATCCTTAAGCGTTCATTGATCAGCCATCCTTGCTTCCTTTAACTTTCTTGCACGTTCCGTGTTTTGCCGTCGACAATGTGATTCGATCTCGGGTTCAAAGAGTAACTTCTTCTTCACGTGAGAACGCTAATCATAAACCTTGACTAACTGGAGACACATCGAACAAAAAGGTCAAAGAACGTGCGGAAAGTAAACAATTTAAGCATGTAAGCATAGAAAGCACGAAAGGAATCAAAACGGAAAACACAAGGGTGAACAGGGCTTTAGCGATCGCTAAGACCATGGTCTAGCGATCGCTAAGTAAATAAATGGAAAACAGGAAGTTGGGGTGCAGGTCTTAGCGATCGCTAAGACATTGGTCTAGCGATCGCTAAGAAAAATGGTGGGGAACAGTAAGTTCAAAGAAGGAGCCTAGCGATCGCTAAGAATGTGGTCTAGCGACCGCTAGCCTCTGTGCTGACCAAAATTATTTATTTATTTATTTATTTTTTAGAATAAAAATACCAAAAAGGGTTTAGAAAAGGTGAGAAAACATGTCCCAACATGCCAAGGGTCATATCCCTTGTCAATCTAGTCGCCTCCCCGGCAGCGGCGCCAAAAACTTGTTTCGCTCAAAGTGTGTGGTAATTAATTGACAAAAATCAAGCTTTAATTTCGTGAGAAAACTACCGCAAGCGTACGGTGTCGTAGCATACGGGTCGAACACAGGGAGACGACGGACTAAGCACGGGATTACACCCCTAGCGTAGCTAGTCATGCGAAATCGGTTTTCAAAGATTCATGATTACACTAGGCATGAGAAAGGAAACTATCTACTTTACGCTAGTATCGAGAGACTCTAATGACAACCAAACAACTAATTAATACTAGAAACGGGAAATTAAGCATACTAAAAGGAGAACAAAACACTATTCTTAACCAATTAAGCACGGAGACAAAAGAAGGCAATTGACATACTACTAAACAAGCTAAGAGTAAAAAGGGTTAATGAGAGACGGACGAAGGACTATTCGACTAAATTGATAGGAACGATGAGCGTCAAATGGCATCCATTCAAGTGGGAATTATCGAGTACTAGGGGCGTTCGTACCCCTCTTCCGAGGATGCACGAACCATTCTCAACGGGCCCGGTTATTTCCATACCGAGTCCATTAGAAAACGATTACTCGATAAAGACCCCGACTATTATCAACACCTATTTCCATGATGTTGTAAAAGTCCCCGGTTAATTTATCCGAACAACGACCGAACTTCCATTCAAATCATTGTTATTAGAGAAACGATTAAAAATCCAAGAATCAATCCCAAATCCCCAACTTCCGTTAGACGACTAGGTTATGAAATCATTTATAAGAAATCATTTGTTAAAACAACCAATCCGGGACAAGAACCAACACTACTCGACTTCATCAATCCCAACAATTAGGAAGAACGAAAACACTAATCTAGCTTAAAACGATGGCGAAATTTATACAAGTACCAAAATAAAAGCAACATACCAAATCCTACTATATCAAAGCTATGAAGAATAACCCAAAAAGTGAACAACCTACTAACATCGAATCCATGGAAATCTAACATCATACCAATCCTAAGTTACCAAAATAGCAATTAACAACTAACTTTTAAACAAATAAAGATAAAATGCATCTAAAACTAAGGAGGATGAATCAACAACCAAGGTTAAAGCATAAAACCATCAATTTCATACTAAAAAGTGTAGTAAATTAGATAATCAATCCAAGGATATCAAATCCTAGCAATCCATAGACAAAATAGCTAAAAATAAAGAGCAAGGGGGTTGAAAATAGGGAAAGAGAGATACGATTGCTCCTTGATTGAAGATTTCCTCAAGAAGATGAGTTAATCCACCATGCCATAGGCTAGAAATCAAATCATAGAGCTCTCAACCTTCATTCCAATCCCAAATCTAAGCTAGATCTTCAAATTCCCAAAAAAGTAAGAAAATACGGCTGAAAAGATAGATGTCCCGAAAATCTAGGGCAAAATACTATTTAAGGGCTGAACAAATGACCAAAATACCCCCGAAGGGAAAATAAAGTTTCAGGACTGGGCCCCGTTAGCGATCGCTAAGACAACAGTCTAGCGATCGCTAAGTGGCAAAACAGGGGCAGATTCCAGTCTTTTATTCGTCGGCTCGGTCTTTCGCTCAAGGTGCTTCCGTCTCGTCCTTCGCCTTCTCCTTGGCTTCCTCTTTGATCTTCATTCTTTTGTCCTTCTCGCAATCCTTATCTTCCTCGTCCTTGCCATCCTTAGCTTCCTTGCTTTCCATGCCTTCCAACGATCCCACGACCGATCCACCATCACCGGCACCTAAACACTGTAAAGAACACTCGCAAAAACTCGTTAAACGCAAAGGGGAACAAATAGGCGACTCCAAACTAAAACTAAGCAAAAAGTAAGGAAAAATGCATGAAATACTAGAAAATGTAAGAGAACTAAAGTAGAAAATGCGCAAAGGATGAATATAAAAAACGTGCAAACAACTATACGAAATAAAATTTCAAGATCAAAGAAATTGAATTCAAAATTGTAGCGCCAATAATCTATCTGAAAAACTATAGAAGTTACAGATGGATCCTTCAAGGCGGGTTGGTTACAGACAACTTACTAATCTAAACTACAACCTACTAATCTAAACTACGAAAGCCTAGATAAAAGACGGTGTCTTAATTTCCTTTCAAAGAATAACCAAAAGTTTTTAAATCGCCAACACTGCTCAAAATCACAAAAATCTTCTGAGTGCGGCTAGGCATCTCTTCACTCATTCTCGAGGAGGCCCGCCGCTAAGATAACCTATTATACATGTCATTTTAGGAAAATGGTTAGGCTAACGACTAATGAGAATATTCAGTTATTTTTTAATTCAAGAAGTAAAGCGGTAAAAACGTATACTGGAAACCAGGAAAATCCTTGCAATAATAGATTTAAGAATAATTTAGAATATCCAAATAGAACGGGGGAGACCCGAATACCAAACCAATGACAGAATATAAATTAAGTCACCTGATATAATACTAAAACACAACATTTGGTACCAATGAATGTCTAGCCCAGCGGTGGTAGGTAACATCCTTGCGCTTGCCTTGAAAGATAGGTTAGCGCGGGTTCGAGCCCCGCTCGGTGCAAAAAAGTCCAAAGGCCTTATAGACGTCTTATGCGGTATCTAGCTCTTGACTGGTATTCGGGTCGGTTCAGGGGCGAGTCCATGGGTTGGTCTTCGGGTCGGCTTATAGGCGCGGAGGATTAGTCGGTGCCCGTAAGGATCCGGATACCCCCGGAACGTGTGTGAGTTAAAATGTCGTTAAAAAAACACAACATTTGGTTTACAGTCAAGGACTACCAGACTCAACCACGCGTGATCTATCGTTCATGGAGTCTCAAATTCAACACCCTCGATCTATATTTTGAGATATCCAAAATCCAAGATTAACATAAAGCACATTGAGATTATGTCTGACTGCTCTTGGGACGATATCCGACAAATACGTGTTCACATCTTACTTACTAAAAGACCAGACGCCTATCTCGTGCTACTAATGTGAAACTAGTCGTTCCATTAGATACAAATAAAACTTACGTGTTGATGGATTCATTACACTAGTCAACAACAAAATACCACAACTAAAATATTTTACCAATCCAAAGTTAACATATTTAATATAACCATTTGGTTTCCAAAATTGCAAGACATTAACTTACCTTCTTGAGATATAAAATGCACCATTAATTTACTCATAAAACTACACATTTCTTATCAAATTTTCAAGGTTAGGGAAAAACCTTAAATAATACCAAATATGCCTCTTTCAAATTTTAAACCATAGAAATGTAAAATAGACCTCATTTAACATATCATATAGTATTTAACTTAGCATCTCCAATAGTGAAAACCCTAAAATCTTCAAAAGTCAAGTTAGGTAAAAAATTAACCAAATAGAAAATGTAACCATGAGGATAGTTATGAGTCTAAAGTATAATGTTTTAACATGTATTAAGTTTCTAAAGAATATAGGAACTCATCTCCTTGATTTAGGACTCTAAACCTAAAATCAAGGTTACTAGGAAGAGAATGAAGATTTCTTGAGACTAGAACACTTAACCACTACAAGCTTAAAGCCTAAAAATAGCAATAAGTTAATCACCTTGGGTTGTTGGGAGCCATAAACGAAGAAGGAAGAAGCAATGAAGGAGACCTACATAGGATCTGATAGGTATTTGAGGCACATGAGCTCGCATGTTACAATGTCATGCGACATTGCCATTGTGAATCGCTTGCATTGTCGCCAACTTCCCCGAAATGTTGTTTTGGTCCTCGCAAATATGACACCTGTCATAGTCGCCGACATTGTTGCACCGAGTCCCAACAAGCTGACTTTTTATGTCCAAACGCCAATTTTAGTGTCCGAGTTGAGCCCAAACATTAGTGGTCTACTCCACTACAAAAAATATGAGTTTTAGGCGCGACAATAATCGTCCCTAAATCCCAAAATGTTGCCCCTATTACTATTAGTCAAGCTATTGTGTCGCCGCTATTGCCTCGTCGTTGTTTCCCAATTGTCGCCCCTATTTGTGTCGGCTCTGTTATTCTATGTCACATCTATTGACGTCACTGCTATTCCCTTGTCCCCCCTAATGGTGTCGCCTGTAATTCTACTATTTCTTGTAGTGTTCCAATGAATCTATAGCGTTTAATCATAAAATTTTACTAACAAAAAGGCAAGAAAATTCTCGTTTTTCTTACTGATATTTCCAGATGTTACCCATATAGAAGAAGGTATCAAACCCTACATTATGTGTGTGTGTGTGTGTATGTGTGTGGTTGTGTTCCCTAGTGAGAAATGGAGTTATCAAGCGAACGTCAAGAAAATATCTCCAATTTTTTGGTGCATATTAGGATAAGATGCACCAGATCAATTCCCCATCAAGCGTAATTCATGAGATCGGTTTGAGATTAAAAGTGATCAATGATCAAGTACATCCATCATTCTCACCTTAACTCTTCTCCTCAAACAATCATTTACCTATACATATAATCATTGAATTTACTTTACTTAACGATCACAGACGCATACATGTAAGTTTCATATGATGGTAAAACTACGAGGATTCGGAAGGGGGTTTGTAATATACTGTAGTTAATTAGCTAGCAAAACTGGGTCATGAATCTTGAATTTGGGTTTAATTTTCAAGATAATACCTACAACAAGAGGGTTGGGTTCTAAGTTGAGTTAACGTGAGAAATGATTATCAACCGTTGAACGCACATTAGGATGAGATGCACCGTATCAATCTTCGTATTAAGCACAATATATTCATGGGTGGGTTGAGATTAAAAATGATCTAGGGTTAAGATCCAACTATCTACTGAACTCAACTTCTCACATTAGGTACAACAAGATTAATATATATAAAAAGGACAAAAGAAGCAAGTTTTGCGGCATAAGAAAAAAGCAAACCCACCACCTTAATTATCCATCATATGTAACAGAATCAGGCAAAGTCACAAATCGCATGTTCCTTAAACATGTGGCCAAAACATGCATGTCAACTAATTAATCTGTTTCACATACTTATAGCTTGTGTTATACGTAATCTCTCTCTTTAATTTGGCCAAACCCTTCTTCATTATATTCATCGTCACCACCAAAACCCTACCTAACCTAATTCATTTTCTCTATTTATTTTCAGTGAATCACAATGGCATTAGGCTTACTTGCTTGCATAACAAGTGAGCTTCCATATCGATCAAATATATACGAATTAAAGATCAAGATCGTATCTTTCTAGCTAGATGTTTATACATATATGCTCATCTATGTTGAAACTTACAACATTCTTGTCAAATTCCTCTGTACAATTCCATACCCTAGAGTGAGAGCATATTAACTTGGGTTCGGCCTTTATAATTGAAGGGTAACTTAGACATATTATATATATAAAATAAAGATATCATGAAAATGTAAGTGTAACAACAAACGTGTTAAAGAAGCGTTAGAGGTAATTCTTTTCATCGGTAGTTATTGTTTATGGTGTTTTCCAAACAGGTGTGCATTCAACAAATCTCCTCCTCGTAAAAACTCCCTCCTCGATCAGATTGTTGAAAAGTCTTTCATATAGTTATTGGCTAGGTGTGATGGGTGTTTTAAAAACCCTATAACATGGAGATATCATCCTATCGATTTTATTAAGCTTTTGTAATAATTGTGTACCCCTTTTGCTAGCTTCTTGCTAGTTGCAATAAAGTTGGTTTTGTTTCAATCTATATATAAACATTAAGATAGAAAGGGTACAAAGAATACAATGGATTTTCATAGATAAGTTAGATGTGTTGCTTTAATTTTTTGAACATGAGTAATATATGATTTTATATATCAAGTGTATGAAATATTTTCATGTATCGACAAACAACACTATAACTAAAATGGTATGTAAGGGGGCTCCCAAGTGTCCTAGCTACCAAAGTATTTAAATGACATAATGTTTGTTGGACCAATATTAATGTTGTCCATCATATAAGAGTGTAAACAAATAGTTATGATGTAGTAAGTCAGATCTAATAAACTTTGGCTATGTTTGGCAAACGTAGCTTATAAGCTAGCTGGTAGCTGATAAGCTAGCTGATAGCTGATAAGCTAGCTGTTAATTGATAAGCTTACTAGTAGCTGATAAGCTATCAGCTAGCTTATGAACAAATTATGTTTGACAAAAACTAGCTTATGAGTATGTAAAATGACCAAAAAGGGTATCTTTGAATTTAATAATTAATATTAATAAGAGTATAATTGGAAAAAGCTATAATAAACTCCTCATAAGCTACTCAAAGTAGCGTTTCAAAAAGCTAACTTATAAGCTAACTTCTGATACATGTTTGGATGGACTAACTTATAAGCTAGCTTATTTTTGCTAAACACCGCCTTTATCCTTGTAAAACAACATACTATTACAACAACTGTGGTTAATTTATTATGAGACTCAAAAGTTAATAGTTTGATTCTTTGAAAACGAAACGTAATAGTTATAACTGTATTAAATAAATATATATTTTTTAGCATGGCTTGTTTTACGAAATCAACAATAAACTATTATAACTTTATAAGATATCTTTGAAAAAATGATTAGGTACTACATTATCATCATCATATTTTATTTTCATTTTTCTCCCTTTTGAAATGTTTAATTTGGTTGTAATCATATCTTGTTAGTTGTTAACAGTAATTTTTTAGTCAAACGATTTATTAAATAGATTTAAGTTCATACCAATTAATTAATTAATTGAGTATTCAAAAATTAATTAAAAATATTTAACTTCGTATACACACAAGAAATTAAACATGTTACCACAAAGCATATATATGGATGTAACTTCAAGGGAAAATGACGAGCATGAAAGGGACAATGAAGATATCAGAATCCTCTCTAATTAAATATTTATAGTTATAAACAAATAACATATTTTTATCATGAAAAATAAATATAATATAACATATAATTAATTAATAAAATATATGGCAGGGTGCAATGCGTCATTCAGTGAGTAGACCTTTAATATACTAATCAAGATCTAATTAGTGGCCTAATTCTGTTTAGGTCTAATCAGGTAATTAAGGGTATGGTTGCTTTCAGTAATGAGCTGTTTTAAATCTTGATCTAATTATTAATTTTAAGTTTATTATTTAATAATTTACTTTCCATATTTTGAATATAAGGACGAAAAAGCTTGGTCGTTTGTCATTGTCACTCGTTTGTTATCGTCCTTGAATATTGAAATCGAGCACCCGATAAAGTAAAAAGTCTTTAATGCCCTTGTATTACCGTTTATTTAATGTGTATGAAGATGGTTTTTATACATCATTGCTACGTAATCAAGTCGCAAGTTACTTTACGACATAAACAAATTAATTTATAGGATGTCAAACATATCAAATATTATAGTAATTTGTTTTATAAAATCTATACTTATAGAACCAGCCAATCGTATGTTTTATATAAGAATGTTACAATATGATTTTAGAATGTATATGGACATTTTATTTAACAATTATTTTTAAGACAATTCAAATTTCTATTGAATGTTTTAGAGAACATTTTTGAGAAATGTCCAATAATAACATATCTTTTTGTATGTGTTTTTTTTTTCATCAGATATGCATCCATTCAAATATTAACAATTTTTAAAAGAACGATTTATTACAAGATTGTCATATAATTATATTACAATGCTTAAATACGTTCTATAAACCATTATATTATATTTAAATATAATATTTGGCGATGTATAAAACTGATTTTATTGGTATATAATGATCCCATTTAAAAAATAAAACAAAACTGAAAACAGATATCAAAACTATTTTTTTAATTAAGTTATATATATACGTTAATATATATTTTTCTTGTCAATATTATTTTGTGAAAGTGTGATTATGTGGTCCTTATATTCTTTCGTGCTTACCTAATTATGGGAATAATTGAAAAAAATGACCCAAAATGCCAGAATATGAATCATTTTCTTGTGTTTATTATTTCTTTTCACTCTAGACTATAAATTTGTATAATGATGTAAAACTTATTTAATTTTCTCACTTTGTGGGGTTATAACACAACGGTCGAATCCCCAAGGTGTTGTGGTGGAGCGATTGTCCAAGGTGTTGTGGTGGAGTGGTTAGTGCTTGGAGGGTACATAGTGTTCACCCAAGTTCGAATACCCCCATGCGCAAACTAAGGATATTTGTCAATTTCTTTGTAGCTCAACGGTCGGTAACATCCTGAGGGGGGCAGTGGATGGTATCCCTGTCTACTTGGGTTCGATTCAAGGGGGAACAGGAGGTAACACCCCAGTTCATGGGTCGACCTTCGGGCCGGGCATGGGCGAGGCTATGGGCCGGTAACGGTTTCCATGGTCGAGAGGATTAGTTGGGTGCCCGAATGGATCCTGGATACCTCTTCGACTTCGATCGAAGCGTGTACGTGTGTTTGACTGCCGTCCAAAAAATATACAACGGATTAGTGTGCATATTAATTAAAGAATCGAGTCTTAGTTTTTATTTTCTTTGAAAAATAGCATCAAAATTGGTGTTTTTCTATGTTTAGCTTAGTGGGTTAAGAATATTAATACTTTCAGAAAGATAGATGGGGCTTTAATTGATGTCTAAATTATGTTTAGTCATTTATAAGGAGACCAATAGAATCTACATGCACATTACAAGATTTATTATTTTTATATCTAACATGCATATAAAAATAAAAACAATTAATAAAACGATATTATCTACACTTTTATTACTATGACTTTTGATAAAAGGAAAGTCGGTGGTAGTCAACTAGTCATGATAACAGTCAAATTAAATGTTGTATTGAGAAGGGTATATCGGTAATTTTAGAGGATGGGTATCTTAAACTTTTTGTGGTTTATGAGTTGGGCTAAACATTTTATGTGCACAATATTGACATATTATTATTGTTTATATGATTTGCGTTGTTCTTTAAGGGTGCGTTTGGTACGCAGACGGGACAGGACAGGACAGAACAGGACAGAACAGGACAGGACAGGTGTCCAGCGTTTGGTAAGCTAGAACAACATAGGACAGGACAAGCCAGAACATGTTAAAATGACCAATTTACCCCTGATGAGTTGTTTACTGTTTTATTAACAAATAATCAATTTAAATGCATAATAACAAAGAATTTAAAACCTGATAATATTGTTTTATTGATAAAGTCTATAAGTTGTCGCCGAAGGTAGCAGCCGCAGGTCGCCGGACATCGCCGGAGAGGGAGGCGGAGGTCGCCGGACGTCGGACGTCGCTGGAGGTAGCAGCCGCAGGTCGCCGGATCTCGCCGGAGAGGGAGGCGGAGGTCGCCGGACCTCGCCGGAGGTAGCAGCCGCAGGTCGTCGGACTTCGCCGGAGAAGGAGGCGGAGGTCGCCGGACGTCGGACGTCGCCGGAGGTAGCAGCCGCAGGTCGCCGGACCTCGCCGTAGAGGAGGCGGAGGTCGCCGGAGGTAACAGCCGCAGGTCACCGGACATCGCCGGAGAGGGAGGTAGATATGAGGTCGTGAAATCGAAGAGGAGATGGAGTTTGGGAGAAAGCGGTTGAAGAAAAAAGAAAGGATATTTAATTAGGTTTCTTATTTTAGGGGTATTTTGGTCAATAAGTTCCTTGTTCCACTTAGTTCCATGGGTAAGGGGGTGGACACACTTGTCCCATGTCTTGTGCTAGTGTGTTCTACTTAGTCCAAGGTTGGGGCGCACCAAACGCAGGACAGGGCTGTCCTGTCCTGTCCTGTCCCACCATGTCCAGTGCACCAAACGCACCCTAATGGTTTTTAATATGACAACATAAAATAAAAGACGTTTTTTGAAATCTTGCAAATTAGTCAAATGGCTTAATGGCCCAACTCATAGGGAAATTAAGGGTCGAACAAGCCCGGCCCATCTATGAACTTGAAACAAATAACTTAATTCTTAGTTTGCAATTAGATGACTTAGTTGTTTGGGTGACAACAATATTTTGATTAACTCGTGTTCTGTTTCGGTTTTTTTTTACTGAAATCAATGTGTATTTCGTGCATCAATAATTGTCGGTCTCTTATGTGTATTAATTTTGTTCAAAAGGGTATCACCATTTACATTTGAGCATGCTCATAGGAGATAAAGGACAGAAGGAAAAGAGACAGAGAAGACGGTATCGAGCAAGCATTTAGGAGAAATGGCTAAGAAATTAATTTGTTCCTAAAAAAGGTCATTGTTTAAAAATAAAATTTTACCCGAAATACCAAAAGGTCACTACCTCCGTAATTAAGTAGCATATCCGTAACTTTCGTAGGAGCTGGAAGACAAAGAAAAGAAATCAAAGTTTACCCAGGTCCACAAGTGTCAAGGCCCCAAAGATGACATGTCTCGAAATTTAAAGATTTATCCCTTGACAAATTGAAGAGTTGGAAATTTTGAAAGAGAAATAGCTAAGAGGTAAATGTATAAGGCTAAAATGACTATTTCTATTAAATTCCCCTAAATGTATCTATAAATAGTGAAACTAGCGACGGGTTACGAACGACTTCAGCCATAGACGACTTCAGTTACCATTTAACAACTTCCTTTTGCTATCTTATTCTCATTCTAGTTTCGTAATAAAACTGAATTTTTTAATTTAATTGGTTTTTAATTTACTTAATGAATAAATACATATTTTTGTATAACAACATGTAGTTTCATATAGCTGTTTATGTAAAGAATTACACAACTCGATGTCGAATAAAACTTGTATGAGGCTTAACCGTCGAGAGAAAGAAATTACAATCAATGATAAGTGCGGAAAAGTAAAATGAGACAAATAATTTGATGACGCAGGAAAAACCTCACGACGGAGGAAAAAACCTGCGGTCGACCTAAAAGATAAGTCGACAGAGCACTATGATCACCAATCAGGGGTGATGTCCTTCAAGTATACAGCTTTGATCGTACGATTACAACTGAGAAAACTAGGAAATCGAATGTAAATTACAGATGATTCTCTAGAATAGTGATTATAGAACTTGTAAGCTTCGGGTAGAACTTCGTGTGTTGCAATGTTGGCTTGATTCTTCTTATATAGTGGCTTGATAATAACGGTCCAACGGTATTGTGGCTCATCAATGATTGAATCGTAACCGTCCAACGTTATTGTCTTCAATTAATGCTCGGAGAGTAACTGTCCAACGGCATTGTTGAGAGTTAATGTCCAGATTGTAACTGTTGCGAGATTCTTGCTTGTAACGGTCGATCTTGATGCTGTCGAACGATACATAACTTACGACTTGTTCGATGTAGTGATGATCTTTAACAAGCATAGCATAGTACTCAATTTCCGATTTCCTCAAAGGTGGACAATTGTTAGATATGATAATCAGCATACCTGCATCAAACATATAAACTTTGTATATTTATTCGTTAATACCGTCGTACGATATTGTGGATATCGTTCGACTTAATCGATGTATATGTTCGATGTTTAATAATCTTTGTTCGATAATTCTTTTAGGCTTTATCTCAGGACCTTATCTTAATACAGGACTATCGTCCTAACACTTATCTTACGATTATAGTCGATTGTCGTGCGATCGTAGATTTTTACCCTAACAATTTGCCCCCAAGATTTAGAAAATAATTCTAATTTTATCTAAATCTTTAATTCGCTGGTCAAAGAGTAAAAATACGTTGTCTAACGGTCAAATAGACGTTTAGAAATATAGCCGTTATCTAGCCGTTAGCCTGGACGCGTGTCTCCTAACGGCTAAATGATGACGCGTGGCACGATTATTTCTGATGACTTACTTGATTCAGTTACTATAAATAAGGCGTTTGATAATTAGAAAAGATTTTACAAATCTTCTTAATTTCCAAATCGATTTTGCGAGATCGTAATCCGTCTTTATTTTCGGCAAATATTTCGTGCGACTTAGGCTTTATAAGGTACCTCCTTCTCCCCTGTTTCATGCGTCTGAAGTCAATAGCGAAGAAAAGTAACAGAAGTTTAGATAATCTTAGGTTTACACGTTTGAAAAATAGTCTAAGTCGAATAGATTTCATTATGTCAAGCGAGACTAGGAGTTCAATTACTGAAAATCTAGAGGTAGAAGAATTAAGAGAGTTAGCCGGGCTTCCTGAGGGTGCTTTGGTGAGGGTAGCTGGAGAAATCCGTCCGGCGGATGCTCCGACGGGTTTCTTTGCCCTGTTTGAGTATCCGTTCAAAGTCGGATTTCGATGGCCATACTCTCCTTTGGCTAGAGCCTTCATGACTCGTTTTGATTTATCTCCGGGACAATTGATGCCCCAGTTCTGGCGTGTCGTCCATGTAATCGAACGGGTAACTAGAAACTGGGATCGTCCTGCGTTCTCGGTTGACGATCTTCTATCTGCTTATACTGTGACTCGCTCTCCTTACAACCGTTTTGGGTTGTTTCCAAGGGGAAGAAGCGATGCCATGTTGGTTCATGGTACCCAAGTGAACGATCGAGGATGGAAGGCGAGATACGTCTTTGTCCAAACGTCCTCGGTCGTAGGCGAGGAATCTTGGGTTGTTCCTGAATGGAACAAAGGCGGTAATATAGCTCACCTTGCTTTTCTTGTCTTCTTTGATTTTTGAGTTATTTTCTCTTACTAATCATTTGTTTCCTTTTTTGCAGCGATCGACTTCTCGTTCGAGGAGACTACTGAAGCGATCGAACGCTTCTTGAGCTACAGTGTGACCGATCGGAAGTATCGGACGTCAAAAGGAGGTGACGAGAGCGACGTCGAACCTGAAGTGCAAGTAATCGAAGAAAAGGACATGGAAGGTAATTGTCTTACGTCGATATTCTCGTGATAGTAATTTATTTTGATTCTAATTTCTCTTTTCTGCGCAGGCTCAGCTTCTAAGAAGGCGTCGACAATGGAAGCAGCTGCTCGTGCTGCCAAAAGAAAAGCTGCTGCCCAAGAGGCTCAAGTGGCTAAACGTACGAGATCGTCGTACGTTCCTGTGGATACCCCGCCTAAGGATACCGCACGCAAGGTTGAAGGCGGGATAGCAGCTATCCCTCTTAGCTTTGCTCCTCCTGCAAAGGGAGAGGGTGCGTCGAGTCAGCCTGCGTCGAAGGTCGACAAGGGCAAGGGGGTTGAGGGATCTGGTCTTACGACCATGACGATCCAGATACCCTCTGACTTCATGGTGGATGACGTCATTAGGACGGCGGCCACTTTCCCTGTCCTGGAGCAGTTTCATGTCCCTGCTCAGAAGGCGCGCATGGAGGAGGCTGACATCGAAGATTTGGATGCCTCCATTGCGGGTATCTCCTTCCTGGTAAGTCCTTGTCGTATGTTTTCTGCTTTCAGTTTATTTGTACAGCTTCTAATCCTTTCTTTTTTCTTTTGTATAGGCCTTGCAAACTAGTCTTAGCCTCCATACTCGGATGGCTAAGATCAAAGAGGAGTTGGCGTCGAACCAAAATGACGTCAAAGTGGCCAAGAAGGAGGCCGACAAGGCCAAAAAGAAGCTGGCCCAATTGGTCGACGAGGTTAATGCCAAGTCGGTCCAAATTGGGGACCTGGAATCTAAGCTGGAACTCAGCGAACAATTTCAGGTCCAACAGCGAGAACGGTTGAAGTTGGCATTGGATCGCACCAAGGAGCTGGAGAAAGAGCTGTTGGTCGTTCGACGAGAGAAAGCTGAGAGGGAGGAAGCTCTGTCGTCCAAGATCCAAGAACTGGAAGAGGATGCTGCCTTGGTTCGCGTGGTCGCACGTACTGCGGTCATGCGACGAGTAGCCGCTGGGACTATCACCTCTCAGATGGCAAAGGACGAGGTAGCCTCTTTCGTTCAGGTGATGGGCTCTGAAGACCTTCTTGACGAGGAGGATCTAAAAGGCCTGGACGAAGAGAAGCCTGCGGATGTCGAGGAAGCAGGTGTCGAGGAGGAGGTTCCTGGAACCTCTGGATCCGTTCCTGCGCATCCTTTGGAGACTGAGGAGGTTCCTGCTGCAGATCCACCTTCCACCGACGCTCCTTTAGAATAGTTTTCTTTTTGTAATCGTAAAAAATTTTTTGTACTCTGCCGTTTTTAGGCAAGAAATGTTTAATGAATGAAATTTTGTTTCATTTGATGTGTTATTATAATTTTTATCATGCGTTTTAGCTTGTGTCGTGCGTTTTAGCTTGTATCGTGCGTTTTTAGCTTTTACCGTGCGTTTTAGCCTGTATCGTGCGTTTTTATCGTGCGTTTTAGCTTTTACAGTGCGTTTTAGCCTGTATCGTGCGTTTTTATCGTGCGTTTTAGCTTTTATTTTTGCATGCGTTTGTTTTAAAGTCCTTAGACTTGATTTAGAAACGTTTCTTTTGTACTCATGAGAGTATTCGTGCGACTGGCGAGTTGACTTGCGCTCTTGCGACATAATCGTGCGTTATAGCGGTTATCTTGCGATCCATGCGATTTTTGTCGTGCGATTCCTGCGATAAGCATGCATTTAGTCGTGCGATACTTGCGTTAATCGTGCGATCCATGCGATTTATCGTGCGATACCTGCGAAAAAGGATGACTAAGGGGTGGCCGTTGGCTTAGCCAACGGCGCTCCGATGCTTAAGTCAGTAATGGTTAAGGAATAAATCGTATGTAAATAGGTTTAGAAATAATACCTTTTGAGGTGATGGGCGTTCCAGCTTCGTGGGATTTCCATACCTTCCATAGTCGTAAGTCTGTATGCTCCATTTCCAATGACTTTGGAAATTATGTAAGGTCCTTCCCATTTGATGGAAAGTTTTCCAGCATTTGGCTCTTGAGTGTTTTGAAACACATGTCGTAAGACATAATCTCCAACTTGAAAAATTTTTGCCTTTACCTTTTTGTTGAAGTATCTTTCGACAATTCCTTTCTGTGCAGCCATCGTTCGTAATGCTTTTTCTCGGATTTCTTCTAAGGCATCAAGATCGTAGGATAAATTTATTGCATTTTGATCATACGTGCGACTTCTGGCAATTGGTATTTGAGCTTCGATTGGCAAGACCGCTTCGCATCCATATACCAGAGAATATGGAGTTTGTCCAGTTGATGCTCTAGGTGTCGTACGATTTGCCCATAAGACAGATGGCAATTCTTCTACCCATTTTCCTTTTGCTCCTTTCAACCTCTTTCGGATTGAATTGATGATGACTTTGTTGCTCGACTCTGCTAACCCGTTAGATTGTGGATATCTCGGAGTTGAAGTGATTAACTTGATTCCTCGCTTTTCACAGAACGTACGAGTCTTATCACTTATAAATTGTGAGCCGTTGTCGCACATGATTTCAGCTGGTACCCCGAATCTGTAAATGATGTTTTTCTGAATGAAAGATATAACTTCTTTATCTCGGACCTGTGAGAAAGCACCAGCTTCTATCCATTTCGAGAAGTAGTCGGTGAGTACGAGTAGATAGACTTTCTGTCCAGGGGCTGGAGGTAATTTTCCCACGATGTCCATTCCCCATCGCATGAAGGGCCATGGAACTAGAACAGAATGTAAAGGTTCAGATGGTCGATGGACCATACTCGAATGTCTTTGACATGCGTCACATCGTTGGACGTACGTTATGGCATCTTCTCGTAGAGTAGGCCAATAGTAACCTTGTCGTGAGATTCGACTGGCAAGACTTCTGCCCCCTGCGTGATTTCCACATTCTCCGTCATGCATCTCTTGGAGAATTTGATTGATTTGTACTTTATTGTAACGCATCGTAGAAGAAGTCCTGTCGTGGATCTTCGATAAAGTTGATCTTCAAAGATTGTGTATCTTGAGGCTTTCGATCTTGTCTTTCGAGCTTCCATTTTATCTTCAGGTAGTTGGTCGTGCTTGAGGTAGTTCCATATGTCGAGCGACCAGTTGTAAATTTCTTCGTTCATTTGTACTTCATCGTTTACCGCAATTGTTGGTGTCGTGAGATGAAGTAATGGGATATTTTCCATGAACGGATCATGAAATGCAGATCCCAGATTGGCCAGTGCGTCCGCTTGCATATTTAGATCTCTTGGTATTTGCTCGATCAAGAACTGTTCAAATCGTGCGATTCGATTTTTAACGGCTTTGAGATAACTCATCATTTTTGAGTCTTTTGCTTGAAAATCCCCATTTACTTGGTTTACGACCAATAAAGAATCGCTTCGAACGTGCAACTGTTTTGCCCCCAGTCTAAGAGCAATATCTAGTCCTGCGATCAAAGCTTCATATTCTGCTTCATTGTTTGTGGCTTTGAATTCGCATCGTACGGAGTATACTATATTTCCCCCTTGTGATGATTTTAAGACAATGCCCAATCCACATCCTCGTACGTTCGAGGAACCATCAACGTAGAGTATCCAAGGCTGATTGTCTGAAATCATCACAACTTCGTCGCACGTCGTGGGTTCCAATCCTGGAGAAAATTCTGCTACGAAATCTGCTAGTACTTGCGATTTGATGGCCGTCTTGGGTTTAAATTCAATGTCGAACCCACTGAGATAAATGCTCCATTTGGCTAGTCGTCCTGTCAGTTCTGGTTTTCGAAGCACCGTCTTGAGTGGATAATTGGTCACAACAATGATATGATGTGACTCGAAGTAATGCCTTAGCTTCTTTGCTGCCGTCATAAGACCTAGTAACAATTTTTCCATTGATGTGTACCTGGTTTCTGCGTCGAGGAAAGACTTGCTAACATAATAGATTGGTCGTTGTCGTTGATCTTCTTCTCGCACAAGTACTGCACTTGTCGCATTTTTGCTTACTGCCAAATACAACTGTAGACTTTCTCCTTCGACTGGTTTTGTCAGCAGTGGAGGTGATGTCATATATTGCTTCAGTTCTTGCAAAGCTTTCTCATGCTCGTCTGTCCACAAGAAGCCTTGATTCTTTCGTAGGACATTATAGAACAAATGGCATTTATCCGATGATCGTGAAATAAATCGGGTTAAAGCTGCCACTCGTCCTGTTAACTTCTGGACTTCTTTGACATTCCTTGGAGATTGTATCTCGATGATAGCTTTGACTTGTTCTGGACTTGCTTCGATTCCGCGTTGCGTGACCAAGTACCCCAAGAATTTTCCTGCTCGTACTCCGAAGGAACATTTTGTTGGATTGAGCTTCATCTTGTATTGTCGTAGGATATCGAAGGATTGCTTTAAATGTGCAACGTGATCGGTCGAACGTTCTGATTTCACAAGCATGTCGTCGATATAAACTTCCATCGTTCGACCAAGATGTTCCTTGAACATCATGTTAACCAATCTTTGATATGTTGATCCTGCATTCTTTAGACCGAATGGCATAACTTTGTAACAGTATATGCCTTTATCGGTCATGAATGCAGTCTTCTCCTGGTCGTCCGTGTGCATCAATATTTGGTTGTATCCTGAATACGCGTCCATGAATGTCAATAATTCATGTCCTGCCGTCGCGTCGACCATGGCATCGATATGAGGTAAAGGAAAAGGATCTTTTGGACAAGCTTTGTTTAGATCGGTGAAGTCGATACAGACTCTCCACTTTCCGTTCTTCTTTTGTACGACGACTACATTAGCTAACCATTCTGGATATTTGACTTCTCGGATCTTCCCTGTTTTAAGCAGATTGTCAACTTCATCGTTGATCACTTTATTTCTTTCAGGCGCGAACTTGCGACGTTTCTGCTTAATGGGTTTGAACGTAGGATCCACATTCAATTTATGCGATATAATGCTTGGATCTATTCCGACCATATCTTCGTGCGACCATGCAAAACAATCTGAATGTTCCTGCAAAAAAGATATAATCGTATTTTTTATGTCAGGGGGGAGCAAGGCTCCTACGAAGACTTTTCGATCAGGATGTTCAGGATCAAGGACGACTTCTTCTAGCCGAAGGTCGTCGTTCGATTTCCTCTCATCCTGGCTCTGTAATTGCTAGATGTCCTGCGACTTTGTCTTCATCGTGATCTTGTAACATTCTCGTGCGATTTTGTTCTCACTAGCAATCTCTTGAATTCCCCATGGAGAAGGAAATTTAATCTTCTGGTGGTATGTCGAAGGAATTGCTTTCATCTCGTGGATCCAGGGTCTTCCAAGAATAACATTGTAAGCTGATTGGCAGTCCACAACATTGAACTTTGTTTGTTTGTTGATGCCTTTGGCGTAGACAGGCAAGATGATTTCTCCGAGAGTGTTCATCGGGTCTCCATTGAATCCAATCAGAGTAGTACTTCGTCGTACGATTTCTGACCGTTCGATTCCCATGACTTTAAGAGTATCTGCAAAAATAACATTAGCCGAACTACCTCCATCAATCAATATTCTCTTAGTCGAACAGTTTCCGATTGTCAACTGTATGACTAGAGCGTCATGATGTTTATGATGGACCCCCTGTGTATCGTCTTGGTCGAACGTGATTATCATTGCATCGAGCTCTTTTTCTGTCTTTGATTTGGCTTCTCCGGGGATAGGATGTTCACTTGGACCATCTCGTGCATGTCGCTTTGCAGCTGAATATGTAAGTCCACAAACTTCTGATCCTCCAGTGATGCAGTTTATGACTTTTGTATGAACTGGTGACGCTGGTCGTCCTTGTTCTTCTGGGATGAGGCCTTTCAGGTGCCCCTTAGATTTCAAATATGCAATCTCCTTCTTTAAGCTGATACATTCATCTGTCGTATGACCATGATCCTCGTGAAAGTCGCACCATCTGTTCTGATCTTTGTCCTTGCTTGGTTTATCAGATTTCTTTGGCCATCGTACGTTTGCATCAATCTTTCGTAGCGAATCCACCAAATCTTTCGATGTACCTGCAAAATTGTAAGTAGATAACTCTGGATATCGTATTTTAACAGTACCTTTGCTTGGTCGAGTTTTCGACTCGTATCGAGGATTTCCAATCTTGTTTACTCTCTTATGCTTAAAGTCATGTTTTTGAGCACCAAGAGGTTTCTTTTCTGCGGAATGCTTTCGTCGGAAGAGAGCATCATCTTCTATTCTCATGAAAGCTAGTGTTCTAGCTCGTACGTCGTCGAAGTTTTCCGGTGGATATTTCGTTAATTCCAAATATAATCCAGAGGAATCTTCTAATCCACGCTTGTATGCCTCGATTGCTGTTTTCACGTTGCAATTCTTTATTTCAATCATTGCTGCATTGAATCTGTTGAAGTAGTCGCGGATTGTTTCTCCAGATTTCTGTACGATATAGTACAGGTCGCTGGTCTGCTTTTCCATCTTACGACTGCTAGCGAATTGTCGAGTGAATTGGTTCACCAATTCTGCAAACGATCCGATACTTTTTGGCTTTAGGTTAATAAGCCATTGTAATGCTGCTCCTGTTAAAGTTGATCCAAAGCTTTTGCACATGCAGACTTCTTGATATTGCGCCGGTATAGGAACTGTCCACATAAGTTGCTTGTACTGTGCTATATGTTCGACCGGATCTGTGATTCCAGAATATTTTGTTGCGAAAGCTGGTATAGTATATTTCTTAGGAACGTCAACAAGAGCTAATTCATCAACGAACGGTGAAGCTTGAAATCCAGTTTTAGGTTCGACTTCGACGGGTACTGCTGCTCCGGGTAGCTTTGTGAGTAACGCGAACAATTTTTGGTTTTGCTCTTCCAGGGATTTCAGTCGTACGTTTAGAGGATCTTCAACGTTTATTGGGTTTGTCGGGATACAACTAGAAGCGATTCCAGTACTGGGTGGGATTGTCGTATGAATGGTGGAACTAGCAGCTGTGGGTATATGACCAGGAATAGGAATTTGTTGGGAAAAAGGCTCGAACGTGAACATGGGTGCTCCTTGAGGCATAGAAGGTGGACCTCGAGGCATAGGTGGCGGACCATGAGGTATTGGTGGAATAAATTGTGGTAAAGATGGTCGTACGTTATCGTATTGTTGGTTCACAGTTGAAAATGGCATTGAGGCATTGAACTGTGGTCGAGGTGGTGGTCTTAGATGTTGAGGAGGATATGGCGGAGGGATAGACATTGGGATTGTCATCGATGGTCCAGGTAGAGCTCGGAGACGTTGAATTTCGTTGTTAGCCTCTTGCAATTGTTGCTGGAGTGATGCTATGAATCCGTTATCCATTGTCCTGCGCAAATAGCTCAAAGAGAACTCAAAGAAAAGGTTAGTACTAAGGCGCACTTTTCACCGAATGAAATTTTTCTCAAAACGGAGCCCCACGGTGGGCGCCAAACTGTTTATGTAAAGAATTACACAACTCGATGTCGAATAAAACTTGTATGAGGCTTAACCGTCGAGAGAAAGAAATTACAATCAATGATAAGTGCGGAAAAGTAAAATGAGACAAATAATTTGATGACGCAGGAAAAACCTCACGACGGAGGAAAAAACCTGCGGTCGACCTAAAAGATAAGTCGACAGAGCACTATGATCACCAATCAGGGGTGATGTCCTTCAAGTATACAGCTTTGATCGTACGATTACAACTGAGAAAACTAGGAAATCGAATGTAAATTACAGATGATTCTCTAGAATAGTGATTATAGAACTTGTAAGCTTCGGGTAGAACTTCGTGTGTTGCAATGTTGGCTTGATTCTTCTTATATAGTGGCTTGATAATAACGGTCCAACGGTATTGTGGCTCATCAATGATTGAATCGTAACCGTCCAACGTTATTGTCTTCAATTAATGCTCGGAGAGTAACTGTCCAACGGCATTGTTGAGAGTTAATGTCCAGATTGTAACTGTTGCGAGATTCTTGCTTGTAACGGTCGATCTTGATGCTGTCGAACGATACATAACTTACGACTTGTTCGATGTAGTGATGATCTTTAACAAGCATAGCATAGTACTCAATTTCCGATTTCCTCAAAGGTGGACAATTGTTAGATATGATAATCAGCATACCTGCATCAAACATATAAACTTTGTATATTTATTCGTTAATACCGTCGTACGATATTGTGGATATCGTTCGACTTAATCGATGTATATGTTCGATGTTTAATAATCTTTGTTCGATAATTCTTTTAGGCTTTATCTCAGGACCTTATCTTAATACAGGACTATCGTCCTAACACTTATCTTACGATTATAGTCGATTGTCGTGCGATCGTAGATTTTTACCCTAACAATAGCATGTAAGATAACATTCATATATTAAGTCTTCTAGTGTTGTGGCAGATTGGCCATCGTTCGGGGGTTCATATCGCCCTAATCGAGTTTAAACATTCCCATGCGTATGCCTGGGGACATTTAAGTGGGTCCATGTTTAGCCCCCAAAATTACCGGGAATTGTCGGGCTTTGGCCCGGACACCCTTCCAAAGAGAAAAAAAAACATTCATATATTACAAACCACATTAGGCTATATGTTGTGCCCCGTACTTAAAAACTAAAAGTTACTAAGAAATCACATTATAATTTTTTTGCTAAGTTAACATACTACACAAAATCTTATTAACACCACGTCAACAACAACTTGCAAATATACTTTCACATATCCAATAAGATCATATCTTTCTCTTTCTCTTTTCTTTATCAACAGTACACACTTGTCCTGAAATGCATATTTTGAAAACAAAAATCAAGGTTAAACCGAATGGTCCAAAACAATCAACAGAGTGGTCATTTCATTGACATTCAAGTACAACACAAGATTTGTCATAAAATTGACGTTCAAGCACAACTGTTAGAATATGTGGAACCCAGGATTAATCTCCAAAAGAGCCCTTGAGGAGAGAAGGGGGGGTTCCAACATATATAGTGAAGATTTGGTCCAAGTCTAGCCGATGTGGGACTCTAACACGCCCCTTCCAACAGAGGCTAGATAGAGAGCCTAGAAGGGTCACAAGTGGACCAGAAGAGGTGGGACTCTAACAACGACACTTCAGACTCAAAACGTTAGTAATCGATAACGAAATTCACAATCAAAAATACTTTAATCACAATTACTTTTTAACAAAGCCTGACACTAAATGATACATTGAAAGACCCCCAACGATACGAAGAAGAAACGGAAAATTCAAAATAGAAGAGAACGGGAATTTCATACAACTAAAGTCGCATTCCAAATCACATTAAATGATACTTTAATGTCAAGGTCAATAGCATAAACCTCTTTTAAAGCTCAAACCCAAAGCTAGAATAAACCTTGAATTAAAGAGAAAGTAGTAAGAAATAACAAATGCCATATTTCCAAAGCCAACCCTCACCAAGTAACAAATCCCACATGAGTCCTTGAACTTAAATAATTAACAAACTAGGGTATTACGGTTATGTTTGGTAAGCTAGCTGATAAGCTAGCTGGTGGCTGATAAGCTAGTCGTTGATTAATAAGCTAGCTAGTAGCAAATAAGCTAGCTTATGAACAAATTATGTTCGGCAAAAACTAGCTTATGAGTATGTAAAATGACCAAAAAAATATATTTGAATTTAATAATTAATATTAATAAGAGTATAATTAAAAAAAGCTACTCAAAGTAGTGTTTCAAAAAGCTAGCTTATAGTACATGTTTGGATAGACTAGCTTACAAGCTAAGCTTATTTTTGCCAAACATACCTTTACTTTTCAAACCGATCCAATAACCAAGAATCAAATACCCAAAAACCAAATTCAAATTTGGTTATTGGTTCGGTTTTTTATTTTTCAAAATTGTTCAAGCTATATATAGAACATAACTCCGATTAACAAGAATATAAATATAATATAGTATATAGATAGATGGGAAATTTTCTTTTGTGAACTTTTTTTTTTGTGTGAACTTGTAAACTTTTTCCTAAAAGACGATTTCATAAGTTAAATCAATGAAATTGGTTCATGAAATTGTTTAATTTGATGAAATTATATTATATGATTCATTTTTTGATGAAAATTTTTCATATTTCGATATTTTTACGTAACTTTTCCATTCTTATGAAACTGTATCATATATTTTTATGAAACCTTTTGATTTCACGTAAAACCACCGAAATATGAAACAATTTCAACAAAAAATGTATCATATGATATAATTTCATCATATTAAACAATTTCAAAAACCAATTTGATCGTATAATTCACAAGTTCCCACAAAAAAAAAAGATCACAAAAGAAAGTCTCTCAATAGATAGATAATACATATCATTGGATCCCTTAATTAGTTGGTTGCAATATTTATCTCCTTAAAATAAGCATCGGTGCCGATGAAATACATATGTTATATATAGCTCAAAACATTTCCATCCTTATCCAAATAAAATCATGTCTCTTATCACCTACCCATTAATCCAATATTGTGACATCAAAAACCGTAACACTTTTCCCTAATCAATTAATCCTAGTTAACAAAAACAAAACCAATATAAAAGGGAATAGTTCCAACTAGTTTTTCTTGATTCAAATACAAAAAACTAACTCTTTGGCACCCCAACCCTCATAAGAGCCAAATAAGCCACAACTCGATAAAATACCAACATTATACCCAAAGCAACAAACGAGAGCGCTTGGTCGTCAAGCCCGATACTCTTAATCGCCGGGAAATCTTCGACCAAACAAGTCCGGTCACCACATTGATACGTTTGGCCATGCTTGTATTGCGACCCCACCAAAAGCTTGTATGTATGTTGACTAATCGATATATATTTTATCCAAGATATGAAAGGGGGCACATTTTGAACGTAGTATCCACCGGCTAACATGAAAGATAACATGATCACGGACCCTAAAGTGGTGGCTGATTTAAGGTCCATGACGAGTGCACCTAGCGCGAGCCCTAGCGCTTGTGAGACCAACACGCATAAGAGAAGCGTGGTCAAGGCGTACAAGAAACTTCCGAGGTCGGGTCTAAGCCCGGCCATCCAATACGTAATGATGCAAAAGCATGTGGGGAGAACTAACTCCATTGGAAGGTCTCCCATTGTTCTTGAAACGAAGTAAGATGAGAGTCTGTACATTCCGGAAGCTCGTTCTTTCGCGAGCATGTCTCGTTCTTGAGGGAACGTGAAGATCGCTTGAAATAGAGGGAAAAACCCCCAAAATCCCGCGTAGAAAAACAACAGTCCCGTCTACACAAATCAAGAAATTATAAACGGGATTGGATCCTGATATATGCCTCACTAAAATAAAATTGGATTTATAGGGCGCCTAAAATAACCAAGTGTAACAATAGAGAGTTCTATAGGACCTAAGTTTATAGGATTAAACAAAAAAGCCTCCTATCTATAAATGTTTCCATAGGATGCTTTTAGGCATTGTAAAAAGTTTTTAGGATATTGTTTAAAAATAAGTGTTGTAGTAGCAATATATATGACGATTTTAAAAGATTTCCTATAAATCCATCCTTTTATAAGACACTTTTTCAAATAGTGTCGCATAATGTAGTTAATAAAAAACTTTATTTGAAAAATGTCCTAAAAACCTTCTTACGACATCCAATAACGTCCCTATAGCTTATTGGAACACTTTTAGATAGCACTTTTTGTTTAATCCTGTAAAGTTTAGTCCTATAAAACACTCTAATAGAGAACTTAGATGCTTTAGACGTTCAACAAACTCAATTTTGTTGCAGTGCGTACATTGTTCTGTAAGTATCATGATAACAAGATATTGATATACCTGGTCTTGTAAGTGAGAGATATCCGATTGCCACCATAGCAAACCACAAAGAAACGCTATTACGAAAACCTGACTTATCTTGAGAACGTCAAAGGATTCGTGTCTCCTTTCTTTGAGGCCTCTTCTGAGCAAAACCGTGAATTGTTGTAACCAAGTGGTGGTCCATCTATCGGACTCCTTGTCGTTTGAAACATCGTTAAGGTGGTCATGGACTTCTAGTGCTTCAACTTTTGTGCCTAGATTCGACTTATAAGCTGAAACCAACCTCTGCTTGACCGCATTTTGATCCTCATGATTGGAATCGTCCGACGATATCCCTATAATTTTAAGGTTTTACGAAGAAAAAAAGATAGTTAATATAAAAATTGACCAAGTAACATTAATCTTTGCAATGCTCAAGACACTACTACAAAACCAGCTTTACAGGACACCAAAAATATCTAAGCATCTTAAAAGAATATTGTATAGAACCAAATTATAAAACATTCTATTTAAAAACATTACAATTGGTTTATAGGGATGTTTTGACAAGTTTCTTAGGTAGCTTTTAGAATAAAATTTCATATTAGCTATTTTATAGCGGTCTTTTGAGAAAATGTCCTATAAACCCATCTTTTTATAGAGACTTGTGTTTATATGACATATTTTAATTATTGTCATATAAAATAGCTAATACAACATTTTATTTTTAAATCGTCACAAAAAACTTGTTAAAACTCCTAAAACCTTCTATAAACCTATTGTACCACTTCTAGACAGAAATTTTTTCAGTTTGGCCCTGTAATCTTAAGTCATATGAAGTGTTTTATTAGGACCCTTGTCTTATAAAACCAATTTTATTGGACAAGATTGTGCAGATGCATATACATACCATTTGCAAGATCTAGCAGAAAGTCCGAAGGATTCATCGCAACCGATGGCGAAAATCCAATACTTTGAAAATACTCCATGACTTCTGATCCTTTGCCAAAGAACAAAGGATTTCCTTCTGATAGCAGCAACACCTTGTGAAACATGTAAAAAAGCCTACTTGAAGGTTGATGAATTGTCATCACAACTGTTCTTCCTCCTTTCGCTAATTCCCACAATGTCGAAACAATCCTTTGGGCGGTCGTTGAGTCGAGCCCGGATGTTGGTTCATCCAAGAACAACAAACAAGGGTTTATAAGCATTTCTTGCCCGATACTAACTCTTTTGCGCTCCCCACCGGATACCCCTCTTAGATACGGGCTACCGACAATGCTATTCTTGCATCGTGTTAAACCAAGTTGATTTACCACCGCTTCCGCGTGCATGACCTTTTCGTGGGTGGTGAGAGTGTTAGGCAAGCGAAGGAGGGCGGTGAAAACTAAGGTTTCGATGACTGTTAAGTGAGGGTAGAGAACATCGTCTTGAGTAACGAAACCGGTGTTTCGCTTCATTACACTTGTGAATGGTTTGTCATTGTAGGTGATTTTCCCGCCGAGTTTGCCACCGAGTCGGCCGCCGAGTGCCGTCAAGAGGGTGGTTTTTTCCGCTGCCGGATGGGCCCAACATTGCCAGCATTTCCCCGGGTAACACCGTGCCGGAAACCCCTTTTAGAATCTCCTTTTCTGTTGTTTCCTTCTTCCTTAGCCATCCCTGTTTCTTGATTTTGATGGTGTAAACAACTTCCTGAAACTGTTCAAACCCAAAATCCAAAAGTTATAGGCGGTGAGATCTCAATATATACAAGGATGAGTTCAAATGAAACCGAGTTTCGGTGGTGAACATGAAGACAAAGGAGAGCATGCCACATATATATCCGCACCTTCAACGCTCGATTCATGTATTATTCAAAATGAACAATACACAATTCATGAATTTGTATATTATTTATTCTAAATGCTATTATTTTCATCTTGAATATTGTATTATTCAGGTATTAAAAACACAAGAACTTGGTAGCAAAAATACTATGAGGATAAGTATGAAGTTTCAGGATCATCTATAGCAATATCCAATCCGAATACTCATGTATTATTCAAACAAAATAAAAGTTTTATTCAGTCTTAAGGCTACACGCACCCAACCCACTGAACCCACTCAACCCACTCACTTTTTTAATGCCACATCAGCTGCCACATCAGCTTTTAGTCAACCCTCTCTTTACCCTCCCATAACCCTCTACAACTCACACCCAACCCTCTCAACCCTCTCACACAATACACACACAACACACACACGGCTACAGCGGCTTCATGTACCCTCCAAAGCCGCCAACCCGCCGGCTACATATAGGTTGCACCCAACCCGCCGGGCTTTTTTGAAGCCGGCGGGCATACCCGCTCACAACCCACCCTCCCGGTGCATGCAGCCTAATAAAGCAGCTTAGGCACGCAATTCAAGCTTTATTCACTCTAATGGAGCTTATGCAGGCGCTTCATAATGCATGATAGACTAAATAAAGCTTAAAATCCAATTAATATTGCTACATAGCATGATTTTTGTGGTACTCACATTCATAATAATGAAAGATGAGTTCACACAAAACTTTCTTTTATATATATATATATATATAACCACTTTTTGGTTGTGAACGTGAGGACACTCGAGAGCGCGACACGTGGCGGATGACTAGGCGCCACGTCAGATCCACGGCGGATGACTAGGCGCGATTCATGGGGGGGGGCATTGAATTAAAGGGGGGGACCACACTCAAAGTCGCCTTTATTGACTAGTCTCCGCCACGTGTCGCGCTCTCGGCTGTCCTCACGTTCACAACCAAAAAGTGGTTCACATTTGAACTTTCCTATATATATATATATATATAGAGAGAGAGAGAGAGAAACTTAAATGGGACTGAAGAATGCATTTGATTAAGAGATGCTAACACCAGTAGAAGTCAAACAGAATTTGTTAATGAATTAATTATTAAAAAATAAGTTTCAGCTGAATCAAAAGTGGAACTCCATCAGCCAAAGATTAACAACAAATGAAAGTACATATAGATTTAAAAAAAGATTAAACATAGACTTTGATAGTTAAACCCTTTTGATTAATTGTTAAAAGAAAATCATACATAAAACCCTATAATATTACATCATTTTTTATATATTCAAGAACAAAAAGAGGCCATATCATATATATACATCTTCTTGGCGCAAACAAAAACCCTAGAATGAAATATTTGAAATCTTGAAAATGCATGATTATTAATTAGAAACAAAATATAAATTAAACATCAAAAATTAAAAAAGAGAAACAAATTAACCTTCAATATAACTGGACGATCAACTTTGTTGCTGATCGAAGAAGGAGTCGTATAAGTTTTCTGATGCGTCGATTGTGCCTCTAAATCCATGAATCAATCTTTTTCGATTCAAATGGATCAAAATTACTATGTATATATGTATGTATGTATATGTGACTATATATATATATATATATATATCTGTTAATTAATGCTTCTTTCTATGTAGTATGAAATCAAAAAGAAAAAAAAGAATGAGAGAGCGAAGGCGGTGTGTGTGTGTGTGTGTGTGTTTGGGCATGAAGAGGTGTGGTCGCTCTTTTCCTTTTATTGTGGGAATGGGTGAGGTGTTTGTTAGCTATGTGCACATTTCCCTTTTATTTTGGTATAGATGTGGCCTTGGTGGTGTTTGTTTTATTGAAACTTGGACTTGTTTTTTTTATAATTATAATTAGTATTGTGTATATATAGAGTTGAATACTCTATTAATTAGCCATTTATTGGTATAGTATGTACATATAGATATAAGTTGTTGAAGATATTCCAATATCATATTATCATGTATAAGCCTATAAGGCTACGAGCCTATAAGGCTACGAGCCTATAAGGCTACGAGTCTATAGTATCACCAATATTTTATATCATTATATCTCTATAATATTTTATATCGTTATATCCTTATAGAGGGAGGTTCATACAAGAACAACTCAATTTGCAAGAACAAATGAACCAAGAAAATCACATATGATTTTGTGCTGCAATGGAAAAAACGTGTGTAGGCCACGCTCCGACAAGGCGAGTGGGTGAGCCGCGAGTGGGCGTCCATGCACAAAATCACGTGTGATTTTGTTGGTTTCTTCATTCTTGTAATTTGGTTTTGTTCTTGTTTGAACCTAATTCTATCCTCATATGCCACCACAGGGCTATATAAAATTTCATTAAAGTAAATTATGTATTTGGTCCTCATGGTTTGGTGGTTTTTATGGATTTGGTCCCTAAACTTTAATAATTACGGATTTGGTCATTGTGGTTTTCAAATTCTATTGGATTTGGTCCTTGTGATTTGCAAATTCTATTGGATTTGGTCCTTATGGTTTGTAAATTCTATTGGATTTGGTCCTTACCTATTTGCACTACCAGGGACCATAAATACATACATACATAATGTTAGGTTCTAATGCGAAATCATTTTTTTGTTTAGATTTGTAGAAAACACTTTATTAATAGAAGTTTTCATAAACTAATACATGCATTTGGTGCTAATCAAAGAGAAAATGGAAGATGTAGTGACAATTTTTCGTTAACCCAATGCCATGAAACTATCTTGAGTGGTAAAATGAATTTTGTTTTACTTGATTTGGGTTCATAAAAACTCCATGGTATTTTCGGGGGACAAATCTAAGCCGGGAGATAAACTTTTTGAATGGCAAAGGATGGCATTTGAATGGTTGTCAAGAAAGTCGAAAAAATGGGCGAAGAGTTGGGAAGAGTGGCTTAAGAATCCATCAAGAAGCAACGGGTAAAGTGATTTCGGTATCTTCACATGGCGGGTGCAAAGTCCTGGCAGCAGGGGCAGCGGTCTCTGTTGAGTTTACGCCTCATAATCTCGGCGGATCATAGCCATTTTTCTCTTGGATAGGGGGTTAGATGTTTTTATGATCTCTCTTTCTTAACTGCTTGCTTTTTGGTGGGCCTTGGTATTATTCTGTTTGGCTCCCATGTGTTTTGTTGTTCATAAACTTCTTTTAGTGGGTAATAATATTTTGATGCCTTTAAAAAAAATGACCACATATTATATTTTTTGTACATAAATATAAAAAACGATAATTCTATATAGTTGCAATAAATGAACTAGTTGGATATGATAAAATTTTGGGATGATGAACTAAGGAGGCAAATCTAGATTTAAAACCGGTATCATAAATAGTTGGTAAATTCATAGTCGTTAATTCATTTTTGCGTATTAGATATAAAAAATTGTCAACTTAAATCTTGATCATTTTGATTGTGAACGTGAGTACCACTAATATCATTTTTGATATATTGATCTTTATCTTAATCATTATATATATATAGAGTTACGTTCAAATGTGAATTCAATTTTGATTGTGAACGTGAGTACCACTAAAATCGCGCCACGTGACAATATTCACTTCGAATATCATGCATTATTCAGAGTAAATAAAGTCTTTATTCACTCTGAATAATACATGATATTCAGAGTAAATATTACCACGTGATGCGATGTTAGTGGTACTCATGTTTACAATGAAAAATAGGTTCACATTTGAACTTCCAATATATATAACTATACATATATATACTATTGACATAAGAAAAAGTAGATATTTTTATAGGTCATCAGGTATGTAATTTGAGTAAAAAATGAATTAACAAAATATTAATACGATTATCCGGATATTGTTAAAATAGAAATATGGACAACATATGAAAGTGGTTGTGGCTAGACGGAAAATCGAACAATATAATAAATATATTGTATTTAATTAGTGCTACAAAAATAATAATTTCAATTTGATCGTATTAGTTTTCTTATAAACTTATAATTACGTAAAAAAAAAAAATCATTTGCATCCAGTGCACATTACTATATTTAAAATGACTATTTCAATTACTATGATTATTTGGTCAATAAAATTAATAATGACTTCCATTACACTAATTTCTTACTTAAACAAATGATTTCATTTGTATTCACATTTTATGAAAATCTTTATGGTTTTAAGATGACCCTGTTTCTTAAAAAATAAATATCATGTGGTCAAGACGTCAAGTTCATTACTTAACTTTTCTTTTTATTTCAACTATTTTGTTTATTTGGTCAACTATTATTTAATGAATCAAGTTAGTAAATTGACCCATTGCCATTTAAATATAATTGCTTTTTAAATTGTAACAAATTATTTAAGCATGTTATCGAGCATAAACATTCTTCTGTATTAATTAATATATCGACAAAAAAAAAGACAAAAAAAAAATTAATTGTGGTCATATTTCAAGTTAAACTTGAAGAGATTACTAAATAAGAACATATACTATCGTCGAAATATACTTGATATATTTAATAAATTGTAACAAATCTTTGCTTGCGGTTTCATATATTCATCTTAAGCCTTTTTTTTTTCAATTTATCATTAAAATCATCCCTATAAAATGTAAATAAATATGATAAAAATATATTTTTCTATGGTTTTTTTCTCTTGAATTATCATCATCGATCTTTGAATTACTCGGTCAAAGATCAATGAATGCTTGTATTTTCATTTTCTTGCCAACTAAATAATGGTTTTCATATGACATTTATTCTCTCGAATTTTCATCATCCTTGACCTTTGACCAAATTGGAACTTGTGAAAATATGTTCATAATCCAACGTGTGAGGTAGAAGTTGCAAAGAATCAAGATGGCATGCTCAAACGTGAATGAAATGGTTGAATTAGATCCTTATCTCGCTAACCTTATTATGATCATTGAAGAGCTAATACGAAAAAGAAAAAGGAAAAAGTGGTTAGAGTTTTGGGCGTATTCGGAAGCAGAGAAGCCTACATAAGTGATGCTTTGATGCCACGTGTGTTGGGGAATTACTTTTGATTTAGGCCTTCGTTGATCCAAAGGATGCCGAAGCCAAATCCCTAATATCGTATATTGTTGATTCAAAAGAATACCGATATAAGAGTAGGAGGAAATTCAAAGAACTCAAAAATTCTATTTGCCAAAAGTTTGTTAGCTATTTTAAGACTAAAAAAACTTAAAAGTTTAGCAAACAAAAATTCTAACCAAAGCAAAGACAAAATCGAAGAAGAAAAGGAAAGCAAAATCATCACCTAATTCAAATTGTAAATAATGGGAATAAATAAAACAAATAAGTTTGAAAACTAAAAAACGTCCAAATCGAAATAGTTAACTTTCCTACCCATGGTCTTTATACTTTTGGGGTGCTCTATACATGCCATGAACAACGTTTGATGTCGAGCTGCATCATTCTCCTCGAGTGGGGAAAATTCGTCCTGCTCGAATCAGATTGTGCATCATTCTCGGAGGAATTGTCACTGGCATAAAGAAGTAGGCGTGTGACATTGAAAACATCGGATGTGCGTATGTGACTTGGAAGTTGGAGGTGATAAGTGTTTAATTAACCTTTTCAATGATTTCCACGGGTCCAATTTTTTTTGGCAAAAAGCTTGTTATATTCGTATGTCGGAAAGCAGTCTTTAGTTAAGACTACCCAATTATAGTCACCTAACCTCCTCAAAGAATAGTTGGACGACATGGACAGCGTCAGCGGTGCGTTTGCAAGGGATAGAGTGTACGTTTTGGAGAACCTGTCGACCACAAAAAAGATTGAATCACAACCACGTTACATGCGTGGGAGTCCGTCCAAGCACGAATTCCATGCTCACATCAGACCACGGTTGGGTAGGAATAGGTAAGGGAAGTTATAAGTCATTGATGGGGAGGCACCCTTTGCCGTTTGACATATGCAACACCGATCAACGAGTCTTTCGACCTCTTTACGCATGTTGGGTCAATAATAAAAACTTGAGACCAAGTAGCGTGTTCAATCACGCCCAACATGGCATTCATTGTGTAGTTCTTATATAATTTTCAACCTTAAGCTACTTTCTGGGATGCAAAGTTAGATCCCACGAATGATAAAACCGTTTTGCAAGACAAATTTTATTTGTTTACCCCTATGGACTTTGTCGAAGATGGCAAGAAAAATGGATCTTTGGTATAAAGAGCGAGAAAAGAGTCGAATCCCTACACAGATATTCGCATTTCGGCCAACATAGTGTGACGTCAGCTAAGGGCATCAGCGACCTGGTTGGATATGCCTATTTTATGCTTCACCACAAATGTAAACTGTTGAAGATATGTTTGCCATGACAAGCGGAGATTTTATCTTGGCTCGTGAGATAACTTAGGGAATCGTGATCGATGAAGAGAACGATTTCCGGATGAAATAGGTTGCGTAAAACTCAACATCATATGTGCTAAAACGAATTCTAGAACAGGGGTTTCTCGATGAAGTAGGCAATGGGGCGACCGGATTGACGAAGGACATCTTCGACAATGCCTGTTTTGGATGCATTGTAATGTAATTCAAATGGAAGTGACAAGTTTGGGAGGATAAGGAGTGGGGCTGTAGTCAAATTCTGTTTGATCTCGACAAACTTAAGGTAGCAGCAAGGATCCTCTGTCCAATAGAATTTGGTGCCTTTGATACAGTAGGTAAGTGGTGCCATGATGTTGCTAAAGTGAGGGATAAAACGATGTTAAGATGACTTCAAATCATGAAAGTTGTGTTCGTGATGGAGAAGGGTTGGGGCCAGTTTTGTATCGCTCCTACATTGGCATCGTTCACGACGAGACTGTCTTTAGAGACCACATATCCCAAAAACAAAACGGTGTCGATCATGAAGAAGCATTTTAAAAAAACCAGACTAAAATCTAATTAATAACTCTTATCAAACTCAAAGTATATTACAATTATACTTTATTTGATAATTGATAGACAATATTACATGTATCATGAAAACCCATCATCCACATATTGTAACAAAACTTATAGATGCCAAAAAGACTGAATATGAGTGATAGCATAACAATGCAAGTGAAGAACACCCTAAAACCCTAGCAAGGAACATACAATTATCAAATATAAGGTATTTAAAAAGTACAAACTTGAACAATCACTTTGAATGCATAACATATAAATGCATAATTAACCTACTTTTTTGGTACACCGATCCTCATGAGAGCGACATAAGCAACAACCCGATAAAGTACCAGCATTATAGCCAAAGCAACGACAGAGACAACATGTCCATCGAGCCCAACACTCTTAATAGCCGGAAAATCCTCAACCAAACAAGTTTGGTTGCCACATTGGTACGTTTGACCATGCTCATATTGTGTCCCTATCAAGAGTTTGTAAGTATGTTGACTAATAGATACGAACTTGATCCACGATATGAAACTTGGCACATGTTGAACGTAGTATCCACCCGCTAACGTGAAGGATAACATGATGACGGACCCTAGAATGGTGGCTGATTTCTGGTCCATGACGAGTGCACCTATCGCGAGCCCAAACCCTTGTGAGACCAACACACTCAAGAGAAGCGTGAACAGTGCGTACAAGAAACTTAGAAACTCAGGTTTGAGCCCTGCCGTCCAATAGGTTATGATGCAAAACAATGTGGGAAGAGCTAGCTCCATTGGAAGATCCCCTATCGTTCTTGATATGAAGTAAGATGAAAGTTTGTACATTCCTGAAGATCTTTCTTTGCATAGTATTTGTCTTTCTTGAGGGAATGTGAAAATTGCTTGAAATAAAGGGAAAAACCCCCAAAATCCAGAGTAAAAGAATAGCAATCCTGCCTGCCCACATAGTTTTCCAATCAAGAAATTACAAATTTGGCTCAAGAATCCATTCTTAGATTATTGTTTGTAAGTGTGTGTGTATATATTGTTGCAGTACTACAACAAAGTTGGGTTTATAGAACGTCTAAAATGTTTAAGTGTCTTAATAGTATACTCTATATGATTAAAATTTATAAAACCAAATTATAAAGTGTCCTATCAAATGGGTTGTTTGGTCGGTTTTCCTTCAAGTCTTGTATCTGTATGGATTAATTTGTCCGTATGGATTGAAAAGGGTTTTGTTTGAGAGAGCTTTTTTATAGATAGAAGGGGAGTGTTTTTTAGTTAAAAATGTCGAGTTTGGAAAAAACTCGGTAGCTAGTCAGCATAAAGCTCCCCCTATAAGCTTACTTAATAAGCCACTTTCTGTATCATTAAGTCACTACCAAACAATCATGTATAGTTGATCAAATAAGCTATGTCTTATTAAACTACTAACAAAAAGACCCTAAAAGTGTTACAATAAGTTTATAAGACTCTTTTAGGCATCTTAACCAATTGTTTAGGATCCTTTTAAAATTAAGTGTCGTATTAGTTGTTTTACATGACACTTTCGAAAAGCATCCGATAAAATTTTAATGGGAAACTTGTGTTTATAAGAAGTTTCGTCAAATAGTGTCATGTCAAATAATTAATATGACGCTTTACTTCAAAAACGTCCTAAAAAGTTTGTGAAAACGTCCAAAAGCGTTTTATACACCTATTGTAACACTTTTAGGTGTGACACTTATAGTTTGGTCCCATAAATGTAAGTCCCATAAATTATGATATGAGAACGCTTAAACATGTCAAGTGTCGTATGTAGTAATATTCCCAATTTTGTTATAGTGTTATAACGAAATGGGCTAAGTACATGGGGATGTATCGAACTTGTCACGTTTTATCATTGTATGTACTCAACTTTAAAAATTACCAATTAATGTACTGAACTTGCTAGAATTGTCATTGTGTGTACCCAACCATTGCTAGAATTGTCATTGTGTGTACTCTTGCCATTGCTAGAATTACCAATTTGTGGTTTAATTCTAAAGTTGGGTACACACAATGACAATTCTAGCAAGTTCAGTACATTAATTGGTAATTTTTAAAGTTGGATACATACAATGATAAAACGTGACAAGTTCGATACACCCCCATGTAATTAACCCTAACGAAATTATCGCTATACCTGATCTTGTAAATGAGTCGTATCGGATTGCCACCATAGCAAACTGCAAAGAAAGGCTACTGCTACAGTTTGACCGATCTTGAGAGTGGAAAAGAAATCATGTCTCCGCTCTTTGACACCTCTTCTGAGCAAAATGGTGGCTTGTTGCAACCACGTCGTGCTCCATCGTTCAAGATTATTGTTGTCGAAAGCATCATTAATGCGATCATCAACTTCGGCTACTTGAGCTTTCAGATTCTCAGCAAGATTCGACTTATAAGCCAAAGCCAACTTCTGCTTCACTGCATTTCGATTCGCATGACTCCAATCATCCGATGATATCCCTATGTTTTTAGTTTTACATGCGTATTTCACGGGTTAGTTACTATAACATAACACTACAACGAAATCACCCTAAATTAATGTTCTAATAAGGGCTTGGGTTCCGGTGACAAGCTGAGGTTAACATGAGAAGTGGTAATCTACCGTTGGATAAGAAATGGATGCACATTAGGATCAGACAATTCCCTTCTAAAGCGCAATCCACTCTCACCATTAACTAAACTTCTCACATCACCATGTTCTTATAAACTGCTTTATAGGACAACAATTATGCGCCGTATTAATGTGCTACAATAAGTTGATAGAATGTTTTTGGGTTTCCTAACAAGTTTTTTAGATTACTCTTTAAACGAAGTATATTGACTGCTTTTTTATACGACATTCTTTGTTGAAAACATCTTTTCATAGAAAATCTGGTTTTATGTGACATTTTCTCAAATAATATCATATAAAAATACCAACTTACCAAACAATTTATAAATAACTTGTTAGGATACCCAAAAACATCTTATCAAAACTTTTTGTAACACCTTCACATAGAACATTGTTGCAAACTTAAGTATGTTATAAAGCAGATTATTAGAGTATTTAGATATATCTGACATCATATAAAATTGATTTTGTTGCAGTGCGTAAAACCTAAGACTACGCAACTACATGCATACCATTCGCGAGATCTAACAAAAAGTCCGAAGGATTCATGGCTACCGATGGTGAAAATCCAATACCGTGAAAATAATCCATAACTTCCGATCCTTTTCCGAAGAACAATGAATTCCCTTCCGATAGCAACAACACCTTACGAAACATATAAAAAAGCCTACTCGAGGGTTGATGAATCGTCATCACAATGCTTCTTCCACCTCTCGCCAACTCCCACAATATTGAAACAATTCGTTGAGCGGTCGTTGAATCGAGCCCTGAGGTCGGCTCATCCAAGAACAACAAACTAGGATTTACAAGCATTTCTTGCCCGATGCTAACCCTTTTCCGCTCTCCACCGGAAACCCCTCGTAAAGACGGTCCACCGATAATGACATTCTTACACCTCATTAAACTGAGTTGATCGATCACGGCTTCGGCGTGCACGATCTTTTCTCTGGTGGTTAGGGTTTTAGGCAAACGGAGTAGCGCGGTGAAAATTAGGGTTTCGGTGACCGTTAAGTGAGGGTAAAGAACATCGTCTTGTGTCACGAAACCGGTGTATCGCTTCATGATACTCGAGAACGTTTTTCCGTTGTAGGTGATGGTTCCGTTGAGTTTGCCGCCAAGTCGGCCGCCGAGTGCCGCCAGGAGGGTGGTTTTTCCGCTGCCGGAGGGGCCTAAAATGGCCAAGATTTCTCCGGGCAACACTACGCCGGTAATTCCTTTTAATATTTGTTTCTCCATTGATGATTGATCTTGTTTCTTCTTGATCTTCTTCATCCATCCTTGTTTCTTGACTTTAATGGTGTAAACAACTTCATGAAACTGTTTAATTTGTTGATTAATTATTAACTAATTATGAAAATTAAATCAAGAAATTAATAATTAATTAATTAATTGATGTGGTGAAAAGATGAAAACTTTATAACAAAACATTACCTTCAATGTAACAGGAGAATGAACATCTTTAAAGATTGATGAAGGAGATGAAGATTGTGCTTCTATATCCACCATTTGTGCCGCCATTAATTATTCTTTAATTACTTAAAAACATTTTTAATTTGTTTCATGATCATAATGTAAATATACAACCATATATTCATGTGACTATAAGTGTGTTAATTAATTTATATATGTATATATATTTAATAAAGGTTAAAGAAAAGAGAAATCATGCAATGAGGGTGTGCGTGTTTATAGCCCATTTCTTTGTATTTCGGGATTTCGTGTGGTTTCTTACACGAAAATTTTAATAAGTATTTTTTCTTTTTTTTTGGAAAGGGTATCCGAGGTTTTGCCCCGACTAATCCCGGCAAGGTTCACCGACAGCTAAAGCATGCTACCCTGAGTTAATCCCTAGTGGTCACAATCTGGAAGCGCCTGGATTCAAACCTGTGGTAGAAAGGTTAACTAGTCACTTCCCCCACAAACCTTAACAAGTACGCCACAGCCTTATGGTTAATGATTATTATTTTGGTAGAGTTGTATAAACAACCGACCAATCCAGCTAACCTAACCTGAAACTTAACCTAGTAATACAGACACAAGGTTTCATTGGTTTTTGAAGTATACGAACCGAATTTAAGCTAGGTCACTCATGCACGTCAAAACCGATTATTAGACTAGTGTTTGCTTTGGGCTATAGACAATGACTAGTCTCCAATTCTCCATCTTGCAAGTATAGCATCCAAAGCCCAAAGCAATAAGCCGACCAAACAACTTAAATTTTACAAGGAACTCACAGATCTTATTTTCTATCTCGAATCTTCATCTATGGCTAGGTGTCTCCATATTGATTACAACTATTTTTGAATTTCAAAAAGGTACTAAATAATTGTCCAAATTTTCAAATTCTTTATGATAAAGTTGTTAACCTTATCCCCGATTTGATGATACATCGGTTGATTAAATTTTTAATTTAACTATAGTGTGTTTTTCTAACATTAACCGACTAGTATCTGTTTGAGTCCCACATCAACTAAACTTAAAATAAACAATCCTTAAATTTACCATATTTTATGACACAAGGTTGGGTTCCCATAAGAAGTTTAACATGAAAAGTTATTATCAACCGTTGGATAAACATTTGGATTAGATGCATCGAAACAAGATGCACCAGATCAATCCCCCGTATCAAGCACGATTCATGGGTGGGTTTGAGATTAAAAATAATCAAGAGTTCAGATCCACTTCTCACATGATCCTTTGCCTTGTGACATATCTGGTTGAAAAGTAACAAGTGTATACTCGTATTCGCACTAAACGAAGTATCGGGAAGTAACATAGTAATCCTAACTACAAACATATAAATAGCTTACTATCATGGTAAAGAAGGAGAGATTACAGATTTACTGATCCTGGTTCACCACTTCAGAGACCTCAGATTGATCCACTTCCAGTTCATCTGAATCTACCTCATCTTCCCTGTTACTTTCATTACTAGACTCATTTACCTCTTTGTAACCATTCTCGGGTTCTTTAAGATTCTGTGAGCGGATTTTAACACGCTTTCCTTTAATGTACCTGTACTCCCACTTCGGTGGCGGGTATTTCTTCTTCAATTTCTGGTACTTGTCCAACATACCCAACTTCTGAAACACATCTCCAACCATATTCACAATTGCGACGGTCGGTCGGATGCCAAGCTCTTCCATATCAGCAAAAACCTAGAGCAAATCAATGAGCATTAGGAACAAAGGGTTGGGTTACAGTGAGAAGTGGTTATCAGCCGTTGGAAGATGAGAAGTGGATGCACATTAGGATAAAATGCACAGGATCAATTCCATTCTAAAGCGCAATTCAATGGAGGGCATGAGATTAAAAGTGATCGAAGGTTCAACTCCACTTCTCACACGATCCTTCGCCTAGGAAGGAAATAGTCATGGTTTGGTTAAATGACTTTTTGACAATTTTCTTTTGAGTCCATGTAACTAGTGATGACATGTTTGAGAATGCCACATAAGAATGTTGCTAAACTTGTAAGAAGGTTGCGTTGTGAAATAAATTCTCATTTAGGAACAATAGCCTAAATAGTCCATAATTGTGGTATTCTAAATTATTACTTGCAGCTTAATGAGCTGAATGGACTCACAACTTATTGGAAAAGAAAAGAAAAGAAAGGTACCTCAAACATCTTGTCATGCATTTGTCTTCGGTAATAAATGAAAATCATTCTATCAAAGAATACCCGAGGCATACTTTCTAAATTATCAGAAAATAATCTCGTCCATAGCTCTTCGGCTTCATCAATTCTTCCATCCTCTGCCAAAGCATATAGCAACAAATAATAGCTTCCCATTGTTCTTCCTTGGCCTTTGCTGAGCATCCACTTGGTCACCTTAAAAACCCATGTGATTAACAAATCTACGTGACCAAAAGGAGACGACACGTATCAAGGAAATGTTAAATTATAACTTTTTTGTACCTGAATTATTCTTTTCCATTCCTTCTCATGTTCAAGTGCTTTTAAAGCTTTTTTTACAGTAATTAAAGGGAATTCCAAATCCCATGCAATGAAAGAATCAAGAGCCCCATAGACTTCCTCTTTGACATTTGATAATCCCTTTATCTGGCACACAATCACGGAAACCAAATTAATAATTATGAACAAAAACATGATAAAGATTAATATGCAATCCCCTGAAATTATGGGAGTTGTTCATCTTATTATAAATCCATTTACTCTGAAACTAAAAACCATACTGAGATAAACAACTTACACATTCAACAAGTTTCAACGACTTGGAAACGGTCCCTATTTTTGTTCTGGTTTTCCAAACTCGTGGATATCTCGGTCGAGGTCCTTTAGCTGCACATACCTGGAAATTGCTACATATCATGTGAAGAAGAGAATAAACAGCTTGAAAGTTCAAAGTAGCAACTACATCATATTTTAGGGTTAAAGTTATCATGCCAAATTGAGGCTTACCACGCAGTTGCTAACTTTCTTCGGGAACTCCAGGAACTGCAACCTTCCGATTAAATCAGGTGGAGAATAATACCTCAATGTAAGCATCCTAACAAGAAGACTGACAGAAAAATGGATTATCACTTCAAACAAAGGATCGTGTGAGAATATGAGTTAATGTTGACTTAATGGTTCAGATTAAGTCCCAATAACTACTATTGTTACGCGAAACCAACTGTATAACTTCTTCCCTGACAAAGTTAAAAGTGAGGATGCCTATATTTTGCATTGCTAAGTAATCAAAGCATGAAAAAATACATATTTTTTCTCAGATACCTTCCATTCATATTCATACATATATAGCATATCAAAAGTTCTAAAATCACTATTTCATCTTTCCAAACTTCAACACACATATCAAACAAAGACCAAAAATCCTTGAATTTCATAAGTACTTGAATTGAAGTATGAAAATATACCTCTGAATTGAAGTTTACAAGGCAACCACTGAACTAGTAAGCATACTATTAATTGCTCAGATTTCCAGTGGTTTATTCTTCAAAACACTGAACAGAAAAAGCAGGAGACTCACAAGGCTTTCAGAATCATTAATTGAAGGACAAAATTCGATCATTTTACATGTTTGTTGTTGAAAAATTTTGCAAAAGACAGCATTTGAAAACTAGATGAGTTGTAAGTTAATAAATTAGGGTTCATGGAGATAGAAATTAATTTCTATAGCAAACTTCGATTATATATATATATATATATATATATATATGCATGATAGATAGGTTGGAATATTGATATTACCTTTGATTACTTCATGAGTAGAAGATTTCCCTGGTTGAGTGAGAAATTTATACGCCAAAAAGATGGTTGGATTGATTAAGCTGAAAATATCAGAAGAGGAATGAAATGAAAGAACTCGGCAGTGTGGGCTTAATGGGTCTGGTGCTCGCTGGGCCTCAGTTGCTGTTGGGCAGCATAGACACAGCATGGGCTGTCGCCACTTCGGTAAATAGTAGTGGTGGCGAAAAGTCGGTTACAAGGCTATCCACACCCAATCCAATCAACCAAACCAACTCACTCACTTTTTTAATGATACATCAGTTGACACATCAGCTTTTTCCCAACCCTCTGTTTACCCTCCCATAACCCTCTACAACACACACCTAACCCTCTCACTTTTTAATTTATTTTATTTATTTTATATAAATAAATAATATAATTAAATAAAACATGGTAATTAGTTAATAATAAGATTCATAATTAATTAACTAAAAATTACATTACATAATTAATTAACTAAAAATTAAAATTAAGCATTACATAATTAAATAAAATAAACTAAAACATTAAATAAACTAAAAATTACAAGCCATATTTGGCTTTGATCTCGGCTTTTCGGTTCATAGTATCCTTGAGTCGTTTACCCCGGAGATGGCCATGCGACGTGGTGTAAAACTTAATGTCTTCCTCCATTTGGGTCGTTGGTGAAAGTTCTCCCTCATCGGAAGGGAAAATCTCTTCCTCATGGTCCGGGCCATCATCATCTTGTACGGGTCCGTAATTGGGTACATATTGTGGTTGATAAGGAGTACCCCAATCGGTTGGAGGAAATTGTGGATTCATAAACGGATTAGGAAACGGTTGAGGAGCTTGTGAAGAGCTCCCGGTTGAGGATGAGTAATTGTGAGACTAAAACCTTTGGGCGAAATTTGGACCTCGTAATCGGGTGGATATTGTGGAGGGAACCCGATATGCGTAACGTCGACTTTGAAAGAGGGCTTCGAAGGGGTCTCGGGTTCCGCCCGACGTTTACATTTCACGCGCCGTGATTCGCCCGACGTTTACATTTCGCGCGCCGTGATGAAGATCCAAGGTTTCGATCGTTTGAATTCATGATGTTTGAAGAGTGGGAGGTTTGAAGAATTGGAGGTTTAAAGAGTTGAAGAATTGAAGGTTTAGAGTTGGTGTGAAAAAATAAGTTGGGTATAAATGGGTATTTATATAGGAGTAAAAAATGAAAAAAAAAAGTAAAAAAAAATTGAATTTTGACCGTTGAGAGAGCCGTTTGGCAACGGCTCTTCGGAACCGCCAACACATTAACCCGCCGGCTTCTATCGTCGCCGCACCTAACCCACATTAACCCGCCGGTCCGGTGGGCATACCCGCCCATACCCGCTACAACCGGTGCGTGCAGCCTAACCGATTACAGTTAAAGATTCTACAATTTTTGATCGGTTAATCCATAACTGGTTACGTGCCGCTTACAATTCGGAGGTTAAAGAGAGGTAACCTGTTATGGAAAATTTAGGTCACTCAAGTACACTTTAAATATATATTTTATTATACTTTCAAATTAAATACATCAATCATATAAAAAAGATACATTAGTTAAATAAAATTGGCTAGTTTTTTTAATTGGTGAAGGTTATAATCGGTTACATAACCGGTTACTTAAATTCCCCTAAAAACCTTAACCGGATACAATTTTTGGATACTTAACCTATTACGAATCGGATTGGGCCTCCGTTAACCCATCGGAGCGGGATGGGTCGAACCCATCTTGGACACCTCTAGTAAATAGATATGCTCAAATTTTGCTCCTTCTCCCAAACAATGTCGTCATAACCGGTCCTAGTCCAAACCAAAATGTTTCGGCCAAGTTATGAGAATCAGTTTTAGGCTAGGCCCAATTTGGTTCCAACAAATTATAACTAAAAAACGATTTTTCACATCTATTGAGAAAATGATAAATAAAATGAAAAATCAGCTATCTAGTGCATTATAAAAGACCTAAAAAGGGTTAAAAAACGATTACCACTATAAAACTAAGATGAAAATCGAGTTTGACTGCCCTTAATTTCCACCTAAAACACTAACCAGCTGTTAGTCCACGTGCAAATTGTCCCCTACCAGTCCCAACTCTCAAGCTGGGTTGGGCTCGTTTGACCATCTCTATTAGCAAATATCGGCTTTAGGTGGTTCCAAGTTGGTTCACATTAGTGTAACCAGGCTGATTGATCTTGATTAAAAATGTTAGGATTGATCCCAAATCTGGTAAGTTGTTTAGGCCTAGCCTAATATATATTTTTTATGAATTTTAAAATCTATATTTATTTCATAAATTAGATAAAAATGTCATATTAAAATTTTATTATAAAGCATACGTAAAATACCTAGAGACAATAATTTATATAGCCATTCAGAAAATACCTATTCACCTCCTAACCATTCTCCCACACCGATTTGCAAAATAACCCAAAGGGTCGCCATAGAAACCGTAGCCCCGGGCGACTCCCACTTTTCCGGCCAAAGTTACACTTCCGTCGCCCCTCAAGGTGTAGCCCCGGGCGACGGTTATTTGTATACCAAATAAATAATTTGGATGCTTCATAAATATTTGCTTTACTCAAAGGAGTAGCCCCGGGGCGATGCTTTTGGTATTGCTTCTTTAAGTTGGATGCTTCAAAGAGATAAAAATTAATGACTCCTGCATCACCTCCTAACCCTTTGAGTAAATACATAACCGTCGCCCCGAGCTACTCCTTGTGGGGCGACGGAAGTGTGACTTTGGCCGGAAAAGTGGGGGTCGTCCGGGGCTACGGTTTTTATGGCGACCCTTTGGGTTATTTTGCAAATCGGTGTGGGAGAATGGTTTGGAGGTGAATAGATATTTTCTGAATGGCCATATAAATAATTTTCTCAAATACCTAAAATCAAATGTTTTTTAACATCATTTCAAATATAAATAATAATTTAAAAGATAAATTGTGGTCAAACGGAAATCTTGCTGGCTGTGAACGTAAAGTCTCCGGCCCCACCGTCGGCCAGCTGTCAACCGTTGGATGTTATCTCTCCGTCAAAATTTGTTACGCCGTCTGCATCTTAAAACCCTGATTTAACGTCACCGACACTCCAACCGTCACCGGAAATGTCAATTTCACTCCTTACGCTTATCTCGCTTGTACCTTCACCTTCATCACTTGTACCTTCTTTCATTCATTCACCTAACCATAAACATATCTCTCACGTGAAGTTGAAAAAGAAATCGAAAAACGCTTAACTAAGAAGCATCTAATTTCTAGGGTAAAATGTCAAAATCGATTCTTCTATTCTGTAGTACTTATTAATATCTGTCCTTATTATTATCAGCTTCATTTTTTAATTCTATAATTCACTGTGATTGCAGCTTCATTAACAATCAATTAATTCATCCACTTTATTATATACACATATATATTTATATATATATATGTGTGTGTGTGTGTGTGAAGAGATACGGTGAGATCTAGATCTGTTGGAGTGAATTCAAGTGGAGTTATTCAGTAATGGCTTCCAAATTGGTGATGATTGTGGTCTCCATTCTTGATCTAATCGCATTCGGTTTGGCTGTTGCTGCTGAACAAAGGAGAAGCACTGTAAGTAACTCTCGATTTGCACTATTCTTTGTTGATTTGAGCTTATTTGGTTGCATTTTGAATCAATTCTGTTTGTACAATCGGTTTACTTTCTGGTTAATGTAATTGAGAGATCTGTGAGATTGAATTGTGATCTGATTACTTGATTGAAACGCTGCTTGAATGCTGATATGTGTGAAAGAGATTTTTACTTTAAGTTGTTTGTTGCTTGTTAGAATGATTTTGGGATCCAAATGCTGCTTTTGATTATGCAAATTCTATTATTACCATGATGTCTATAAAACTTGAGCAAAGCTTTTATCTGTTTCGGTAGATGGCAATGGCATGGTTGGATTTCATCATATGGTGGCTTATTTTGCTTAGTTTTCTATCTTTTTTCCATGTTAAGATAGATAACTACCAAAAAAGATGTTATATATTTATATATAGACTTGGATTCACGTGAGACCAATGAGACAAGATTTTACAATTGAAACTTCACAACAAAACGATGTGAAGGTAACCTTCACAAATGTTTTTGTTGTGAAGGTTCGGATTCTTTTTACCTTCACAATGTTTTGATGTGAAGTTTCAAGTGCAAAATCTTGGTCTCATCGGTCTCACAAAAACAGTTTGGTCTCACGTGAGCCTGACACACACACACATATATAGTATGTATATAAAAGATATTGAAGTCTTTGAAGTAGCTTGGACAGCTTTGATTTGTGCTTCTGTCTTTAATTTCAGCTGCAAATTTCTGCTTTTTTTTCATTTGGTGTAAATCATGACTTGATTTGGTGCCATGATTGGCAGGCTGATGTAAAACAAGATCCTGAAAAGGACTACAACTTTTGTGTCTATGATTCGGACATTTCAACCAGCTATGGTGTTGGTGCATTTTTCCTTCTCTTGGCTAGTCAAATTCTTATAATGGTGGCTAGCCGATGCTTCTGCTGTGGGAAGGCTTTGAACCCTACTGGTTCAAGGGCCTGTGCAGTTATCCTATTCATATTTTGCTGGTACGTACTTTCGAACTTTGAATTCCAAAATTGAATCTTTTAGAGTCCCACATCTCTGCTAGACTTGGATATGTTTGAGATTTTCTTCTCTTTTCAAGGGATCTTTCTGGACTAATCTAATGGGGTTTCACGTATACCAACGTGATATTAGAGACACGGTGTACCACCGTAAGGACTTGATCCTCTGGGACAATTTGTACCAGTCTAGCCTCAGTTGGAGGCAAGGGCGGACATAGAGTCTTGGACCATTTCCTCTCCGTCCCTAACCTTTCGTCATGTTTCAGGATCACATTCATCATAGCCGAGGCATGCTTGCTTGCCGGTTCAGTGAGGAATGCATACCACACCAAATATCGGACCATATTCGGTGAAGATTACCCGTCATGCGAGACAGTACGGAAGGGCGTCTTTGCAGCAGGAGCGGCTTTTGTGTTCTTATGTAGCATAGTCTCCCAATTCTACTATGCGTCCTACTCGAAGGCCAGGGGGGGATTTCAACAACCTTATGGCGGTGAAGCCAACGTCGGCATGGGAGCGTATAAATGAACCAGGTATCGTTTGGCTCGTGTTTCGGGATTCACATAAGTATTGTTTTTAGGTGTTAAGCTTGTTGTATGTGAAGTATATGTTCCACTTTTTGGTGCTCCAATGCTGCTAGACATATTGCTTTATTGTTTCATATGTATTGATGAGTGTTGATAGGTTGCTGTTATTTCACATTGTTGGTTAACTTTGAGCTTAATAGCATGTAAGCCTACCATTTGAGGTTCTTTCACATATGTTTCTTTCCAAATAGTGGCAGCTTTAGATTGTAAGGGTGAAAGCCACAGAATTTTTTCACAATATGAAAGTAGATTAGTTGGTTTGTTGGATTCGACCGTGCGTCCGTGCCTTGAGAAGGCTATTTAAAGTATATTGGTTGTCACAAGGTTCTGTCATGAGTTTAGTTTTAAGAAATACAGAGGCATGCAGCAAAACATCACGACAGCACCTTTTAGAAACCCAATTTTTTCTACTAAGACAAAACGATTGTGCCACCATTTCTTTGTGGGATATACTGGTTTTGTTTGGTTCGGTTAGCATGTAAGACTATTGTACGATTCTAGAGAGGGGGCTCCATGGCGTTGATAGATGAACGGACCAATCTCTGATCACCGGAAACTCAATTAATGCGTAGGGATTTGGGCCCTTTGACTCATCTTCGGCTTGAAAGTTTGTTAAAGAATGTATGTGTACATGCAATCAAGGTCATCAAAGTCCTCCTATTATTCGTTTTACCTTTTACTTATGGATTTATTATTGATCTTTCAGTAATCCTAAAGCACTCTTTTGAGGGTTTGTTATAGTCTATTATTGGGGGAGTTCAGACGTGCTACAAAAATGATTATTTTGATTTTCACTTTTGTGTTGTTTAAAAATTTTGTTATCGAGGGTAAATATTAAGGGGGTGCTTGGTTGGGGGTATTGCAGGGTAAAGAATGAGAATGATAATGAAAACTGCTGCTTGGTTTGATATTATATATTGGAATCATTCCTGCAGATCCATTAATTTTCATTCCTGACCAAATTGGGGGGAATGAAAATTTTCTTTATACTCAGTTCTTTTTTCCATATGTCATTCCGTCTTTTGATGTTAAATGGAACATATATTGTATTTTCAAGGTGAAGGAAAATAATTTTTTTAATTTGAAACAATTTTTCATTGATTATAGTGGGTTAACAAAGCAGCATCAATACAATGCTCATTTTTATTCCCATTCTCCTGCATTTCTATTTTCATTCCCATTTCCATTCCCTAAAATGAACCAAGCACCCCCTTAAGTTAACTAAACAGAATATAATCAAGTACCAATCTAATTCTTTTAATACTCAAAGTCACAATAATCATTTTGAAAATAAACATCTAACGGTCTTTTTGGATTATTTTTTTTGGGGGGTAAGCTTACTTTGATCCTTTTCTCTTTTTGGGAGTTTATTTTCTTTGTAATCTAGTGATTTCTTCGGTATGTTGATTCTTTCTTCGGTAATGCACATACGATATAGCGGTTAAACAAGTGTTCTCATAGCCGTTGGGTTGTCTAAATCATGGCTAATACTTATTTGACTTTGCGTTGGGTTGTCTAAATCATGGCTAATACTTATTTGATTTTGCATTACATATGCTAATTTGTTGATGATGAAACCCTGATTAAGCATGACAAAGAACTCTCACCTTCATGAAAAGGTTAAAGCATCGGTTCATTTTTTGGATGTTATTAATTGGCCATTTATTTTAAAATCCTAAAAAGCTACACTAAACGAACGAATTTTTCATTTTTTTATCTTAAACCAATGAAGTTTTGATTAGCCGCATACAACTTGACTAATTGTATAGTGTCTTGGAAAACAACGAAAAGAAATCCTTAGTGAGCTTCAAGACCATTTGGAGGGATTCAAACGGATGCTCTCTGTGGAGGTGCCCTAAAGGACTGCTCTTAAAATCCTTCAAGTTATCAATTACCACATAGAAGTCCAACTCCGAAAATTTATGTTATTATTATCAATTACCACTTTATTAAAAAGCTTATATTATAGATACACTAGAAATATACCCGCGCGCGTTGCAGCACGAAGTATGTATCAATTGCCCGATTTTTATATACATCAATTTAATCATATGTGTTCAATCAATTAACGTCCTAATGGTTTATTGAATAGTCAATTTCGAAAAATGAAATAAAAGTATTATCTTTATATAATAGAATATATAATATAATTGAATAAAAAATATTCAATATTGGGCTTATTTCGAAGGTATTGACGAGACGATTATGATGGTATAATTTGTTAAAAAAACGTAATTTTAATATAAATTTTAGTTCATAATATATGATTAGTTAGATTATATGATAAGGGTTTAAAATAGAAAATGAAAAAGTAAAGGACTAAAATAAGATTTAATAACTAACTATGGGGGTATAAAGTGTAAATGTGTAAAGTAATTGTTGAACAAAAAAACTGTCAAATTGAGTTATTCTCTTATATATATAGTATAGATAATAAGCCTAAAGTGCAACTCTAGCCCAATAAGCCCAAGCCTTAACCTTAAAGCCCGAAGATACCAAAATTTTCAAGGCTTGAAAAGGAGTCTTCTCGGTAGAGATGGCCAAGCCCAATCGGTTATAACCGGCCCGGTCGGTTAACCGATAACCGAACCGGTCGTCAACCGGTTATAACCGAACCGGTCGTCAACCGGTTATAACCGAACCCATTCATAACCGGTTAAGAGATGGTTAATCTAATCAGTTAAGGTTTTTGGCATTTTTCCCATAACCGGTTATAACCGGATCGGAACCGGTTACGTAACCGAATCGGAACCGGTTATAACCGGGACCGATTTAATTTTAAAAAAAATAGCCTTTTTATATACGTTATTATAGCCGTTAGGAGCATTTGGCTTCATTTTTGAACATTTGTTTGGCCTTTTTACCCCCATATACCCTATAAATAAGTTGTGTGGTGTTTGGGTTGAATACTAAGTTACCAACTTACGAAAAACGCAAAATCCTCGCTATAATTTGTGATTTTGTGTTCTCTAGTTTCGACACTTATTTGTTTCTCGCAAGTTTTACTCTCTCAACTCTTCTCTATTTTAAATTTATAATGTTTAAATAATTTATAAAGTTTAAAAAAAAATAGTCTTAACTGATCCTTAACCGGTTACGTAACCGGTTGTAACCGGTCGAGTTTAACCAGTTTACTGTTAAGCTTAAACAGTTAAGACCCTGGGACCCGTTAACCGTAATTGGTTACGCCTTAACCGGTTACGGCGGACTACTGTTTTTAACCAAACCAATCCCTAACCGGTTATAATCGGCTCGAGACCGATTTTTGGCCATCACTACTTCTCGGTAAAGCCTGATTAAGCCCATAAAACCTGAAAAGGCATAATCGACCCTCTTTCAACCTCAAAGCTTGGCATTGACTTGAAAATCCTTCAATCCCAATCTTGTTTTTGCTTGCTGAAAAAGGCATAACTGGGCCTTTTTTTCAACCTCAAAGCTTGGCATGGGCTTGAAAAGACCAAGTTTGTTTTTGCTTACTGAAAAATGGGCTAAGGCCAAGCCTTATGCATCTTCTTCATTAATCGTTTCATAACAAAGCAAGTGTGTGTTGTGGAAAAGAGGTTTGTTCTACAATACAAAACACCCCCATCATTCCAATCTCACAACATTTATATATAGGAGAGGTTAACTGTAGTATCATAAGACACTATAAATAGGGTAAACTTGAGTATTATACCTTGTGGAATCTACCCCTTTATGTATGTGTTATGATATCATCTCGTAACATAGGGTATGTTTAAAGACAAGTAGTACCTTATAACATGAACGTGTATAATTTGTTATTAATGTGATCATCTATTTATGTCTCTATCTTGGAGTTTTGTAAAGAGTGGTTGATTAAATGTGAGTTGGAGGTAACCCATCGTACTTTTAACACCGATAAGCCCTTGATCAAATTATATACTCAATGTACTTGTATAAGCGTACGTTTTAGTGAACATTACTCGGACCTCTCTTGTGTCCATTTCTCGTCATTCACTTACATTTCAACACACGTCAACTGAACAATAGTACCCTAAATGAAATCATTGAGTATGTTCTCACACGTTGACAAACCAACGGATGTATGGGACATGAAACCGACTTTTCGTTAAAAATGTGTGTACTGTAAAAGGATATTCAATTAGAGGCTTCAGTGTTTGGATCCCATCCGTCTCTTTATAAATACAACAAAGATGTCAAAAAGGCATGCCTATACACCAAGCGTTATGTTGTTGTTTCCACATTTTTAATCACTTGTTTCTCTACAAGTACAAAATGCACATGCCAAACACTTCATTCACATGTTTTCTTCCCTTTTACAAAATTACTTTCTATCTTCTTATTCTTCCATTTTCCTGTGCCGGATCAAATTTAATACAATGGTACGATTTCTCTTAGGTCATAAACTTCTATGGATGAAATCTTGTCTAATGTAATCTTAACAGTTTTTTTCAATTATCTTTATAAGATCCTGATTCAATGCTAAACAAAATCCAACTTAATTCCTTTTTAAGGTGCTTACAAGTTACAAGACTGTATATATCACTGCGTATATGAGAAAAAAACAATGATTTTTTTTTCTTTCTTTATTGTGTAATATACATTCAAACAAATCAGAAGATGTAAACAACCATTTTGCACTAACTACTTGAACCAACCAATCTAAAGGTGTAAGGAATTAAATTGCCATCTCTCCAATTGACGTATTTAAATGGTTGGACGTATAATTCCACTTGATTTTTAGGTATAGAATTCAATTTCTTGTACCTTCACTTATATGTACAAAACTCATAAGCAAAATATAACGATAACCTCATCGTTAGCATCAACAATTAATATAAAGCAGGTGCTATCGGAATTAAGAAACCATATCATCGTTAGGTCAACAAAATCAATTAGTTGCATACAAAAGTTATTAGTAAAGTTTATCTCTACGTCCAAAACAAAGTTTTAAAAGTTGTTTCTTAAAAAAAAACAATCCGATATTTTAATGTAATTTTTTAAAATAATAATCAAATACGTTAAATTTATAGCTTGTATTCTAAAAAATGCAATATAAAATGTAAAAACTTGTATAAAATCTTTTTCTTTAACGGCAAGAAAAGGGCATTCAACCAAGGAGCTTCGGCAAGACCATCACCCTCTGGAGAGCAACCTAACTTGTACAAAATCTAGAAGTTAAATAAATATATAGATTATCTTAATTCTTAAATATATTTGCTGAAGGAATATAATCATTCAAGAAGCTTAAGATTTTGATATAATTATATAAAAACTACTTAATAGATCTACAAACCACTTTGATTAATTAACTAACTTATCATGCCATACCTTTTTGTTTAATTTACAGACTTATTAATAAAATAAAAGCAAAAAATCACAACTTGTTTTGATCAACATAAAATAATAATTTTGAGACCATAAATTTAAATTGTAAATCACTACTTACAACCTGAATATGTTGATTAAGTTATGTATAAACTAATTTAAAATTATAATAAAAATCTATTAATAATTAGGAGTTAACAAGGTGTGAGATGTTATAAATTTTTTGATTAATTTTTAAATGTACTCAAATTTGAGGTAGATGGTAAGTTTCAACCTCCACTTCCATATATACATAGATATCATTTGCAAGCAAGATATAAATTTTTATTATCGATAGATACCGAAAATGATGCATTTTTTATCGAAATAGAATATAAAATTATATATGAATAAAATATAAACTATAGTTACATATAACCATAAACATTTATTTATAAATGATTAATTATGCTAGTTTATTTTTATTTCTTTTAGCAGCAAAAAGGAAAACCCAAGAAGAGAGTTTTCGTATGGTCATCACCTCTTCCAGGAGCAACCCAAAACTTTATTAAAGAAACAAATACAGTACAAGAACAAAGTCTCAAAGATTGAGAACGAAACCAAAAGTCCCCACATACTAAGAATTGAAAGGATGAGAGTATCAATTATTTCAATTAAAATGTAAATTATGTACGAAATGTTATCATAATATAAATTAATCTCTCAAATTACATATACAATCTCAACAGTTCAACTCGTTTTTCAACACTTTGTAATAATAAAACAAGAAAGAAAAAAGAATCAACTCCCTAATAAACCATAATTCTTATTGCCTTAGAGCATATGCAATGAGATCTCAATAATTTTCAAAGAAAAATGAAAAGTAAAATTGTAAAGTATATATAATTCAACTTCAAGATGTCGTTACATAAATTTACAAGATTCTATAACTTTATCATTCATTATTTTCAAAAGAAATTTTGTTAAAATAATGTATAAAGAAAATCAATTACATTTCATCATGCTAAATTTTACAAAGTTCTTTAAATTTGGATTTTTTGGAAAAGTATTTTAAAGAATTTATCAAAGATACTCTTAGCTTATGTTATTGTAATCATTTTTCACATAATAAATATAATTGAGTTGAACATTAGTAGCCTAGTGGTCACTAACATTCTTGAAAAGGATAGTGGATCTTGTCTACTGGAGTTTGATTCATGGGATGCATGTGTGGCGATACCCTGATTATGGGTCTGTTTTCGGGTAGGTCCATGGTCGCCGAGGATTAGTCGGGTGTCCGTATGAATTTCGAATACCTCGTCGACTTCGTATTGAGATGTATGCTTGAGTTATCTACCATTTAAAAAATAAATACCTATATATATATAATTGAGAAATGATTTAAGTCTTTAAGAGATTAATATTAATAATGGCAATAATTTTACATATTATGTTACTTATTACCAAAAAGAAAAAGAAAAAAACTAGAGATGATATTGAAGAAAACACTACGCAAGATCCATAAGAAACACCACCAATAGATTTAGTAATAGTTTTTAATTTATTTAAATATAAATTTAACATATTTTTTAAGTGAAAAATGCAATTAATTTTATCTTTAAGACGTAATTAATAAAATTTAATTGAGATGAAAAGAAAGAAATACGGCGGATGGATGATTGAAAGGGCGAAGGGTGTTAATGAGAATCAAGCCACGTGGTATGTCTGTCATTGGTTTAAATCATGACCATGTTATTTGCAATTACTCAATTTATTTTTAATCAATCCTTCTAAATCTATATATATATATAAAAGGAAGATATTGGAGGTATGATGTGGCACATTCTTAGAGTAGGATTAGCCTAAAGAAATTTTCTCATTATTTTGATTTTTTTAAATATTAAATAAGTGAAAGACTATTATACCCCTTAATGAAAATTGTGTAATTATTACAAGAAGGCTTATTTGGTAATTTAACTTACATTTTAATTAGGTTGAACTTTCAAATTCTATAACTTCCTAGAGACATTCAATTTAATCTCTTCATTTTCCAATTTATTAATTAATAAAAAACCTACAAGACAACCATATATATAAACCACAAAGCTCCATCAAAATGTAGAAACCTTCATTTGAATGTTTGTTTGTTGTTTGTCTTTTGACAATTTATTTTTATCAGTAATTCTCAATTTTCGTTAAATTTTCAGGTAAAGTAACAATTTTTATTATATATATTATTATTTATGTGAGTTATATGTTGTTTTTGTGTGTATATGTGCCAAAAGGTATATATAAATAATTTTCATATATATTTTTTTGTATGTTTTGTGTACATTATATATTGTTTTTAGATAAGTTTTTGCCTTTTCCCCCTTTTTATTCATGATTGTTGCGTTCGTTTTTTCCTTTATACTACCTAATTGAAATTTTTGTCGATACTATAGTTATTTTTCTTCCATCAAAATTTCAAATAATGTTTATGGTTTTGTGTATTATATATGATTGTTAGCAAGGTTTTTGAGTTTTTTTTACAATTGTTATTTTTGATTTTCCTTCATCATGTTTTCCATTTAATATTTAGGTTATACAAGTATTTTAAGTGAAGTTTATTTTCCCAAATTTTTGTGATTATATTTTTGTTGACAACGATCAAACTCCAAGGTATGATTCATGTGGTTTTTGTACTTTTTGGTTTCGTTGTGGATTTTGTTCTTATTCTTTTATGCTTTCATAATTTCTCGGTTTTTATAAGAAAAAATATTAACAATAACATGACATTTTTTAAAATTCCAATCTCAAGTTTCTTATTTTTTTTCTTAAAATATTCCACATTTTGATGTAGTTCTTAACAAAATATTTAATTAATTAAATTATTTATATTTTTAATTGACATCTAATTTTTTTTATTTCGTTTATTTTACATTATTATAATATTTTTATCTACATAACATTCGAAGAATATTTAATCAACATATTTAAAAACTCATATATATATATATATATATGTATGAAATTACAACAATCGTTGTGTATAATTTTGTTTACATGACACTTTAATATAATAATATATGTATTTTTAAATAAATAATTATAATTAATATAAATAAATAACTTAAGATGATGGTTAATAAGGTCAATACAATATCTTATAATAATTGTCAGTTATATTATTTATATGACATTCTTTATATATATTATTTATATAATAACATATTTTTAAATGACCGATCATACGAGTTTTAATTATTTTCTTTACTACCGCATATATAACGATATGTATTCAATATATAAACTTATTAAAATCAATATATAAATATAAAAACCATTAGAACCAGTAAATATAAATAAAATTAAAATGCGTATATAATTAAATATTCATTATTAACCAATTTGGTAAACGAAATAATACCACTAAATAAGATTAATAACTTATTATATTTAATATCACTAATTAAGTCAATATATACATAAAAAATTATTAGATTTAATATATAAATATACAGTTAAAGCTATAATCAAAATTAAAACTTATTGAAATCAGTATTATAGAAACATATATAGACTAAATAAGAACAAACAAATATATAAAATTATGAATAATGGTTTATTGCAAAGTCTGACGATGTAGAACTTATAAGTTATTAGTTTGATTATATATCAAAATAAACAACTAAAAAGGATGAAGCAACTTTATATCAAGTGTAATATTGATTCTTATTATCTTAATATATGATCATTAGTTCAATTTAATTTCAAGATTTTCTAAACAATTTATCACCACCGCGCAACGCGCGGTGCCGAACACTAGTTATTATTAATTTAATTAAACTAATTTTAATGTTAATCCATCTATGTTTACACATTTATCCCCAACAGTTATGTAATCACTTCTTCAAAAAAAAAAAAAAAACAAGTATGTAATCATTTTTCTAAAAGATTCAACAATTTTAAAGATTTCTTTTTGAAGCAAAACAAATTCATAGATCCATGATGTTAAAATCACTAGAACAAAAACTCACATTTGCCACGGTCAAAAACCGTGGCCATAAGCCTTTAGTCACGGTTTTTCATTTTTATCAAATCGTAGCCTATTCTCCCGTGACCATTGATACCCTTTTGGTCACGCTTAAAATGTGTAACCAAATCAAATAGAAAACCATTGCCATAGTTTAAAAACCGTAGCTATAGGCATATCCAAATTTCATGGTATTAGAGCATTTTACCTAAAACCGTGGCCATAAAATACCTTTTGCCACACAAACTCACATTAAACGTAGCATTTAGTTATCTTTTGGCCACACAATATAAAAAAATAGCATGGCAGTAAACTACCTATAGCCACATAATTTGTTTTTAATGTAGCCGATAATTGCTCTATAATCATGTATATTTTTTTGACGTGGCCAAGACTCGAACCTGAGACCTCATCATTGATAAGGAATGGACCAACCACCAGGACAATATTGATTTTGTTAAAAGTATCTCATTAAATATTAAAAACCATGGCCAACTTCATGACATATAGTTACACTTAACTTTTAAAAACGTGGCTATAGGTATCTTTTTGTCACACACAGAATAAACCGTGGCTAATTCAAGACATATATTTACACTTATATTTTAGAAGCGTGAGTATTAAATGCCTTTTGGTCATGCGAAATATTAAAAATCACGTTAACTATTTGTTAGTCACACAATTGATTATGTATAAGCATAGCTATTGGTCAGCTTTTAGTGAAAATAAAATTATTTTAATCATGGTTTTAACTATATTAATAGCTACACACATTTTATATTAACTGTGACGAAATCATCACATATTGTCACGCTTCATACAATAAACCGTGGCTACTGGTTATCTTCTTGTCACACAAAATAATAAAACTATGACTACAAATACCCATGACTTTTGGCTACGTTTTACAAATTTTCGTGGCTAAATATGTATATTCTTTTGGTCACGGAAAAATGACTTCATGAGGCCATATGCGGTCTATGGTCACAAATAATAATTGTCACAGAAAAACCGTGACTATATATACATCTATGGCCACGGTTTTTAATTATTACTTGCCACGACAAAAAAATTGTGGCCATACGGACAATTTAGTCACGGTTTTGTTTAAACCATGACATTAAGTTTAAACATGTATTCTAATGGTCATGGTTATTGAGTTACATCGTGGCTAAAAGAATACTCCAATTTTATTTATGACTTTTAGTCACGGTTCTATACTTGAGCGTGACTAACATGAATTTCAAAACCGTGGCAAAAAAGCAAATTTGTACTAGTGAATGTTTGTTGATTCTTGTTTAAAAAAAATGTTTTTACTTAATACAAAAATTAAGAATTATACAGTGTTTTCTATGAAATGCATATAGTTAACAACATATGGTGTTTTTTTACCTTTTTAGTTCCTTTTCTATATAACATTTCATAGTTTGTGTCTTCGTCTTCTAAAGACTCGTTATGATTATGTTACCTTTGAAACCACTTCATTCTTGCTAGTTATATGTTGTTTTTCATTTTTAAATATGTTTTCCCTATAGGGCGACTGATGGAGAGCGGGGGCTAGTGGAGGGTTGGTGGCCGGTTGTTATGAGAGGGGCATGAGTAGCAAAGTTCGATTGTGATGGTTCCATGTGTAATTTTGATTTGATTCAGGTGATTTACAAATTATGCAATTTAATACTTTAATTTCAAATATCTTTTTAGATACTATGGTTGTTGGATTTCCAACATTTGGACAAAAATGTAAAGTTTAGATGCCCAATTAGAATAAATAATCATTAAGTGGTAAGACATTTTAGAAAAATGGTTGTTATTTAATGCAGTTTGCTACGATGAATATGTAGATAACTTTATATAAATATTTATTCAAATTAGTTTTATAAACTTGATGTTTTGTTTAGAACTAATTTTAGAAGTGTGGATCATGGTGGTATCGACCCTTTAGACTCATGAATTACATTCTTTGATTGTTCACAACATATCTAACAATTTATTATCACATTGACGGTCTTTATTATCGTCTAAACATCACTTGACCACAAGGGTTGTGCATTGGTGGAGGCTCATGAGGATCTTGTGAAATACCTCATCCATCCAGGGTTCAATTCCAGACGTCCACAACAATTGTAGTCACTGAGTTTTATCGGGACCAATTTTCTATAGCTGTAATTTGTGGAGAGTCTACGTAGTCCAAGACACCCTTCCCAAAAAGATAATGATCCTGATGTTAGCTTAATATGTGTACCTTAATCGGTTGTCGAGGACTTGAATGATCTTGAACATGTACACACACATCCAAGCTTTCGTGCTCCCTTGTGGGTTTTGCTAGAAATCAAATAAGTATTTAAAAAAGTACGATTTTTACCTTTTAAACGTTGATTATAAATACATCGATCTCATATAATTGTCGCTCAACTCCTCCTCCTTACTCCCAAACCTGCCAGGATTTAGTCGGGGTGGGTCATGGACGGGGGCATTAAACCTTGGGGACGACAAAATGCATTGCACATCCAATGTCTGTATCATTTCCAGCTCTAACTCTTTGTCCATCCCGCATAGCTAGCCCCTAAATTTCACCTTTTGAAGTTTTACACAATCAACCCCTATCTTCTGTTATATTTCATTTTGATACATAACTTTAAATATATATATATATATATATATCTCACACACACATACATGTGCATCAAGTACAAATCATCTAATTCCTATAAACCGACATCAACTTTCTGTGCAAATTATCAAATCAATGTAAACGATGCACATAATCAACGGTCGAGATTGGTTTGTACGATGTATAACATTTACATGGTTTGTATTTGAGGGTTGAATCCATCATTGGATGCAAAATGCACCGAGATGAGATACACCGAGATCCACCATATTAATTCCCTATCAAGAGCATCCCTTCTATCTTTCTCACTTTAACTATTATTCTCACACGACCCTTCACACACACATACATATATATACCCTATATATATAGAAAGATGTTCAAACGGGAACAATAACTTTTTAAGAAAACATGAAAAACTTCTTTTTATGTACAAAATCATATGTGATTCACCACTAACTGAACATGGACGTATTTTTCGCAACTTAAGTTGCAGGTAAGTGTTATGAATCACATATGATTTTGTACGTGGATTTTTTTATGTGAATCATATATAATTTTGTACACAAAAAAGTTTTTCGTATTTTCTAAAAAAGTTAGCGTTCTCGTATGAACCTGTCTTTCTCTCTATCTCTCTCTCTCTCTCACACACACACACACTCTCTCTATATATATATACACAGATATATATATATATATATATATATATATATATATATAAATAAAGGTTCAAATGAGAAGTGCTAAAAAAATACGAAATAGAGAAGTGATCTCCACCACTTATCCGGTCAATAAAGGTGGCTTTGACCGGTTACGGTGGACGCGGTCACGGGGGATTGACGCGATTCATGGGAGGGTAGAGATTATTAAAGGAGGGGGCCCGGTCGAAGCTGCCTTTATTGACTGGATGAGTGGTGGAGATCACTTATCTACTTCTTATTTTTTTAGTACTTCTCATTTGAACCTAATACTATATATATATATATAGGGGCAGGTTCAAATGTGAACCACTTTTTGGTTGTGAACGTGAGGACAGCCGAGAGCGCGACACATGGTGGATGACTAGGTGCCACGTCATATCCACGGCGGATGACTAGGCGCGATTCATGGGAGGACATTGAATTAAAGGGGGGGGGACCACACTCAAAGCCGCATTTATTTACTAGTCTTCGTCACGTGTCGCGCTCTCGGCTGTCCTCAAGTTCACAACCAAAAAGAGGTTCACGTTTGAACTTTCTTATATATATATAGTTGAGTTCCGATGAAAAATGGAGTTATCTTGAGAAGGGTAAAAAGGAATCTCCGTCATTGGATAGATATTAAGATGAAATACACTAGATCAATTCCATATCAAGTGCAATTCATGTGATGAGCTTGAGATAAAAATGATCAACTGGGTTTGTAAATAAGGGGAATGATTGTGAGAGAATTTGAACAAACGTGAGAAGCATGAGAAGTGGATCTGAATTGTTGATCACTTTTACTCTCAGGTTACTTATGAATTGCATTTGATACAGAGACTCATTCGATTGATGACACCTTCTCTGTAACACCCGTAATTTTAAACAATTTCTTTTTGAAAACTTATATTAAGAAAATATTCAAGAAAAACCATTCATCTAATTAACCGTTTAAAAATAACCTTTCGTCTAAATAAGTAACTATCTAAAAATCCCTTAGGCTTTATAAAAATAGATGACTAAGTAAACTATCAGTAACTAGTCGGAATGCCAACGCCAGGATCGTCAAGCCGGAGCCTTGCCTTTATCCACGCTCGAACTCGCACCTAAAAAAAATGGAGAATTCGTGGGGTAAGCACAACCGCTTAGTGAGCAAATAATCACATACAATATATTGCACAATCATATATATCCACATAAAACATCTTAACGGTTTCCCGCTCTTCGGACCGCCCCGCAGTCCGGCCTTGGTGGTTACCCACCCTTCGGATCGTCCCACGACCCGGCCTTAGCAATTACTCGCTCTTCGGATCGTCCTACGACCCGGCCCTAGTGGTTACCCACTCTTCGGATCGTCCCACGACCCGGCCTCATCAATCAACATACACAATCATTACAATATAGAGTATGTAAAAACCCACTCACCTCGAAATTTCGATAAGCACGCGTAATTAAAATATCCCGCACACACAATCAAACCACGCAACGATCTGAAATTATAAATAAAAGTATATGCGTTCTATAAGAATTCACATGATACTCAACAAATCCTAACGTGCACGCTTAAACGGTATTGCGGGTTTTAGATTAATTACCGACCCAACCCGCCGACGCCACCTAAATAAGTTTCTTGCGAAACCCTCCTAGCTAACTCGACAAAATAGGTTAAAACGGACTCGGTAAACTAGTTCTCGGGCGACGGGAAGGTGAGGTGCGACCTAACCTATGCTAAAAACGCAACAGCCCTCAAAAAGGCCTCAAGCGGCTTCTGCCGCGAGCCTTACTCGCGCTGCGTACCCCGCGGCGTGCACATCTGATACCCGGGTGACTTCCCGGCGACTTGGGAAGTCGCCGACGAACCCGCGCGCTGCACCAAACTCGACCCACGCGATTTCGGCTCGCTCCAGTACCCGTGCCGGGTACTGGCTTCGCGACCTTCGACCTTTTTTTTCAATTTTTCGAATCCTACGATACTAAACGTGATTTTTAAGCGAAACCCAACATCTACTCAGATCTAAACATGTTTGTATTGATGAACGATCGATAAACAACCACCAACAATGATTTAAACAAACCCTAGCTTACGAGAATTCGATAAAACGGGGTTTCGAACCCTTACCTTACACGATTAGACACGAAATCCTACGCCGCCTCTTCCTGTCTCCGTTCTGTCTCCTTCTTGGCTGACCTCTCTCTCGGTTTTCTCTCTCTCTCTCTCTCTCTATTGCTTCCTCTCCAAGAAAATAAATGTGAATAATGAGGAAATCTAAGGGAGTCTTTGATTTATATAATAACCGGGCCGGGCTTCTCTTCTAGCCTAAGCCTAACTTAATCCTAAGCCCACAACCATTCCTAACCCAACTTTAATTACTAAATAATAGTAGTAATAATAATAATAATAATAATAATCTACTAGGAGAAAATAAAGAAAGGGTTTTTTTGGGTTGTTACAACTCTCCCCCACTTACCGGGATTTCGTCCCCGAAATCAATCGGAGAAGAGTTCTGGGTAATGCTCTCGCATTTCGGCTTCCGGTTCCCAAGTCCACTCGGAACCCTTCCGATGCTGCCACTGCACCTTTACGATTCCGATTTCCTTGTTCCGCAACCTTCTCACCTTCCGGTCTAAAACCGCTACCGGCCTCTCGACGTAATTCAAGCTCTCGTCTACCTGAATATCGTCCAAAGGAATGTGTGCCGTCTAATCGGCGAGGCACTTGCGCAACTGAGATACGTGAAACGTGCTGTAGATCTGTCCCAACACCGCCGGCAACTCCAACCGGTACGCCACCTTACCAACACGCGCCAGGATCGTGAACGGTCCGATGTAGCGAGGCCCAAGCTTGCCTCTCTTACGAAACCGTATCACGCCCTTCCAAGGAGAAACCTTCAGCAGCACACGGTCTCCTACTTGGAACTCTAAGTCCGACCTCCGTCGATCTGCATAGCTCTTTTGTCGGCTCTGAGCCGTTCGCAACCGCTCTCGAATCCTCTGAATATCCTCAGTAGTCCTCTGAACCACCTCGGTACTCCCTAGAACGTGTTGTCCTACCTCCCCCCAACAGATTGGGGTTCGACACCTCCTCCCATACAGCATCTCGAACGGTGGCATCCCGATACTCGAGTGGTAACTGTTATTATATGAAAACTCGGCTAAAGGCAGGTACGTATCCCAACTGCCTCCAAAATCCAACACACAAGCTCGGAGCATGTCTTCCAGTGTTTGGATCGTACGCTCACTCTGTCCGTCCGTCTGCGGGTGATACGCGGTGCTGAAATGCAGTCTGGTACCCAACTCTGAATGAAACCGCTCCCAGAAGCGTGAAGTAAACCGTACGTCCCTGTCTGAAATAATTGATACTGGTACTCCATGCCTCGTTACCACCTCCTTCACGTAGATCTCCGCTAGCTGCTCCGCAGTCAAACTCTCTCGAATAGCAAGAAACAAGGCACTCTTAGTCAACCGATCTACTATCACCCAGATCGCATCAAATTTCCGAGGGGTTTTCGGAAGCTTGGTGATCAGGTCCATAGTGATGTTCTCCCACTTCCACTCGGGAATCTCCAAAGGCTGCATCTTGCCATGGGGCCTCTGATGCTCAGCCTAGACCTTCAAGCAGGTCAAACACGACTCCACATAACGAGCCACGTCTTTTTTCATCCCGGGCCACCAATAACCGGTCCGCAAATCCCGGTACATCTTAGTAACCCCCGGATGAATAGAAAATGTAGACTTGTGAGCTTCCTCTAATAAGGTCTGCCGTGCCGCACCCGCACGAGAAACCCACACCCGACCGTATCTAGTCAGTAACCCACGACTATCTCTGACTAGAGCGGACAACTGGCCACGAATCCGCTCTCCGTTTTGATTTTCCTCCCGACTCGCCTCCTCCTGCGCTCGTCTAACCACATCCACAAAAGAGGTAGTCACAACCATCTTCAGATGAGATATCCTAAGTGATGTGCGATCTGTCTTCCTACTCAGAGCATCCGCGACCACATTCGCTTTGCCCGGATGATAGAGTATCTCACAGTCGTAGTCCTTGACTACATCTAGCCACCTCCGTTGTCGCATGTTCAGATTCGGCTGCTCCAAGAAATACCTCAGGCTCCGATGATCCGTATAGATGGTGCATTTCACTCCATAAAGGTAATGCCGCCAGATCTTAAGAGCGAAAACCACCGCTGCAAGTTCAAGGTCATGCGTGGGGTAATTAGCCTCGTGTGGCTTCAATTGTCTCGAGGCGTAGGCTATCACCCGCCCCCTCTGCATTAACACGCACCCCAGACCAAGACGCGAAGCGTCACAATAAACCGTCATGTCCTCTACTCCCTCTGGTAGTGTCAAAACTAGCGTCTCACACAACTTCCGTCTTAAAGTCTCGAATGCCGTCTGCTGCTCAGAACCCCACACAAACGGTTCGCTCTTCTTCATCAGTCGTGTCAATGGTACCGCGATCTTAGAGAAATCCTGGATGAACCGTCGATAGTAGCCGGCCAAACCCAGGAAACTTCGAATCTCGGTTGGTGAGGTCGGAACCTCCCAACTCATTACCGCCTCGATCTTTGACGGATCCACCTTGATGCCTTCCCGGTTTACAACGTGGCCCAAGAATTGAACCTCCTCCAACCAGAAAGCACACTTCGAGAATTTTGCGTAGAGACGCTCCTTTCTCAGAACCTCGAGCACCTCCCGCAAGTGAACCACATGATCCTCCTTCGTTTTCGAGTAGACTAGGATATCATCAATGAACACGATCACAGACCGATCGAGCATCGGTCGACAAACCCGATTCATAAGGTCCATGAATGCAGCTGGAGCATTGGTAAGACCGAAAGGCATCACCAAAAACTCAAATGTCCGTATCGGGTTCGGAAAGCGGTCTTGTGAATGTCCGCTTCCTTCACTCTCAGCTGGTGATACCCCGACCGGAGATCGATCTTAGAAAACCACGATGCTCCCTGAAGCTGGTCAAACAAATCATCAATCCTAGGTAAAGGGTACCTATTCTTGATGGTCACCTTGTTGAGCCCCCGATAGTCGATGCACATGCGATGACTACCATCTTTCTTCTTCACGAACAGTATCGGTGCTCCCCAAGGTGAACTACTCGGACGGATGAAACCTTTGCCCGAGAGCTCTTGCAACTGATCCGACAACTCCTGAAGCTCCGGTGGTGCCAAACGATAAGGAGCTCGCGCGATTGGAGCCGCCCTGGCACCAGATCAATGCCGAACTCAACCTGCCTATCTGGCGGTAGGCCTGGCAGATCTTCCGGAAATACATCCGGGTATTCGCTAACAACCGGTACCTCCGCTACCGTCAGCTTCCTTTCTTCCGTCTGGTCCGCCATCGCATAAGCCAAGAAACCCGAACCTCCACGCTGAAAGTACTTCTGTGCCTTCGCGACGGAACAGAACAACGTACTCACCCTTCTTCCCTTGCTGTACACTATCAGCTCTCCCCCACTCGGATTCTGAATCCGCACCAACTGACCCGCAACATCTGTCGTCGCCCGATTCGGAAACATCCAATCAATCCCAACTACCACGTCGATTCCGTTCATGGGGACGGGTATGAGATTGATGTTGAACTGCACCCCGAAGATGTCGATGGTACATCCCCGATACACGCGCTCGACCACATGCACCTCCTCTGCGGCTACGTCAATTTTCACAGGTCTGTCTAGCTTACCTAACTCTATTTGGAAATCCTTACAAAACTTATGCGACACATAGGACCAAGTGGCCCCTGTGTCAAAGAGTACTAACGCAGGTTTTGAATTAACAGGGAAGATGCCTAAATTGCACATAAAGCATGTTACTATCTATCTACACAAGGCAAGAGTTTAATAACTAAACTTAACAAGGGAAATGCCTGTAATCACATCAGGTGCAGTCTGTGCCTCCTCAGCAGTCAGCTGGAACGCCCGTCCTCGTGTAGTAGGTCCGCTCCTCCCTGTAGTAGTACCATCAGTAATCCTAAGCGTCATTGGGGCCGGGGCCTGAACTGGTGCTCCCTTCATCTGGGGGCAATTGGGCTTGATATGCCCGGGCTGGTAGCAGTGAAAGCAGGGCTTCACTGTCTCCTTGCAGTCGCGGCTGAAATGGCCCTGCTTGCCACACTTAAAGCATGCCGTCTCCTGAGCCCTACACTCACCCCTGTGGTTCCGCCCACACTTGCTGCAAGCTGCAGGTCCACTTCTAGTGTCGCTCTTTGTTCCCTTATACTTCTTAACTGGCCCCGACTGATCATCCGCCTTACGCTTTCCCTGTCGTCGCTCTTCCAGGTGCATCTCCTGGGCTCTCGCTGTCTCCACCATATCGCTGAAAGTTTTGCACCTTTTCATAGCCACTGCCCCCTTGATTTCCGTCTTCAGAATCCCCAAGTATCGAGCCATCTTCAGGGACTCATCGTTCGCATAACCTGGTACGAAAAGAAGCTTCTCTAGAAATTTGGCGGTGATCTCATTCACCGTCTCCGTCGTCTGAGTTAGATTCAGGAACTCAGCTGCTATCCGCTCTCTCTCAATGCTAGGAGCGAACTCCTCATCGAACATAACCTTAAACTCCTCCCAAGTCAATGCAGTAATCTGCGCTTCCGAAAGTCTCTTTAGAACCAGGTCCCACCAATCCTTAGCCGCATTTCGAAGCAGGTTCACCGCAAAAAGAACCTTTGATCCCGCCGGGCATCCGCTTGTGCGGAAAGCCCCTTCCACAGCCGAATACCAACGATAACAAGCAACGGGGTCCTTCTTCCCCTCGAAGAACGGTGGTTTGCAGGTCATGAAATCCTTGTAGGTGACCACCCGACTCTAAGACTGTGTCGTGCTCCCGCTCCCCGAACTCCGTGCCGTAAGAGCCGCATCAATACGCTGATCCAAGGTCTGAACCAGCTCATCCCTCATCTGGTTGAATAGCCCAGGCAGCATCTGCTGTAAGGTCGCAGAAATCTGGGCAGCAATCTGATCTGTCTGCTCGGCCCCACTATCGTTCTGATTCCTAGTTTGCACCATTCTGAGGGTGCAGGAAAATCTTAGATCTTAACTACGATAAGGCAGTTTAAATTACAATTGGGGTGCCTAACCTCATTTCTATACTACTAGTGCTCATGCAGGTACCTACCTCTAGTCTTAGTGCGCATGCAAAATTATAGACAAGTTCACATCTTCCACATAAGCACTATACGTATTAGCTAACCACATAGATGCTCATCCCTAACTGTCATCAATGAATTAAAGTCTCCAGGACTTAATCAATCCCAACACTACACAGGTGTTTATAGTAACACTATTATTGGCGCCGTATTACTATAACCATCCCTTCATGATAGTCAAGTCAGGATCATCGGGCACCAATCAAACAAGAACATGCCCGATAACCCATCCTCAACATACCAAGGTGTCTACGTTTGGGTTTGATACCATCCTACCTAGACCTTAACCTATTGACTAAGCAGGTATTTGCAATCACAACAGAACATATTATACTCACATCGACCCACATATAGCTGTGCATAATAGCATGTATCCACATACGAATCATAATATATACATAATTTAATTCTATCTCATACGCGCATTTATGTATATATATAACAATTTTAAAAGCTCAACTATTGTTCACCTCCGCCTTGACGGTTCCGCTGGCCATTCCGATCTTATCTATTCCCAAAATCACCTAGTTTAAGTCCAACCACACACACACCCACTAGTGTGCATGCTGATTCTCTTAAACCTAGGCTCTGATACCAAGTTGTAACACCCGTAATTTTAAACAAATTTTTTTTTTGAAAACTTATATTAAGAAAATATTCAAGAAAAAACATTCATCTAATTAACCGTTTAAAAATAACCTTTCGTCTAAATAAGTAACTATCTAAAAATCCCTTAGGCTTTATAAAAATAAATGACTAAGTAAACTATTAGTAACTAGTCGGAATGCCAACGCCAGGATCGTCAAGCCGGAGCCTTGCCTTTATCCACGCTCGAACTCGCACCTAAAAAAATGGAGAATTCGTAGTAAGCACAACCGCTTAATGAGCAAATAATCACATACAATATATTGCACAATCATATATATCCACATAAAACATCTTAACGATTTCCCGCTCTTCGGACCCTAAGCTCGTGACTTGGTTTCGCATATCGGTATTCACTTGAGCGGTGTGCAAGAAAGATCTCCCGAGGATTATCGGGATCTCCGTGTTCTGTGGAAGATTAGCTATAACGAAGTCCGTAAAGTAAACAAAGTTGCCAATGCGAATTGGGACTCCTTCCGCTATTCCTAACGGCTTTGTCATATATCCGTTCACTCCTCGGTATTGATAGTCTGTTGGAATGATCTTTTTGACTCCCATTTTCCTGCAAATACCAACAGGCATCATGTTAAGTGCGGCACCTGAATCTACCAAAGCAAGACCTTTAAATTTATGACAAGAAATAGGTAAGTTGTAACTTCCCGGATCATGCTTGATAGGTGCAATGTAGATGAGGTCATCTTCCGGTGCCTTTTCCTTCTCTTTCTCTTTGCCTTTATCCTCTTTCTTCGATATCATGAACTCCGCGTATCCGCCTTGCTTTCTATCTTCCTCCTCATCATCACTTGAAGCAACGAGTCCTTTAAGTCCTAGATGTTCGATCGAAATGGTGAACCCTTCCGAGTCATAGTCCGTGGCATAATCGGGCTCACTACCACTATCGCTCTCCACATACTTCTTCATGTAGATGTCCGTCCACTTCTTCTTTGATGGTTCTCCGGTCATCATGAGCATCGGTTTCGCATTCTCCACCTTCGGGTTGACTTGTGTTTGCGTTGGTAACTCCCCTTGAGTCCTTTCACTTAGCATTTGCGAAACACGTCCAACCTGCAATTCCAAATTCTGGATAGTACTTTGGTGGTTACGTAAGTATGAACTTACCTCATCGTTTAGCTTCTTTTGCATATCCATGAATTGGACAATCCGATCCTCGATAGAAACACGTGGCTCTCCATCCGGTCTTTGGTTTTGCTGATTTGGTGCAAAGAAACCGGGAGGTCTTGGAATGAAGTTACGATTATTGTTCCACCTCCCTTGGTAATCACCCCGGTTGATATAGTTCACCTCCTCGGGTGTCATCATTGGTCGATTCGGGCAATCCATAGTCAAGTGTGGTCCATTGCACTCCTCGCATCCAACCTGCAAAGCATGAATAGATTTAATTAGTTCTTCGATTTTGCGTTCAAACTTTACCTGTTGGTTTTTCATTGCGGCTAGTTCATCGGATGGATCGAAGTCGGTTGAGATTTTTCCGGCCATCCTCGGGATTTGCAAGCGTTTGTCCGTCCTCCAATCTATGTTGTGTATGAGCATGTCTTCGAGGAGTTTGTACCTTTCCGTGGGCGTTTTGTACATAAAGACACCTCCGGCAGATGAATCCAATGTAGCGCGTGAAGAATAAGCAAGTCCACTATAGAAAGTTTGGACTTGTTCACTCTTATTCAATCCGTAACTCGGGCACGAATTTAGAAGGTGCTTGAAACGTTCCCATGCTTCGGATATGGTCTCCCCGTCATCTTGTTTGAAGGATCGGATCTCGGCTCTTAACTTGTCGATCTTAGATGGTGGAAAGAACCGGGAAAGAAACTTTGAACGAAGTCATTCCCAAGTGGTGATCGAACTTGGCTCTAATGAGCGCAACCAAGCTCTAGCTTCTCCGGTAAGTGTGAGAGGAAAGACCCGGAGACGAATCGCATCATCTCGGCCTTCCTCCGTTTTGAACAGATCGCATATATCCACGAAGTTCTCCATATGAACGATAGGATTGCTATCGTTTTTCCCGTCGAAGGTAAGGTCCTTGATCATGTGAAGGAGCTTCCCCTGGATTTCCTTGTTTAGATCCGGCTTCGTGATCAGATTGGTGGGTACAGTTGGAGCGGCTCTCCTGGTGGTCCACATCGGTGCCTCGTCTCCCATCTCAAAAATCAAAGCTCTCGGGCGAACTTTGTTAGCTTTTGACTTCTTTTTGTTTCTTTTTCTGAATTCTCTCTCCGGCTCCTCAAATGGCTCTAACAAGTCTGTCGTGACTGAAACCACAACAAACGGTTACGGGCAACTTGCGGGAAACAAAGAGATAAGATAAAAATAAAAATAACTAATTAAACTAGAAAGCGAAAAAACTTGCAAGGGAAAGAATCCCTCACAAGGATCGATTAACAAAACTAATAAAGACTAAAATCTAACAACTACCGTTCCCCGGCAACGGCGCCCAAAACTTGATGCGGTAATTATCATACATAAAAAACGTCACAAGTTTTAACCTCTAATGCCTAGCCACTGTCTTACCACATATACAGGCAAGCGTACCTGATCGTGAGTAATATAGTGTAGGAAAGTCCAGGTATCGTATCTACCACTGGGAACGGTCAAGTTATCGTAGATTATTAATCTAAATCAGTTTAATTAACCTAAAGCTTTTTGGGGGGTTTTATGAAAAAGGTTTTTATACTAAAAAGACAATTAACTTAACTATGAACTAAGAAAGCGATTAAAAAGATTGATTAAGAACTATATGAAGGAAAACAGTAGCACTTATCATGGTATAGTGAATCCCCAAGTGGATGATTTAAATAGGCCAAAGGTTTGGTTGTTTTGGTTATTGTAGGAATTTAAGTCTAGGACACCCTAACATGTAGTGATTATGGTCTTTAACTAGGTCTTGGTCCTCCTAGTTCCAATACTTAGGTCGTTTGTCAGACAATCTAGTACCGGTAATCCGATCCTACTTCTATTGTACGGTTTTCTACCTCCAGGTCACTCTCGGTCCGAGTAACCACTTAACATGACTCTCTTGGTCAAAGGGTAGGTTAAGGTAGGTTGATTATCCTATCGGAGTCTATCTACTTTGGTCAAAACAGATACACCCAACCAATGAGTTCAAATAACCAAACAACAAGAATCAGAACGGAACCATAACACACATTCAATTAACCAAAAACAAACCAATAAACATTAATTATAAAATCATCATCCACAATGGTTCATCGACCACAATAAGTACTACTATTAAAAGACTACTCACTAATCATAATGAAAACAAAAAAACATGATAGTTAGACATGATACCGACAGTACAACGACGGATGATCAAAGATCGAACCCCGCAGCGTATCGGCACCACTCAGACTTTCACTCTCTGCTCTATCGTTCCTCTCGTCTCTGCTTCGTATCCCCGTATATGCGTGTGTTCTGAACTGAAGGAGGAGACTGGTATTTAAAAGAAAACGTCTAGGGGCCATTTCGCGATCGCCAGACTGCTAGTTTCGCGGCGCCAAGCACTTAGGTCAAACCCTGGTCTTCATCTTTGTCGAACTTGGCGGCGCCAGATCTTGAACTTCGCGGACGCCAGATGGCTACTGGATTGATGTTGCACATTTTTCACGTTTTCTCGCCTTTTTTCGTACTTTTCCGTTCCACGGCCTCCAAATCCTACATAAGCAATAATAAGCTCATTTGGTGAGTGAAATGATCATAAACGAGTGAGAAATGGGGTAAAGTCATACAATTAAGCTCAACCAAAACATGTATAATTTTGGTGTTATCACCTTGCTTACGAGAATTCGATAAAACGGGGTTTCGAACCCTTACTTTACGCGATTAGACACGAAATCCTACGCCGCCTCTTCCTGTCTCCATTCTGTCTCCTTCTTGGCTGACCTCTCTCTCGGTCTCTCTCTCTCTCTATTGCTTCCTCTCCAAGAAAATAAATGTGAATAATGAGGAAATCTAAGGGAGTCTTTGATTTATATAATAACCGGGCCGGACTTCTCTACTAGCCTAAGCCTAACTTAATCCTAAGCCCACAACCATTCCTAACCCAACTTTAATTACTAATAATAGTAATAATAATAATAATAATCTACTAGGAGAAAATAAAGAAAGGGGTTTTTTTTTTTGGGTTGTTACATTCTCACATTAACCCAATTTATAATCGGAACTAAACCTGATTATATATATATATATAGGGTTAGGTTCAAATGTGAACTTAATTTTGGTTGTGAAAGTGAGGACGAATCTCAGCCACACATCTTTCGTTACGGTGAACGTGATCACGAATGATTGACGTGATTCATGGGAGGGTGAAGATTAATAAAGGAGGGGACCCGGTCAAAAACACCTTTATTGACCGGATGAGTGACCGAAATTCGTCTTCATCTTTACTAAAATTGAGTTCAACTTTTCTATATATATATATATATATATATATAATTTTTTTTATTAAATTGTCATTTTCAAGAAAGAGACATCCATATGAAATGACGTACCAGTTATGATATATCAATTGTTTTCTTAGGAAAAATGATGGTGGTTTCAAGTCATAATCATTTTGGCTGTAACGCCATTAAAAATAATTTATGATCGACATAAATCACGTATCTTTGGTAAAAAAATTAGTATATTTTGTTTTAAAGAACTCATTCATATTTTTCAACAGTTCTTTATTTTAAAATTTAAATTGTTGGAAGTATTTTAAGAAAGTATTCTATATCATTCAAAACTTTTTTTCAAAATAAAGAAATTACATAATAGATTGTAAAGTTATATATTATAGACAACTTTTTAAAATATGACAAAGAAAAAGTTATTATATTCGCGCATTAATAAAAACACTGAAGTTAAATATTTGAGAAAATAAATAGTATTATATTATATTAAATAAATAATATTTTATTTTACTAAATAGATAATTTAATTGATTTATATGATTGATTAGAATTTCGTGGTTATAAATAAAATGTTTCTTAATTTAAATAATATATTAGAATGCATAAAACAAAAGGTTGCCGGAATTAAACATACGAACTCTAGTCTTTTTAAGTTTATCGACGGATGACATTAAAAAGAACAATCCACCAAAATGCAACCCTTTAAAAGAGACGATTAAAAGCATTTTCTACAATATTTTTATAATTTTTTAAAAATAGATTAATGAAATCCAAAAAAACTTTTCTTTTTGCATCTACAATAATTTTTCTATTTTAGAGAATTCACTATTACTTATATTATTATTATAATTATATACAATATATTTAGTATTTCAATAATTTTTAAAATTTTTTTTAACAAATAATTATGCCATTGGTGAAAGACATTACAATTTAAATAATATTTATCTCTTTTCATTTAGAAATTTTAGAAAATTCTCTAAATTTAGAGATTTCTCAATATTTTTCTATTTTAGCAATTGAGATAGGAAAACTGTTTTAGCAATTTAGCAAATATTTTTTTTTTGTATTTTAGCAATCCTGTTGAGAATGCTCTAAAAGACATTCTTTTAATATTAAGTTATTGTTACATTTTACAATTATAGATAAACAAAATAAGGAATTTACAAATAAATGGATGGGGATCGGTAGGTATTAGTGTATTTTTTGAAAAAAATGGGTAGAAGGTTAAAGTAATTTTTTAAAATAGATATATAAATTATTTTTTCTGATTTAAAATGACTAAAAAATAATTTAATATTAATTAATTTTTTTACAACATCATAGTACACAACCACCGGACCAAACCAAACCCAATCTCTCTTTCTTTTTTTTTTTTTCTCTTTCCCACACAAAACACACACACAGTACACCACCGGACGACACCCTTCTCTGCCACCACCACTCCCTCCTCCGCCAGTTATCGACGTCTCTTCCACTTTCCATTTCCTTATCTTCTTCTTCATCGGGATCTCATTTCCTTCTTCCATTATTATTATCATCATCATCACCTAAACCTCATCCATCTCTCATTCATTCATTCAACCACCAGATCGATACGACTTCCTCTTCTATTTCCGATCGGATTCCGGCGGGCATTTTCATCATCAGATGTGAGAATGCCCGAGCCATGAGTAAACACAACCACAAAGACAACGAAGAAGAAGAAGAAGAAGAGTGTTTCTACGAGTCTCTTGATCGAATACTTTCTTCAACTACTTGTTCTTCTTCTTCTTCTTCCGATAATGAAGAGAAGGAAGAAGAAGAATACGATGATGATGATGATAGAATTGTAGGTGATCGGAATTGCGGTTGTGTTGGTGATTGTGTTTGTGATGATGCTTTTGCACGCCCCATACCTATCCCTAAATTTCCGTTAGGGATTGCGAACGATTACGAGGTCTGGATCTCGCGGCCGTCGTCTGTCGACGAACGCCGTATGCGGTTGCTCCGACGGATGGGGCTCAGCCACCGCCGTAAACCACCGTCGTCCACCGCCGTTGTGAAATTTGGTAAGTATGTGGATCAATTAGGCCATCCGGCTTGTTCTTCTTCGATTTTGAATTCTGCTAACAACACTGGCATCATTAGATCAAAGTCTGCTGATCACGAGCACCGTAATTCTAGTTGTAATAATTTGGATTCCTATCGTGAAATTCTTTCTATTCGTTCGTTTTCGTCTCCTGTGAGTAACAATGTGGATAATGTTAATGCTGCTTCGCTTAATAAGCCGCCCGTTGGGGGAGTTATTAAGCGAGGTGAAGAGATTGTCGATTGTGATGATTCTACGCATTTGGACTTGGATGTTGGTAACAATGGCGATGATGCGGTTTGCACGATTAAGAATCTCGATAACGGGAAGGAGTTTGTGGTTGGTGAGGTGAGAGAGGATGGTATGTGGGGAAAGCTTAAGGAAGTTGGTACAGGGAGGCATTTAACCATGGAAGAATTCGAAATGTGCGTTGGGCGTTCGCCTATCGTTCAGGAGTTGATGAGAAGGCAGAATGTGGAGGAGGCTGGTAATAAGGATTCGCCCGACACCAACAGTGGAGGTGGGAATGGGAATGGATCAAAATCGAAACAGAAAGGGGGATGGTTGAAGAGTATTAAGAATGTAGCGAGTTCGGTTACGGGGAATAAGGAGAGACGGAGCAGTGACGAGAGAGATACATCATCAGAAAAGGGTGGAAGAAGGTCTAGTTCTGCCACCGATGATAGTCAGGATGTTTCGTTCCACGGTCCAGAGAGAGTACGTGTTCGACAGTATGGGAAATCTTGTAAAGATCTTACGGCTCTTTATAAAAGCCAGGAGATACAAGCTCACAATGGATCGATCTGGACCATTAAGTTCAGCGTGGATGGAAAGTATCTTGCCAGTGCTGGTGAGGACTGTCTTATTCATGTCTGGCAAGTTGTGTCCTCAGATAGAAAAGGTGATCTTTTATTTGATAAGCAGGAAGATGTGAACCTGAATGTGTTATTATTGTCCAATGGGTCACCCGAAGCAGCCTTGGCATCGCCAAATAGCCAACGTGAAAAGAAGAGAAGAGGAAGGTTATCCATAAGCCGAAAGTCTACTAGTTTGGATCAGATTGTAGTGCCGGAGACTATGTTTGCACTGTCAGAAAAACCGATCTGTTCTTTCAAAGGACATCTGGATGATGTGCTTGACCTGTCCTGGTCCAAATCTCAGGTTAGCAAGTAGTGGTTGATCAAATTGCTTCTGTAAACTTTTTAGTTGCACTGAGATCATCTTTTCTGTTGGTGGCATGAATATGTTTATCTGGTGGAACAATAGGCTGGATATGATATACATTTTCATGATTACATTCTTCTAGCACACATAGTGTCTGTTTACCTTTTACATTTTTATTTTCTGTTACATTATCTTTTTTGGTTTTTTTCTTATATGTTCCAATTGCACCAATTGATTTTATATCCTTAAGTTGCTGTCTCATGGTCAATGATTAGGCTAACGTCACATCTAATATCTCATTTTCTTTACAAGTGCTTGGGATTGTATCTTTTTATTGGGTAATCGAAGTCAACCATATTCATAGTAAAGCTGATCTAGATTATTAGACTTTGCTCGAATGACCACTAGGTAGTATATACACTAGCCTTCTATAAACGGAAGTGCTGCAGGAAGGACAGCGGGTCTCCGTATTATCATTTAATAATTGGGCAACTGACAAGAATGTAGGGAAACCCTTCTTTGATTATCAAAACAAACATGTTTATTCTAGTCCATACAAGAAACATTTGTAGCAATGAGGGTTTCCATTCGTTTTTTGGAATGCACTCTGCGTAAAAGGCATATTAGGTAAAGTGGAGGGTGACTAGAAGAGTGTTTTTGTGTCAAGATGGTCCCGTTAAAACTCAAGGGCAAATTCTACAGGGTGGTCATCAGACCAACTATGTTGTAGGAGTCGGGGTGTTGGGCGACAAAGAGAACACATGAGAAGAAAATGGAAGTTGTAGAAATTAAAATGCTGAGTTGGACTTGTGATCGAGACTATGTTGGATACAGAATGAGGTTTTGCAAGTAGAGCTAGGAGTTCTACCTATCTTGGAAAAATTGAGTGGGTAGAGACTGCGGTGGTTTGAGCACGTTTGCAACAAACTGCGGATGACACCCATGGTAGTGTGGGCTTTGGAGATCTTTCCCTTTTATGTTAAGACAAAACCCTTTATTTGGTTATTAATGTGTGCTCCTAGTCCAAGTTGATTTTTATTTATCTCGAAAAGTTGCAATTGTTATTATAATGATGAATGCTTGGTTATAATATAGCTACCATTGCTTTTAATCTTCTTAAACCTGATGTCCTGATGGTTAATTGGGAAATGTTTTGTGTCAATTTGTTGAGCTTGTTCTGTTTTGTTTTATTTGGTGGTCCCACTTTCTGTGATGCAAGTGTTTGTGTCTATAGATCCCATGAAACGGACATGAGAAATGAAATGAATGGGTTAACCGGTTAAGCAAGTGTTTGCGTAGGTTGTTTTCTTGTTTATCCACGTATCAATTAATATTATCATCTATTATTAGTTTTAGAAGTGCCTTACTTCCTCTCGACTTCCAAAAGATCTGGTAATTCGTGTGGATGGTCATTCCCTTTGAAACAAACCAAGCATTGCATCACCACATGCCAGATCTACATCAATACATCAAGATGTAATCTTTTCTTAGGTTTCAGTTCTTAGAGTCTAAATTTCAGTTTAGCATCATATGATATCAACAAGTAGCCACTTACCCGAAAGAGTCACTTTTGAAGCCCTGAATCTGTTTGAAGAAGCTTAACTTGTTTTTATGAAAATGGGTCAATCTGTTGCATTGAATAACTTGCATCGTATTGGAATCAGTTACATTTATACTTCGCTGTATGAAGGTGAATTAACATTTTATCTTAGCACATGTTTGAACAACATTGCTTTCTTATATTTTATATACTTTTAACAGATAGTAGTTGATTTGCATCATTTAAACACTTTGCTTCTATACTCTTTATGTACCAAGATTCTTGGGGAGATGTACATTGGATTCTTTTTTAATAAATGGCGGTTCATGTTTGACATAACAGATCTAGAGTGAGCAACGATGGAACAAATTTGTTTAGCTTTTTGAGAAAGAGGCTGATAAAAGTTGAGTAATTAGTAAGAAAGGCGCCATCATCTCTGTCACTCTTATCAACCAGATGCAGCTTCTTTGACTTTGTTATTTCATATTAATTCTTAGAATATTAGACTAATATAAAACGTACCCAGGATATCCCATTCATTAGGTAGGGTGTAGGGAGGGTATGGTGTTTGCCGATAATACCTCTACCCTGAAGGGTAGAGCAGTTGTTTCCATGAAGAACCCGGCTAGAATATTGAAGTACTATATTACTTTGTAATTATTTTATTTCTTATTTTAATTCCTTAGTATGGTATATCTGTATGTGTAAATGGTGCTTGATATATAAAGGGCCGTTTACGAGCACTAAGGGGCTTGCTTGTTAGCAGCTTAATGAGCTTAATGGGTCTTACAGGTTATTCGGTCAACTATATATGAATGTCTGGTAGTGGCTTAATGATATAGAAAGTGGCTTATTCAATAAGCTTCTAGGGGATAGCTTTTTTGCAGCCAAGTTTTTTTTCAAACATGTCTATCACAAATAAAAAGCTCACTCCTTCCATCTATGAAAAATACCTCCCAAACAAAAACCTTTTCAATCTATACATACAGATAATCCACATAGACAACTTTATCCATATAGGACTTAATGGAAAACCAACCAAATATCCCCTAACCCAGTAAGTGCTTACCGTGTAAGAATCACCACTCTCGCTTAAGTTACCGCCTAAGAACGTTGGTTCTTTCCAAGCTCATCCGCTAAGATAAGTGACCTGATAAGCGCTTACACAGTTAGCGTTTGGTAAACGAGGCCCCTAAATGTTTGCATCCTGTTTATGTAATATGTAATTAGAATATTGCATACTTTTCAGGTAAAGCAAATCATTTATGAAAACCTCTTATTGGCACAAATTTTCATTTTCAGGATTTGCTCTCATCTTCAATGGACAAAACCGTGCGGCTGTGGCAATTATCTAGCAAGTCATGTTTGAAGATATTTTCACACAACGACTACGGTAAGAAAATCAAAAGGAATAATAAGTCTATTTTCGTGTTGCATCTTGATGCTTTGCTTTATGTATGTACGTACAAAGGGGAACTGTCGGTTTGGAAATTACTAACTATTCGTTATACACATATTCTTTACGGCCAAACGAACCTCTGTGTTCCCTTTATTGGGAATCTACATCTCTTTATGATCACTAAGCATCTGTATCTTGAACCCTTTTTTTAATACAGTAACTTGCATCCAGTTCAATCCTGTTGATGATAGATACTTCATCAGTGGTTCGCTTGATGCTAAAGTTCGCATATGGAGCATTCCTGATCGGCAAGTCGTTGATTGGAACGATATGCATGAGATGGTCACGGCTGCTTGCTATACGCCAGACGGTCAGGTTGAGCCATAAATATTTATCCAACTACCATTTAGAGGGAGGTTCAAGGGAAAACCTAAAAAACCGGAAAACCTCAAAAAGGGAAAACCGAGGAAAACCCTCGTAGCCCTTAATTCAGACTGTATGCATTTGTGCATAGAAGTAAATTAAGTTGTTTTTTTGGTTTTTATGCACGTGTGCATATTACAAATTACTTCTATCCACAAGTGCAAAAGAAAGGCTACGAGGGTGTTACTCGGTTTTCGCTTTCTTTAGGGTTTCCCTTGAACCTCATCCCCTACCATTTAATTATATGCTCCTCCGACCCAAAATAAGTGTCCATGTTTCTATTCTAGTTTGTCCCAAAATCTAGTGTCCAGTTTCAAAATTATGAGATGGAGAAATTTACTTCATGATTATGACTTTATGAGATGGAGAAATTCATCACTCCATCTATTGTCGAGGGTAAAATTGTCATTTTTTTTTAAAAATGTTACAATATTTCATTTCTACAATTGTGTGCTTTTTTATTGTGGACGTTTATTTTGAGATTGGGGGAGGATTTGGGTAGTTTCATTTGTGGCTGACCGGACTTTTTTGTTGATTCTTGAAGTCTGCACTGGTTGGTTCGTACAAGGGGAGCTGCTGTTTATACAACACAACTGGTACGGGTGATCTATACGTACACATTTTCTGTTTGTTTGTCTTTTTAGTGTGAAATGCTGATAAAATTTTAAATTTTGCAGAAAATAAATTGCAGCAGAAGAGTCAAATCAACCTGCAGAACAAAAAGAAGTCTCGCCATAAAAAGATCACCGGTTTTCAGGTGAAAAAATTCAGCCTTCACCATTTTGATGCCTTTTGGTTATTTACTTTCCGTTGATGGCGATACTTTTTGAAGTATATAATATATAATATATGTTTGGCAATCTAGCTGAGAAGCTAGCTGATGACTCATAAGCTAGCTGTTGACTGTTAAGTTAGCAGATGAATAAGTTATGTTTGGCAAAAACTAACTTATAAGCATGTAAAATGACCAAAAAAGGCATCTAGAATAAATAATGGATTACAAATATTTTTATAACATAATTAAGATAAATTTCTAATAATATAATATGTTAAATCAGTTTGCGCCAGGTATCACGTCTGAAGTGCTGATTACGTCTGCAGATTCACGAATCCGTGTTGTTGATGGTCTCGATTTGGTTCACAAGTTCAAAGGTAACATTTATTTACGAGCTTACATCACATATTGCTTTTTTTTTTCTTCAATCTTTACGGTCTTTTGCTGCTTAGAAGTTGTGTCTTCAATTATAAATGAAGTTTTGGAAATAATTGTCTTCAACGAAAAGGCCATACAATTTTAGAGATGAGTAATTATTACACTTTAGTAAATTTTTAAATGACTATTTTGCCCTTGATAATAGAGAGTGCAACAAATTTCATCATCTGATAATAAAGGGGTAAAATTGGAAAGTAAGCCACTTTCTGATGGTTACAGGATTTCGCAACACGAACCGTCAAATCTCGGCCTCGGTCACGGCAAACGGGAGATACGTGGTTTGTGCCAGCGAGGATTCCCAAGTCTACGTCTGGAAACACGAAGGTGATTCCCGTCCTAGCCAAAACAAAGGCGTCACCGTCACTCGGTCTTACGAACACTTCCACTGTCAAGACGTATCCGTCGCCATCCCTTGGCCCGGTATGACCGACGACGCCTTTCACGACAGACGTAGCGGGGACCACTCCGACGATGTCTCGGCGGCAAACCACCCAACGACACCGGAAGACGAAACGAACAGCGGTAGCTTCCCGATAACGACCACCAGCAACAACCCGTTTCACGGGATCATTTCTAGTGCCAGTAACGGTTACTTCTTCGATCGGTTTTCCGCTACGTGGCCAGAAGAGAAACTCGTTTCGGCCACCAAGAGCCACAGTCAGCAGATGAGCTCGGAGTTCACGAACGGGGTGGGCCCGATTAAGTCGGCGTGGGGTATGGTGATCGTGACTGCCGGGCTTCGTGGGGAGATCAGAACGTTCCAGAACTTTGGATTGCCGGTTCGAATATAGCAGCAGGAGGTAGGTTTGTTTGTTTGTTTGTTAGTTATTTGGGAAATTTGTACAGATGTTTTCCATGATTTGTAATATTTAGTCATATATGGTGGTGCATCTGCCTATTGAAAAAGGCATTGCAAAAGGAAGTTAGAAAAGGGGAAATGAAAGAAAGAGAGCTGATTTTTTTTTTTGGGTTTAGTAGTAGGGAAAAAGGTAGAGTTAACAGGTTGACAAGAAAGCAGATTGAAATTAAAGAGTTAATTGTCTATTTTTTTGTTCGATTTTACGTGATGGTGTATAAAGTTGGTCAATTTGTTCTTTTCGGTTGATCAAACCAAGCCGAGCTTGGTATCTGATACGTTCATTTGCTTAAAGTAATGAAAATTGTTTGTCACGATTGACTTAGAGACTGTTTACCAACCCTAACAGAATGAGAGTGCTTAGTGTGTAATAGTCACCATACTCAACAGATAAGATTCGCAATCCTCTTCATGTCTTTTACCGGACAAGATTATTAGTCATTGTCATCTCAATTCAATTGATAAAGTAAGTGACACTTATCTTATTAACATTTGATATAATACATGGCCTCTTAGTTGCATTAGCCCTTTGCTTAATTTTTTTGTTATGAAAGCGATTTTAATGTTTTACGAATTATATAGGTTTTGATCTTTAAGTAGATTAATTATACTAGCAATACTTAAGGTGTTTACTCTTTTAACCAATTTGATGATTTATATTATTATGAGTAATAATGTCATTTAGTTAACCAAAAATTTGATAATTACACGTTCTCACAGCTAGGTCTGACTTCCTCTAAACCGTTTTCATAGAGCTTAATCAGGTATTTCCAAGGCTTAATCAAGTCAAACATTTTAGGGCTTAATCAGGTATTTCCAGGCTTCATTAAGTCGGGCCTTTCTAGGACTGGCCTAGACACGGCCTTCCGACTCGCTACCTCGGGGCTTTTCAGGCTGGACTCCAGCTATACCTGGACATTTTTATGCATGTCTATTTAAAACTGTATGTCATTTTTATTATAATTTGTATACAAGATTAAATGCATTTGATTTGAATCTGCTGCAAATCAAAATGTAATGTGATAAATGTTACAATCTTTTTGACTTGCTACTTTTTGGCTATTAATCATATGAAGGTTTGCTAAATAAAATAAACATTTATCTTTTCTTTTCAACCCCCATTCCAAGCCCATAACTCTTTGGTGCTTTGGGCAGAGCACCTTCATACTCTCCAACTTTCAGGCCTACTTCACTTATCTAACCTGACAAAGAAATCTGCAATCTAATTTCTCATTGGTTATCTGAAAATCTAGTGGGACCACCAATTTCTTTAATGATCAACTACCTTATCCACCTTACTAATAAAGAATCATTAGAAGAAAATAAACAACAACCCATTTTTGCCACATAACAATCAAAAGGGTATATAAATATCCCCAAATCAACTAGATTCATCATCTTCAACTATCTTTCTTAGATATTTACTCAAAATCCTCTTCACATTTTCACCTCCAATGGCTCTCCAAGCAACTTCATGTTCTTTCTCCATCCACAAAGAGGTTTATTTTCTTTCTTCTACTTCCTTTAGTGTTGTTTGTATGTGAATCTTTTATTAAGGGTGTCTCCGACATAGTCAAGACTGATCTCAATAAATTATAACCATAAGAAACGAGCCCCTGATAAACTCAGTGGCCACAAAAGTTGTGCGCATGTATATTGCTAAATGCACACGTGTCTGCTTGTTTCGTCATCACCCATGGCGACGCCATGATTTAGTTTTACATTTTTTTCGGTATATGATTTGACATGATTCTAACGTAAACGATTCGTGAATGTAGCAATTCCCATCTTTAATTAATCAAAAGTGTGGACATTTTGCAGGGGAAAACCAATGCATCTTTGAAGGATTCCAGCTTATTTGGAGCATCATTATCATCTCATCTTAAAGTTGACCTCAAATCATCACTATCAAGAAATATGGTGGGTTACTATTTTCTTGATGTCTTTGCAACATAACCGGATTTATAAGATATAAAAAATGTCTTAAATCTTCTTATATACTGCGCTGAAGGACTTAAGTTCACAGCACCAAACTCTTTTAGTAGATAATTTTGAAACAAAATGTCCTATTAATTTTTTTATATGACCTTATTTAATAATTGTCTTCATAAAAATAAAGATAATTAGTTAGTCCTATTAACTTTAAGGTCTTGTAAATTAGTTTATTAGGACACTTAGATATTTTTGGCGTCTTACAAGCCTAATTTTGTTACACTGTGTATAATTTCCATTTTTCCGGTATAACAAGATTTGGGCTTCTTGCAGACGGAATTTAGCCGAAGGGGTGCACTCAAAATCCAAGCCGTAGCCACTACAACACCGTCCGTGAACCAAGCCTCGACCGACGCGAAGAAAACCCTACGAAAGGGCACCGTCGTCATCACGGGGGCGTCCTCGGGTTTGGGCCTAGCCACCGCAAAAGCGCTAGCGGAAACGGGAAAGTGGCACGTGATAATGGCTTGTCGGGACTTTCTAAAGGCGGAAAGATCGGCCAAATCGGTTGGAATGCCAAAGGAGAACTATACCGTTATGCATTTGGACCTTGCGTCGTTTGACAGCGTGAGGCAGTTTGTCGCCAATTTCAAGCAATCGGGTCAGCCGCTCGACGTGTTGGTTTGCAACGCGGCCGTTTATTTTCCGACCGCAAAGGAGCCCACGTATACGGCTGATGGGTTCGAGCTCAGTGTTGGGACTAACCATCTTGGCCACTTCCTGCTTGCAAGATTGTTGCTTGATGACTTGAAGCAGTCTGATTACCCATCAAAAAGACTCATTATTGTTGGCTCAATTACAGGTATTATACAATTCTTAACGTTGCAACAAAATTGGTTTTATGGATGCATTTGGTATTATAGGACAAAACAGAACGAATTATTGTTTTACGTTTGGTAGGACTTTTATGTAAAACAAACATAAATAAGCATATGAGTTTTTTTCTAGAACATTAAATACTCCCCCCACTATACATTTTACTTTTTCTTTAAATTTTCTTTATGTTACTCTATGCTGAATAAACTTTCATTTTACTGTATAAATAAAAGTTGGAGACAATATAAAGAGTCATTTTAATCATCTTGATAAAAACCTTTTAATCATATTTTTGTTATAAAAACATTTATTTATTATAATCTAATAAATTACTTAATTTATCAAAATGTAAAGAAGATATAAACAACTAATTAGAGGTAAATGAGTAATTTTATGTGTTCTATTCTAATAACTATTCTGTCACGTCTGGATACCAAATGCACCCCACTGAATACCAAATATCTCCTATGTCCTAATAGATTGCTTCACATGACGTAAGTTTATACGATCAAACAATTGTGTTTTTCGGCATCCTTATCAAGTTTTTGTTAAGACATTGTTAGAAATAAAACATCATATTAGCCTTTTTTATATGACATTATTTGAATTAAAAAATGTCCTACAAGAACAAGTGTCTATAAAATGATGTATTCATAGGACACTGTGTCCTATAAAAAAGCTAGCAACACACTTTATTTCTTAAAAACTTGTTAGGATGCCCAGAACATCCTATCTTAGCACTTTTGAGCGAACAATTCATGTTTCTGTAAATTTAAGTCATGTAAAGAAGTCTATTAGTATATTTAGACATTTTAACATCCTCTGTGTGTGTGTGTGTGTGTTTATGCTCGTAAATTGAAATGTGATGATACTACAGGCAACACGAACACGTTGGCCGGGAACGTACCTCCAAAGGCTAACCTTGGGGACATGAGGGGTCTAGCTGGTGGACTAAACGGGCTCAACAGCTCGGCCATGATCGACGGAGGAGATTTCGATGGTGCCAAGGCATACAAAGATAGCAAGGTTTGCAACATGCTCATGATGCAAGAATTCCACCGACGTTACCACGAAGAGACCGGCATTACGTTCGCTTCCCTGTACCCGGGTTGTATCGCGACTACGGGCTTGTTCCGGGAGCATATTCCGCTTTTCAGACTTCTCTTCCCTCCGTTCCAAAAGTTCATCACCAAGGGCTACGTCTCTGAAGAGGAATCCGGCAAAAGACTCGCTCAGGTAAACATCCCGACCATATATGTGTCGTTTGAGGTTGTGCTACGATAAAATCAACTTTATAGAACGTCAAATATGTCTAGATATCCTAGTAGACTGCTTTATAGGACTTAATTCAGTGGAGCAAACAATTGTGTGCTTTCTACATAAACCCGACTATATTCTATATACACCACCCCTAGAGGGAGGTTCCGGGGAAAACTCAAAGAAAAGAAAATTGTGGAACACCCTAGTGACAGTATTCATGTGTGGACACAAGTAATTCATGTTATTTTTTGCTTTTATGTACGTGTGCATGTTATGCATATGTGCATGCTATAAATTACTTGTGTGCGTATGTGCATACATCTCGATGAATGATTACCAGGGTGATCTTTGGTATCTAACTTTTTCTTTTTGCAGTTTTCCCCGGAACCTCACCCTACACCCCCATTTATGTATTTATGTTAGAATCAGGTCAAATTATACATTGAAATGTAAAAAGATAGTTTTGATGTTGATGTATTTGAGGAGGAGATTAGTAGGTAGCGTATTAACTTCTTACAAAGTATTTTAGAAAGTAATCCAATGGGCACATCTTTTTATAAGACACTTTTTTTTTCCGGATAATGTCATACTTAAAAACTTTGATTCTCAACAGTAGTTATTTTTGTAGTGACTGTTTGGTTCTATAAACCTAAGTTATATAAATCAATTTATTATGATATTTAAACATATTTGACTTCCTATGAAGTTTTGCGAATAAGTATGTTTTTTGGTTTGTGATGCAGGTTGTGAGTGATCCAAGCTTGACAAAATCAGGAGTTTACTGGAGCTGGAACAACAACTCGGCTTCGTTCGAGAACCAGTTGTCGGAAGAAGCTAGCGATGTCACCAAGGCTCGTAAAGTCTGGGAGATAAGCGAGAAACTTGTCGGGTTGGCTTAATCATGTAGATCTCTATTCGGTTTGATCCGTCTCGGTGAGAATGTGAGTGTAGGACATGAGCACGGGCAGTTTTTTCATTGTAAATTTAGGTCGGGTTCGACAATAAAATCACTCGGAATTTACTTGCAAGTTCTTGTTTCTTTCTAATAAGGCAGCAACTAAAGCATCAGAAAATACTAAAAGAGAATTATCTATTTTGATCTTGTATATTTCAAACTGAAATAGTATGGCTGTTTTTGGTAAGCGCTAACCTAGTGAGTTTGCAGTCTGAGCAAGGGGTTTAACGTCAAAAAGATATCGGTTTATCGAGTGTCTTGGTAAGCATTGATCGATAGAGAAGTCGATTTTCGGTTGTAAACGGGGGATGCGGGAGGAAAGTAAAAAAAAATGTTGTGTTCTCGAATGTACAATGTACAATCGATGATACCTCGAACGTACATTTGCTTTGCAAAGTAGTCATCGCCCACGAATTTTTCACTAAATAAGCATGACAGTATTCAACTTTAGGAAAGTAGTACGGAAAACTAGTCACAAAGTTTAGATGCATAGAAAGCAACCAAACAACGAAAATAGCAACCGCTGTTTAAAGCTCGTAAGCGGGAAACCTAGCCTCGGACGGATCTACCATGTCGAACAAAAGATAAGCCATTCCTCCGATGCCTTCAAATAGCGAAAACGCATGGTCGCCTCCATGGATTGCCCCTTCCGATATAAGCATTTGACCTTTCTCATGAAGAAAACCCGCGAAAGCATTGGCCCTGTACATCACGTCCCCCGTTAAGCGATAGAGCGAAAGAAAAACATACGTGTTCCCGTGACAGATTTCGACTCGTTTAAGTAAGCCGTGTTCCCGTACCACCTCCGCTGCATCCACGGCTGCCTTGTGAAATTCTTTCTATTTGTTCGCTTTCGTCTCCTGTTGCTGATATCGTACCCATGAAATCTGTAGGTAACAACGTAGATAACCTTGCTCTAGTTGTATATATCCTGTCAGTGCTAATGTTTCTTTGCCTAATAAGCCGCCCACTGGGGGACTTATCAAGCGAGGTGAAGAGATTATCAATTGTGATAATTCTACGCATTTGAAATTGGATGTTAGTAACAATGGCGACGATGCAGTTTGCACAATTAAAAATCTCGATAACGGGAAAGAGTTTGTGGTTGGTGAGGTGAGAGAGGATGGTATGTGGGGAAAGCTTAAGGAAGTTGGTACAGGGAGGCATTTAACCATGGAAGAATTTGAAATGTGCATTGGGCATTCACCTATTGTTCAAGAGTTGATGAGAAGGCAAAATCTGGTAATAAGGATTCACCCGACACCAACAACGGTGGGAATGGATCAAAATTGAAACAGAACGGGGGCTGGTTGAAGAGTATTAAGAATGTAGCAAGTCGGTTACGGGGAGTAAGGAGAGACGGAGCAGTGACGAGAGAGATACGTCATCAGAATAGGGTGGTAAAAGGTCTAGTTCTGCCATCGATGATAGCCATGATGTTTCGTTCCACGGTCCAAAGAGAATACGTGTTCGACAATATGGGAAATCATGTAAAGATCTTACGGCTCTTTATAAAATCGAGGAGATACATGCTCACAATGGATTGATCTGGACATTAAGTTCAGCTTGGATGGAAAGTATCTTGCTAGTGCTGGTGAGGACTGTCTAATTCATGTCTCGCAAGTTGTGTCCTTATATAGTATTTGATAAGCACGAAGATGACAATCTGAATGTGTTATTGTTGTCTAATGGGTCACCACAAGCAGCCTTGGCATTGCCAAATAGTCAACGTGAAAAGAAGAGAAGAGGAAGGTTATCCATAAGCCGAAAGTCCACAAGCTTGGACCATATTGTAGTGCTAGAGACTATGTTTGCGCTGTCAGAAAAACCGGTCTATTCTTTCAAATGACACCTGGATGATGTGCTTGAAGTGTCCTTGTCATGGTCCAAATCTCAGGTTAGCAAGCAGTGGTTGATCAAATTGTTTCTGTAAACGTCTTAGTTGCACGAACTTCATCTTTCCAATGGATATTCATGCTACCCATAGGAAAGATGATGTCTGTACAACTAAGAAGTTTACAGAAGCACTTTGATCAACCACTGCTGCTTGCTCACCTGGGATTTGGACGAGGACAGGTCAAGCACATCATCCAAATGTCCTTTGAAAGAACAGACCGGTTTTTCTGACAATGCAAACATAATCTCAGGCACTACAATATGGTCCAAGCTTGTGGACTTTCGGCTTGTAGATAACCTTCCTCTTCTCTTCGTTTCACGTTGGCGATGCCAAGGCTGCTTCTGGTTGGACAACAATAACACATTCAGGTTGACATCTTCGTGCTTATCAAATAAAAGATCACCTTTTCTATCTAACGACACAACTTGCTAGACATGAATTAGACAGCCCTCACTAGCACTAGCAACATACTTTCCATCCAAGCTGAACTTAATGGTCTAGATCGATCCACTATGAGCATGTATTTGTATCTCCTGGCTCAGCCGTAAGATCTTTACAAGATTTCCCATACTGTCGAACACGTATTCTCTCTGGACCATGGAACGAAACATCATGGCTATCATCGATGGCAGAACTAGACCTTCTTCCACCCTTTTCTGATGACGCATCTCTCTCATTGCTGCTCCGTTTCTCCTTACTCCCCGTAACCGAACTTGATACATTCTTAATACTCTTCAACCAGCCCCCCTTCTGTTTCAATTTTGATCCATTCCCACCGCTGTTGGTGTCGGGTGAATCCTTATTACCAGCCTCCTCCACGTTTTGCCTTCTCATCAACTCTTGAACAATAGGTGAATGCCCAACGCACATTTCAAATTCTTCCATGGTTAAATGCCTCCCTGTACCAACTTCCTTAAGCTTTCCCCGCGTACCATCATCCCTCACTTCACCACACCAACCACAAACTCCTTCCTGTTATCGAGATTTTTAATCGTGCAAACCACATCATCGCCATTGTTACCAACATCCAAGTCCAAATGCGTAGAATCATCACAATTGACAATCTCTTCACCTCGCCTAATAAGTCCCCCAGTGGGCGGCTTATTAGGCAAAGCAGCATTAGCACTCACAGCAGATTCAACTAGAACAAGGTTTTCGACGTTGTTACTTACAAATTTCGCCGGTGTCTGCATCGGGAGACGAAAACGAATGAATGGAAACAATTTCACGATAGGAATCCAAATTATTAGAACTAGAATTACGGTGCTCATGATCGGCAGACTTTGATCGAATGATGCCAGTGTTGGAAGAAATCAAAGAAGAAGCCAGATGGCCTAATTGATCCACATACTTACCAAATTTTACAACGGCGGTGGCTGAGGAAGACAGAGACGGTTTATGGCGGTGGCTGAGTCCCATCCGTCGGAGAGACCGCATACGTGTTCGTAGACGGAGCCCTCGTAATCGTTCGCAATCCCTGACGGAAATATAGGGATAGGTATGGGGCGTGCCAAAGCATCGTCACAAACACAATCACCAACACAACTGCAATTCGGATCACCTAGAATTCTACCATCATCATCATCGTCTTCTTCTTCTTTTTCGTCATTGTCTTTGTGGTTGTGTTTGCTCATGGTTAGGGCATTCTCTTCGTCATATCAGGTTCGTACAAGAGGTCCCGCCATAAAAAGATGACCGTTTTTCACATATACGATGCCTTTTGGTTATTTATTGGGCAAAATCCTCAAAATAGCATTGACTAGCTTTTTAATTTAAATTTACCTATTATACCATGTTTTTATGCCACCTCATTGTCTACATATATCTGATTGCTGACGTGGCATTTATTATTACAATATTTGTATTTTCAAAATTAATTTAATATAACATCAACACTTCCATCTTTAACATAGTTATATTTTTCGTATTAATAATCTAAATGCATGTATGTTTATCATTATCAAAAGGACACATTGCAACTTCTGTTTAACAACCCAAAATAGAACATGATGCATTTTTTAGGATGGAGAAAGTATTTACTAATATAAAAAGTCACATTTCACGAATAAAATTATTCACAAAATATCATTTTCTCATCATAAAATCACGTTCATCGTGATTTTTTTAAACATTTTTATTCATGAAATGTGATTTTTTGTAAAAATGTTATGAAATTATAACTTTTGATAAACATGGTTGATTAAATGTACAATGTTTAAGTAATAAAAATATTAAAACCAAAAAGTGAAATGTTGTAATAGAAAGTTTTGATGTTATAATAAAATAAATTTGAAAATATAATATTGTAATAATAAATGTCATGTCAACAATATGGTATAGGTGGACAGCCTACATGGACAATAAGATGACATGAAAACATGGTATCATAGGTAAATTTAAATCAAAAAGTTACTCAATGCTATAATAGGTAAAATTTTCAAAGTACAATGCTCTAATAAAAAATAATATAAAAGTACAATACTGTAATAAGAAAAACTGAAAGTATAATGTTATGATAAGGAAATCGATGAAAGTATGTTGTTATTTCACGCATTTTGCCCGTTATTATTTTCATTGATGGCGATATTGTTTTTGAACTATAATATTTAGGCCATGTTTAGCAAATAAGATGAGAAGCTAGCTAAACACCGGTAAGCTAGATATTGACTAATATGTCAACTAATGAACAAGTTATGTTTGATAAAAACTAGCTTATAAACATATAAATGACCAAAAAAGTCATCTAGAATAAACAACTAATTATAAATATTTTATAATATAAATAAGATAAATTATTAATAATACAATTAAAATTAAATTTTAAATAAATATAATATGTTAAGAAATATAAAAAGGATAGTAAATAAATAAAATCATACATATTAATTGAAAGGATATAAAAATGATTATATATATATATATATACTATAAAATTAGAATTTGTTAAAATAAATTATAGAAAAAATCTACATTAATTTATGATTTTAGATAATCATTACATATAATACAAACAAAAATAAAATCGGTCAACCTAAATAATTAGTATTTTTTAAAAGAGTATAGTTCAGAATTAGATTAAACATTTTATTAAAATGTTTAGCATGTTTTAGTTACCCAAAAAAAATTAATTAAATTCTATATAACTTACATAAGCATCTTAAGATTGTTATATTTGCTTTTTAATAACTATAAGTTAATATTTATAATAATAATTAAATACTGGCATTACATTCGCTTCCCTGTACCCGAGTTGTTCGTGACTACGAGCTTGTTTTGGGAGCAAATTTCGCTTTTCAGACTCCTCTTCCCTCCGTTCCAAAAGTTCATCACCAAGGGCTTCGTCTCCGAGGAGGAATCCGGCAAAAGACTAGCTCAGGTAAACACTCCGACGATATATGTGTCGTTTGATGCTGCGCTACAATAAAATCAGCCTTATAGGACATCAAATATGTCTAAATGTCATAGTAAACTGCTTTATAAGACGTAAATTCAGTGCAGCAAACAATTGTGCTTCCTACATAAACACGACTATATACACCCCTAGAGGAAGGTTCACGAGAAAACTCAAAGGAAAAAAATGTGGAACACCCTAGTAATAGTTCATACGTGCATACAAATAATTGAAGTTGTTGTTTGGTTTTATGTACATGTGCATATTAAATTACTTTTATGCATATGCACACTTTTTTGGCAGTTTTCCCATGAACTTGGCCCTACACCCCTATTTATGTATTTATATCAGAATCAGGTCAAATTATATATTGAAAATGTAAAAAAAATAGTTTTGATGTTGATGTATTTGAGGATGAGATTAGTAGGTAAATTTACAAGGTATATTTCAGAGGGTAATCCAATTATCACATCTTTTTTTAAGACACATTTTCAGATAATGTCATACAAAAGACTAATAGAATGCTTTCTTTCAAAGTTATCCTTAAAAGCTTTGATTCTCAAAAGAGTCGTATCAACTTATTGTAACACCCTTACATAGCACAACCAACTGTTTGGCTCTATAAAACCTAAGTCCAATAAATCAGTCTAGTATGACATTTAAACATATTTGAGTTCATACGAAGTTTTGCAAATGTTTTTGGGTTTGTGATATAGGTCGTGAGTGATCCAAGCTTAATAAAATCAAGAGTTTACTGGACAATAACTCGGCTTCGTTCGAGAACCGGTTGTCATAAGAAGCTAGCATGACATCTCACCAAAGCTCGTAAAGTATGGGAGGTCATTGAGAAACTTGTCGGGTTGGCTTAATCACGATAGATCTCTATTTGGCTTAATCCATCGCAGTGAGAATGTGAGTGTAGGACGTCGCAGGGAGTTTTTTCATTGTAATTTAGGTCGGTTTCAGTCGAGTTCGACAATAAAATCACTACGATTTACTTGCAAGTTCTTGGTTCTTTCTAATAATACAACGACTAAAGTATCAAGAAATACTAAAAAAGAATCATCTCTTTTAATCTTGTATATTTCAAACTGAAATATTATGGCTGTTTTTGGTAAGCGTTAACCAAGTGAGTTTGCAGTCTGAAGAAGGGTCACCGTCAAAAAATATTGGTTTATCAAGTGTCTGAGTAAGCACTTCAGAACGCAATGTTTTCCTTACTTGCTTAACATATTTGTGGATCAAAGTATGTTAGTGATCACCTCTTACCCGGTAAGTGCAAAGTTGTTAAAAGACTCATGGTGCACTTAGGCCATCCTTTATGGTACCCCTCATACCTGTTGCTATATTTGTTGCCACATCAGCTGCCACATCAGCTTTCCACTATCTTTACCACTACCTACCAACTCCATACCTTTCATCCACTATGGTACCCCTCATACCCCTCATTAGTTAATTGATTTAAAAAGAAAGAAAGAAAAAGATAGAGAGAGAAAGAAGAGAGAGAGAGAGAGAGAAAAAAGGGAGTTAAAATCAATCGGTGTGGGGGTGCCGGTGGAGAGGGTACCGATCACCCTACCCCTCATCCACTATGGTGTGTATCGATCGGTATGAGGGGTACCGGCCCTCTCCACCGGTCCATAAAGGATGGCCTTAGATGCAAAACGGTCCCCAGGCATAGGTGTGTGGCGCATTTTATATATATCTATATATATATAGAGGAATTCCGTTGTTAACCACAAATAGTGTGTTAGCCATGTTAACTCAATTTAACTAATTAAAAACTAGGGGCATTTTTATAACTTTGTTACTTTAACATGGTTAACACACAGCCGCCTCAATACCACCACCACCACGACAGCCACCACCTTCCACCTCCACCATCACATCTGCTCCGCCTTCCACCACCACCACCACAGCTGCCGCCTTCCACCACCACCACCACAGCCGCCGCCTTCCACCACCACCACCACGGCCGCCGCCTTCCACCACCACCACAGCCGCCGCCTTCCACCACCAGATCTATTCCAAACCCTAAAATTTGTTTCCCCTAATCACACCAACAACGACAACGACCACAACCATGATCGTCGGGTGTCGTCGTCGGAGCAATGCGGCGGATCTGGTGATTGAGCGACGGTGAGGATTGAAGCCGTCGTCGGAGCAACACGACGGATCTAGTGACCGAGTTAACGTGGTAGTGGATGTGGCTGTGGCGGTGGCTATGGTGGTGGTGGAATAGTGGTGGTGGCTGTGGTGGTGGTGGACTAGTGGTGGTGGCTGTGATGTGATGGTGGTGGAATAGTGGTGGTGGTGGTAGTTGTTGGGTTTTTCTGTGATCCCCGAACCAAACTGATCCGGCAAACACTAAATAAAATTTGCGGAAGCGATTGTGGATAAAACCTAAACCACGATCATTCCGTTTCGATTATAACGATAAATTGATAAGGTTTGTTTTTACCTGGATGCTTGAGTAATAATCCACCTATGAACGATCCGACAAACCACCCTCTAGCTGGTGAAATCCCACGATCACAAAACTAACTGTTTTGTGATGTAATCGTCGAAAACCGAAAACCCGTGTGTGGGCTATGATCGCCGGTTTTAGTGAGAGAGAGAGGAGAGAGAGTTTTTGCTTGAGGCTTGAATTATTAATTTGAGATCTTGATAAACTGGTAACCCTTAATCCTTTTAAATAGCTGAGGTTTCCTGGTTACCATATATCAGTGAAGATTATCTATGGTAATTATTCTTTTCTTTTTCCCAAAGAAAGATAATTTCCTTTAACTAGATAATTATCTCTTTTACTAATTAATTATCTATTATGCATTTATTTTCTTAATAAATACATAATCTATTAATTAATAAATCTATATATATTTATTTATCTAATAAATATATACGTACCATTTCAGTCCTCTAATTTTGGGTTTTCTTACATTAAATACCCAATTGGTTTATAATTAACTATTATAAACCTAATCTCTCCAAACTGGGATTTATCTTGTTTGATTTACAGATCCTCATAGGTGTGACCCTCAAGTGTCTTATAACATTGGATGTGAGATCACTGGTTTGTCAACTTCTGCACATAATTACTAACAGACTCCCACTTGTGCAAGTTGGCAATACCTGTCTTGATCACACGGACCTAAGGAGGCCCCTAGACAGGCACTTAGGCTAACCAGGTTACAAGAACTCTTATACCCAGATAAGTGATTTAAACTTTTCCGTAAGGAAATAACTTTTATGAAACAACTGTTCATAAAATGGGTATATCTTGGCTTTTCCCTTTGCAACACGATATTTCATCTATGAGTATGAGCCTGGATTAAGTCAACTCTTAATACTCATGATTCTATTTCTTGACTATCCGACTTCTACTGATAGGTAAACGACAAAGAACTAATCAGTTCGTTTGGGCATGGCCATGCACTTCATCAGTGTATTCAGTCTGTCAAGGGGCCCAGAAATATCTCTCTTCAAAGAAGAGGTGCAAATCCCGTCTTGCACATCTGCATTTAATACCACGGCTTCTGCTGAATCTAGTCACGCCCTTTATAGCCACCCTGTTACGGCGTAGCGGTTGAACGCACTATGCATCCAGTAGTCCTCATGATATCAAACCAGACATCTCAGGTAATGGGGACAACCACTGTGAGATTCTACTTATGACAAAATCCAAGAAGTAGTCTCAACCGCGGATCACGTCCGATATTTGCTACTCTATCAAATATCTGTGCAACTTCTGGTCTACAACGCTTGTAGCTGTTATTCAACCACTGATCATAACTACCCAGAAGTTCACAATGACTTTAATACCCTATTGGGTTCCCACCACAATAAGTTGTCACGGACAATTTTGAATAAAACCTTATTAAGACTAGTTTTATTCCTGGATGACGAAACATGAAAAACTAAAAGGTAATAAAGAAATTAATTTTGTATAGTCCACATTACACTCTGTAATAATAACAAAATTAATGGCATTTCTTTTAATTACTTTTTCTGCGTCTATTCAACGTTTGTTAAATACCGGTCTAAATAAAGTATCACCTTAACTTTAAATTAAACTCTTTGATTAATGTTTACCGTCTTAATCAAAGTGACAACAAAAAATGTTACAAGTTTAATACCTTACTGATATTTTATACTTGTTACGGCTAATTTTGTTTTTGCTAACACTTATAAAACAAAAATTAGACTTCTTTTACCATATTCCCTGTACTTGGAGATCTGGACAAACTCCAAGTTACCCTGAATATGTAAAAACTATACTGCAGCTTCTCTTAGCTGCTGTGTAGATGAATGATTTCTACCTGAAATCAGATAAAATTTCCATTTGCCCAACTGGAAAATTTACAGGAAATTTAATTTGGCATTTTTAAATATTTTATAGTTAAAAGATAACTTAATACCTTTTACTAATTTACTCAACACACTTGATTATTGATTCCTTTTAAAGTTATTTCTGACTTTAGAACTTTAAACTACTGATCTATCTTTTAGATTAAAAGGACAAATCTTATATCTTTATATCCTATCTGGAATATAATTTCTAGATATACTGAATCAATAATCACATTTTCTATTCTTTATCTCAAACTGGATAGAGAATAAGCTGGGCTCCCACTAACCTATATGAAAACTAGCTATTACTTAAAATTTACTATTGACTTGGTCAAACTTAGTCAATTCTATTTTAAGTAATGGTCACTATAGAATTTCATCATTTATGAAACTCAACTGGACTTTGTTCAAATCCTAATTCCAAAACTTGGAACTTTCTAGTTTCATAAATACTGATATTATCAACAACAACTGAGATAATATCCTTAATTCTATAAAACACACGAGTAATTAATCTTTGATTACAAGTTACTTTATGTAATCAATTACTCATAATTTTGTATTACTAAAAAAACATTGCTTGAGTTTTTAGTACATAGTGTGTTTTTAATAGTTTTCATAAATTTTGTTAGTGTATACATCAATTATCTAGGATCTAAACTTGAATTAAGTCAACACTTGACTTTATTCATTAACAAGCACAATAGATATTTCAAGACAACAAATTTTAAAATTTTAAAACTTGAAAACCGTTCAAGATATTCTCAAAATATAACCATAAGTAATAAAATGTAACCTTAAAGAGTACATAAATTTAAAATAAATGTCTTGATAATATATCCGAAAGAGAAAAACTTGTGCTTCAGATCCTCTACAATTCCTGGGCACTCACTTCTGACCACCTGCAATAAACAATTGCACTAGGTATCAGTATAAGTGATAAACTAAAGCAATCATAAATATCTGAGGTTTTACATACCTGCTTCATGACGCTTCGGGCAGTTCTGCCTCCAATGACCTACTTCATTGCATGTAAAGCAACGATTTTCGGTTCTTGCTTTGTTAGGCTTAACCTTCTTGCCCTTGCCCTTGCCCTTGACGTTTTCACGAACCTTGGGTGCACTCTGGATGGCCGGTACTGGACCCTTCCCTTTGCTGGTGCCTCCATGCCCATGTTTCTTCTTTACCCCTCCGTCCCTCACCATGAGCACGTCCTTGGTCTTGCCTTTGGCTCCCATGTTCAACTCAGCAGTCTTAAGCATGGAGTGCAATTCAGCTATTGACTTCTCCATGTTATTCATGTTATAATTGACCACAAACGGCTTGTAGTCTTCAGACAGTGAGTTGAGTATAGTGTCCGTTGCTAGCTGCAATGGAACTGGGTGCCCTAGCCTTTCTAGGTGGTCCGTGTGTCGTTTCATCTTCATCACATGGTCGCTTACTGAGGTCCCTCTGATCATCTTGCACTCGTTAAATGCCTTCGTGGCATCATAACGCTCTGTGCGGGCTTGCGTTTGGAACATGTCCCTCAACTGGCGGATCATGTCATAAGCACTAGTATTCATGAGCCCTGTTTACAGATCTGAGCTCATGGTTGCAAGCATAAGACAACCTACATCCAGCAAATCATCCGAATGCTTCTTGTGAGCATTCCTAGTAGCAGCCGGTGCATTTGCTAGAGGGGCCTCTGGCAAAGGCTCTTCTAAGACATACCATTTCCTTTCGTGCCTGAGCACAATCATAAGATTGCGCTCCCAGTCAAGGAAATTGGGACCGGTGAGTTTATCCTTCTCTAGGATGGAGCGGAGTGAAAGGTTGTTTGTGTTGGTTACGGTGTTAGCCATCTACACATAAAATAAAATTGGTTTTAACAACTTGTGAATAGACTAACTTCCAATAAAATCAATAAACCCATAAATGATTAATTGGACTAGGATCCTTATTTCACACGCCCTGATGGGTGGTGTGTTCTTCACCCGACCAGGCCCACGTATTATTTCGGTAGGCAAGGACTTTTGCCAATCATATCTAACTGACATGACTCCTAGATCTTTTCGGGACAACGGTAATTACCCGTACATGTTTAAGTCCCTCTAAGTGCTTTTTGGCCCGATACAACACGGTAAACATATGAGAACCAAAACAGATCTCACCATCCCTGGACCTGGACACTTTTACTCTGGCCGATACAACACGGAGATAATTCGCAGAGTCGTAGTATCCCCTCTAGCTTGGGGTTTGAACGCGGATGCTCAAGGTGTGTTCTTTTAAGAACACCCGCGTACCTTACGCCTGAGGTGCCCCTAGATGGGTTGCACTACTGATCTATGATTTGTTGGGTTTTTCAATTTTAAAAAAAACTTTTAATGTCCAGTTTGTTAGAATAATTTTGAAAAAAAAAACTGATTGTTTAAACAGAAAAACTGATGTTTGAAGTAACTGTTTCAAACATATACTGTTTTAAAACTAACTGTTTTAAAAGGCTCTTGCTAATTAAACTAACTGTTTTAGAAGCATACCTTGCCGATTAAAACTAACTGTTTTGATGGCATCCTAGTTGATCAAAACTAACTGTTTTGTCAACTTGCCTTTAAACAATCTTCTTACAATTCTATAGTTTTTAAAACTACCGTTTAAAGGTTTGAAAAACTGGTGACTATGGTTTAAAAAAAACTATTTGTTCTCATGATCTAAACTAGTTTTAAAATCCTCCCCTTATTTTAAAACTTATTTAATAAACTACCAGTTATTAACTATCATGAGAGAAACAACCACACAGTTAATAATTACAAACACACAGATAATTATAACAACCACGCAGATATAACTAATTATAGGTTTGCCAACCTTTAAACCTAAGGACCAATAATGACCTAAAAATCTAAAATTTAAACAAAAGGTGTAGCTCCCACTGGCTTCAGCACGTCTGTCAGGACTCCAGATATTTTTCCTTGTGTAGCTCCCACTGGCCTCAGCACGTCTGTCAGGACTCCAGATATTTTTCCTTGTGTAGCTCCCACTGGCCTCGGCATCCTTGATGAAACTCCGAAAGAAAAATAAAATCTATCCTAAGGTCATTATTACAATAGGGGTTGCAAGTGGCACGCAGGCCTCCCCATAAGATTTCAAAGGGTCTAAGTTGGCAAATCCTATAACAGGCATATATACAAAACATGTATATTCAAACAAACACGCATTTAATTATAAAGCTAAAAAACTTTAAGCAATATAATATAAGCGATATACTTTAGATCCGTTAAAATATCTAGTTCCAATTTTCCGGGAAAACCAATCCTAACTTGATTTATAAAAACAAACTGTTTTATAAATCTTAACTCAATATTGAAAAATCAAAATAAATTAATTTTATAAAAGATTTTCCTTTTAAAATAATTTGGTTTTATACGAAAAACTTTTACTCGCGCGGGTTAAAATCGGATTTTTCTTAGGTCCAGAAATTGGGCCTTTAAGCCTATTACCAAACTGGCAAGGACTGGGCCTTGGGCCTATTACCAAACTGGTAATTATTGGGCCTTACCCGTTTTTCGAAAAATTATTGTAAGTCGAAAAACCCGACCAGTGCGGCGTGATAGACCTAGTGACCACTGTTCGCGGCTCGAGCTGAGCACCGCTCGCAACAACCTACACTGGTCGCTGCTCGCGGCGCGAACTATCATTGCTCACCACAATCATCACTCATCGCCTGCTCGCGGCGCGAAGGTCACGGTCTATGCTGCAAAACCTAGATCCCACACTATCATCCACATGACCGCCTACCACCGCCACTATGGTGGCCTGGTGGTTTTCGGTTTCAAACAGCCGCTCATCACCACCGTTAGAGCGTGGCCTTTGAGGCAGCCGGCGGCGGTCGGCCTGGTGGCGGCAGCCAACGCCACCCTTAGGCGGCCATTGATCACCACCACCGCCGCTGTGGAGCGTCGAGTAACACCACCACCGCTGCAACCATCTCGTGTGGTGCGGCCGGTGGTCGGGAACAACAAGCAATCGCCACCACCCACCGTTTATTGGAGGGTGCCCGCCACCACCGACTGGTGGCTCGGCTGTGGATGATTGAACGTCACGGCCACCACGGCTGTCGATCCGGTCACAAACGATCGCCGCCGCAACCACCGCTGTGGTGCGGCGTGTGGTCGGAAATCAACCAATCGCCGCCGGGTGCGGCTTTGTGATTTCTTTCGTCGGGGGAAAAGAAAAACAAAAACAGCCGCCGCCGCATCCACCAACTGTGGTGCGGCGGGCGATCTTGTTTACGAGCGATTGACTCCACCACCACGCTGTTGGTTGCGTTTGATTGCAATCATCGGTGATGGTTCGAGTCGATTACCACCCTCCGCCAACGCAGACTGCCACCAATCTGGTGGTTGTCGGCTTGCTAATCCCGAAAGAAAAATCCGCCACCACCACGCCGGTGGTTGCGGTTTGTGGTTGTTCGAATGCTGCGGCCACCACCAACCTGGTGGTGTGGCCGCGGTGGTCTCTCGGCGGCGAATGTGTTCGGCCACCACCACCGCCTTAAATCGATGATGATGGTGAGGCCATTCCGCCCCCGCTGCTGCTCGATTCCGAAACCAAAACAACCCGCCACCACCGTACTGGTGGTTGCGTTTGTGGGTGCGTGAACGTCGCGACCACCACCAACTGGGTGGCTGTGGTGGTCTGGTGGTTTTTCGGATAACGGCCGGCGCCGCTACCACCAGCTGTGGTGCGGCCCGGTTGTTCCACGGCAGCGATGGGTTCATACGATAACGAAAACTAAAAACGATAAAAAAAACAATTAAAATTGAATTTTTATGAAACTTTAACGGATCTAATGCAAAACTGAGATCGAAACGGAAAAACCTGTGGCTCTGATACCACTGTTGGGTTTTTCTGTGATCCCCGAACCAAACTGATCCGGTGAACACTAAATAAAATTTGCGGAAGCGATTGTGGATAAAACCTAAACCATGATCATTCCGTTTCGATTATAACGATAAATTGATAGGGTTTGTTTTTACCTGGATGCTTGAGTAATAATCCACCTATGAACGATCCGACAAACCACCCTCTAGCTGGTGAAATCCCACGATCACAAAACTAACTGTTTTGTGATGTAATCGTCGAAAACCGAAAACCCGTGTGTGGGCTATGATCGCCGGTTTTAGTGAGAGAGAGAGGAGAGAGAGTTTTTGCTTGAGGCTTGAATTATTAATTTGAGATCTTGATAAACTGGTAACCCTTAATCCTTTTAAATAGCTGAGGTTTCCTGGTTACCATATATCAGTGAAGATTATCTATGGTAATTATTCTTTTCTTTTTCCCAAAGAAAGATAATTTCCTTTAACTAGATAATTATTTCTTTTACTAATTAATTATCTATTATGCATTTATTTTCTTAATAAATACATAATCTATTAATTAATAAATCTATATATATTTATTTATCTAATAAATATATACGTACCATTTCAGTCCTCTAATTTTGGGTTTTCTTACATTAAATACCCAATTGGTTTATAATTAACTATTATAAACCTAATCTCTCCAAACTGGGATTTATCTTGTTTGATTTACAGATCCTCATAGGTGTGACCCTCAAGTGTCTTATAACATTGGATGTGAGATCACTGGTTTGTCAACTTCTGCACATAATTACTAACAGTAGTGGTGATGGTGGCTGTGGTGGTGGTGGTGGACTAGTGGTGGTGGCTGTGATGGTGGTTGTGGTGGTGGTTTGGAGATGCGGTGCATATGTGTTCACAGGGTGGAGGAGGAAGGAGGAGGGCGGTGCACATGTGTTCATCGGGTTGAGGAAGGAAGCGGTGGTGCACATGTGTTATCAAGTGGAGGAGGAAGGATGCGGCGGTGCACATGTGTTCACAAGGTGGATGAGGGATGAAGGAGGCGGCGGTGCACATGTGTTCACCGGGTGGAGGAGGAAGGAGGCGGCGGCGGTGCACATGTGTTCACAAGGTGGAGGAGGGAGGAAGGAGGCGTGTTCACCAGGTGGAGGAGGAAGGAGGCGGCGGGTGCACATGTGTTCACCGGGTGGAAGAGGAAGGAGGCGGCGGGTGCACATGTGTTCACCGGGTGGAGGAAGGAGGCGGCGATGCACATGTGTTCACAAGGTGGAGGAGGGAGGAAGGAGGTGTGTTCACTAGGTGGAGGAGGAAGGAGGCGGCAGGTGCACATGTGATCACCGGGTGGAGAAGGAAGGAGGCGGCGGGTGCACATGTGTTCACTGGGTGGAGGAGGAAGGAGGCGGTGGTGCACATGTGTTCACAAGGTGGAGGAGGGAGGAAGGAGGCGGCAGTGCACTTGTGTTCACCCAAAACACCCCTGTGCACGTGTGTTTGTTGTATTTTTAAATTTTGAATTATTCAAAATTCACTAATTATAGGGATTTAATTTTGACCATATATTTAGATCATCAATGGTTGTGATGGGTTGACAAAGTTAACACATTATTTTTTTATTTATTTTTTTTGGAAGAGGTATCCCGGACCACATTGGGCCCAGACTAATCCTCGGCAATTTTTGGGCCGAAGCCCGACTGCTAAAGCATGCAGCCCGGGGTCGAAGCCCCTGTACCTCCAGAATGCGTCCCCCAGGGTTCGAACTCGGGTTCACCAGTATGTAGTGCCCAAGCCTTACCACTAGGCTAACACTCCTTTGGTAAGTTAACACATTATTTGTGGTTAACAACGGAACTAAACCCTATATATATAGGGTTAAGTTCATGAATAATTCATGAAAATTCACCTTCGTTATTCTACTAAATGTGGAATGTGGATAACGGGGACACGTGTCACTCTCCTTTGTCCCCCAGTTTATAAACAAAAATCGACTTCTGTGTGTGTGTTGTGAGTGAGGGAGAGAGAGAGAGAGAGTAACCCATGAATATATTCGATCATGATCCATGTTAAATTAATTCACTATTCATGATGAATAACCCATGGATACACGTAACACATACTATGCTCTTCTTTGTGTCCCGGTTCACATCCGAAAATTAATTTTCATTTGATCGCATCCATGTATGTGTACGGTTACCCATATCTCAAGATGCAGAAGGGAGTAGGTCTATAGCGCAAGCCGTGAGGAGAAGGTTTTAAGGCCTGGGTATTTACTAGGGTACGATTCTATGTCATCCATTTAATGACTTTTTAATAAGACATGAGAAAACTTATTTTAATATTAAATTTTAATTAGATATTTAATAGTTCTTTGTGTGACGTGCCTAGGCCCAAAAGGCGCTTTCGGGCCCACAAACAACACCTTAGCGAGCCTCGTGAACACACCTCACCGTAACTTTAAAAAGCCCAAGACCCCGACCATTAATTAATTCATTTGTTAAAACAGGTCCTAAGAGAATTTTTTATGACAAAATTAAAAATGGTATATATGATCGGTCATATAATCGGGGTTACATAGATGCCTTTTACGAAATATTCTTAACTTGGGGATGAGAAAATGCGCCTCAACATGCTTTTGACAACTTTGAGTAAGAGGCGGTCTACAGATAGTAACCACCCCCAAGACTCCACCCGTACTCCCTACAATGTACAATCAATGATACCCTCAAGCGTACATTTTCTTTGCAAAGTAGTCAAAGCCCGTCAGTTTTTCACTCAATAGGCATGACAGTATTCAACTGTAAAAAAGTAATATGGAAAACTAGTCACGAAGTTTAGATACATAGAAAGCAACCAAACAACGAAAATAGCAACCACTGTTTAAAGCTCATAAGCGGGAAACCTAGCCTCGGATGGATCTACCATGTCGAAAAAAAGATAAGCCATTCCTCCGATGCCTTCAAATAGCGAATACGCGTGGTCACCTCCATGGATTGCCCCTTCCGATATAAGCGCTTGACCTTTCTCGTGGAGGAAGCCCGCGAAAGCTTTGGCCCGGTACAAATACTTCACGTCACCCGTTAAGCGATAGAGTGAAAGAAAAACGTACGTGTTCCCGCTGATTCCGTGACAGATTCCGACTCGTTTAAGTAAGCCGCGCTCCCATACCACCTCCGCCGCATCCACGGCGGCCTGGTGGAATTCCTCGCTTCCAAAAACCTAATAGAATACGAGCAATTAACATATTTGGTTCAAATCATAGCTTCTCTGAAAGATTAATGTTAGCTTCTTCGTGGTTTGATCTCGGAAAGTCAACATGGTTTGACCATCGAAGAGTCAATTTTGTCGATTTGGTGAATAAGATACATTTTTTTTTCAAATGGAATCAATCTTCATCTTTAAAATGAATATACGTTGTCTGAAAATGAGATAAAAAGCGATGACTCTGAAAAGACGTTGACATCAAGAAGAAAAATAAAGAAAGAAAAAGAAAATCAAAATTGGAGAAAAATGGTCGTATTGTTTATACATTAAAAGATAAAAAGTTCAAAATTTTGCTTCAAATAAGATTCAAACCATGACCTCTTGTATGTTAAAGCGATAATCCAACCACCCCACTAATGTTTACTGTTATAAATTTGACATTATAATATTTAAGTGTACCCCTCAAAATCAAGCCTAAGAGCATCTCCAGCATCTCCAACACCATTGCTATAACTTTTCTAAAATAGAGAAAAATAGATCAAAATCTCTAAAATCATTTTCTTTCATCTCCAACAGCTTTTCTATTTTAGAGATTCTATCACCACTTATATTATTAAAATATACACTATATTTATTATCCCAATAAACTTTTTAAAAACTTTTACATAACTAATTATACCATTGGTGGAAAAGATTAAAATAACATTTCTCTCTCTTCATATAGAGATTTTGGAGAAATCTCTATATTTAGAGAAAACTTCATTTTTTTCTATTTTAGCAATTGGTTTAGCAATGCTGTTGGAGCACTTTAACAGAAAAAAACCTTGTTTAGATGCTCTAAATATTTAAGGGCACTCCTGATTTCTTCACAATCTATGTTGAAACCTCCTTTCTCAATGACTCTTTTGCAGAATAATCTAATAGGGATCCATATATTCCAACATGGTATCAGACTCAGGTTTAGAAGACTACAAGCCTAGGTTCTCTGACCCTTTGTGATGATTTGTGCCCAATCTATCCCGCTCTTGACCCTCTAGGACAACTTGTGCACATCTATCCTATGTTGGAGGGGCAGTTGGGGTCCTACATCAGCGAAACTTAGACCATTTCTTCTCACTATATGTCAGAAAGATTCTTTTGAACAGTAATCTAACTGGGTTCCACATATTCTCATGCATACCTTAGCTGCTTTTGCAAGGGTAAGTGCAACACCGGGTGCACCATGACACCAATGCACTAGACAATCAGATTCACTTCCTTCACTCGAGGGATAATTTCCACTCGGGAACCTATTCTTGATCATGTACAAGAGCGTACCCTTCACATCCTCCAACTCGTCTTCCGTAAGTGTCATATCCATCAATACATTCATAATCCCCGCGAGCCCATGAGCCGCTCCCCAATACCTTTTCCCGTGCCACTCGTACATCAACGGCGACTCCCCCGTGCCCAAATTTCTACCACTCTTTAAAATTTCATCCACAACCGTTTTCTACAAAACAAAGAATTAAACACACGAACATCGTTACAAAAATCAAGAACAAGAAACGTGTGAACTCAAAATCTTACCATTTGAGTCGAAGAAACTGCGTCTTCACCAAGATTCTTGTTTAGGAACAAACATGCCCATAAGTAACCCGCTCTACCGTACAATAGTTCATCGGGAATATCATTAGGAAGCTTAATCTGCATAGAAAAATGTAACCCGATTGACCCACGAAACAACGCCAATAAGGGCGTATATGTCAATGTTCACATGAATAATACCTCTCTAAATCTTGTCAAATAGTGATCACACAAATAATCATCGTTGGCATGTTTAGCCACAACGGCACCAAGAGCGTAGACACCTGCCTGCCCGCACATGAACGTCTTGCAACTGCAATCCCATTTACGATCATTAGACATGTAGTTTGGTTGCACAAATATCCTTCTAAAAATATTTAGAAACAAGAACCATAGCACCAAGCTCACAAGTGGGAAACAAATGATTTTACTCTTTGAGGCAGAGGTCAGGTTTGTGTACATCTGAACCCAAACCCTGCTTTTGAGTGGATTTACTGTGTCAGTTTGATTTAATTTGGTTTGGTAATGGCACTAACTTCTTTTTTCCAAGGTCTTCTACCCTTTTGGCCACACTATTCAATGCAAAACGCGTTGTTTACATGATCCGGGCAAACTTTTTGACTTATGGGCTCCACAAATACCCCACTTTTTGACCCACACACTCTTTAAAAAACAACTTATTGGCTTTTACCACCAAAAACTAATCCAAACACTTTTTTAGAAACTCCTTTTGCCACCACAATAAGTCAATAAGCACTTTTGGAGTTCAAAAAGCACTCCCGAACACCCTCTTACACTTGAAACTTTACAGCAAAACATTGTGAAGGTACAAAAACACCTTGACAGTATTTTTGCTGTGAAGTTTCAACTAAGAAAAAGTGGTCTCACGGGTCTCACAAAAACAACTTGGACTCACATGGTCTCAATTCTCAACAGGGGCGGAACCAGACATCAAATTCAGGGGTCGCGTAATTTTTTTTTTACCGTGCAAGTATATAAATAAAAGAAAAAAAACACTATAATAAAGGAAAAATAATCTTAGGGGTCGCGAAAAATAATCTTAGGGGTCGCGAAAAATACATGTCAGGGGTCGCGTAGAACGAAAAACGTAAAAAAAAAAATAAAAATTCCACTACCGGGTAAAAGTTCAGGGGTCGCGAGGGCTACCCCTGAACTATGAATAGTTCCGCCCCTGATTCTCAAATCTATATGTGTGTGTGTTGTGGAACCTCGGCTCTCCTCAATGGCTCTTTTGGAGAGCAATCCAAAAGGATTTCACATATTCTCGCATGGTATCAGAATCACATATTCGTCAATGGGGGCATGTTAGTGGCACAACATACGTCCATCACATGTTAGAGTCTCACATCGGCTAGTCTTGGACCAATCATCCTCGATATATGTTGGAACCTAAGATCTTTCATCAGTGGCTCTTTTAAAGAGCAATCGCGATACAACCCGTAGTTGTATCTATGATCATCATCTAAATCAAACCTAAAGTTCTTTAACCATCAATTACTTCCTAAAACTCCTACAATTTTCATTCTAATCAAGGAAAGGTAATACATCTGTCAAGATTCAAATGATCATAATAAAAACTTGTAAAAATCCCATAATCATCATCAACATAACAAAATCAAAGAATACAAGCATCAAACAACCTGGATCCATGAGCAGCAGAATCACAAGCTTTAAGAATATCTTTACACAATTTAAGATCTTTCTTGTTATGGCCGACTTTATAACCTTTGAAAATCAAGAAAGCCGTCCCTAAAGCGCCTGTATACAATGTATAATCCTTCAGACGTTTCCCAATGTTCCCCCATGTCTCCGTCACAATCTATAAACAACAAAAAAAGGAATTCATTCATTATGAATAGACCAACCAATTCATTGTGAATAAAGAACCAATTCATTGCGAATAAAAGATAAAAATGAATACAGTTTCTTTGAGGACGAAAGCTGCCCGTTTGAGCTTATCGGAGAAGGTGTTGTGTGGAAGAGAGAGGGTCTTTAAGAGGGTGTTTGTGGCGATCTCCGGTGGCGGTGGGTCATCTTCTTTGATGAATTCCGGCAATTCATTTGTGAAGAAACGATCTTCCATTTTTTATTTCTTATTTTTGATGGAATTCCAACAAGAAATTGGAAGCTTTTTGGATGTAGAAATGGGAATTTTTGGATGAGACGATGGGAGCATTACACGCTGATCAAGAAAATCAAGACCCGTGAACCGCCATAGCTCCGAACTTCGTCTCCTGTGGTTTGTTGGAAAATTTTCAATTTTAGTCCTTGTGGTTTTGAAATTATAGTTTTCATCCTTGCTTTACAAAACAATGCTATTTTTGTTCTTATAAGTTATAACTTCAAATTTATTGTTAGTTTTGGTTAATGTGATTTATACCTTGATGTTGTTTTAATCATTCGTATTTAAAGGTAGAATCAACCTTAAAAACAAAAATAATAATAATAGATTTACAAATATGGGGACGAAAATTGTAAGTTTAAAACTATATGGACGAATTTCTAACGTTTAACAAACCACAAGAACATAAAAATGCATTTCCCTCTTAGTTTTTTTTTTTTTTTATAAATAAGAGTAAACTACAATTTTGGTCCCTGTGGTTTATCGATTTTTTTGAAAATGGTCCCTAAGGTTTCATAATTCAAGAAATGGTACCTGTGGTTTGAATTTTGCTTTGAAAGTGGTCCCTGGCCACTAACGACGTTAAAAACCTTCGTTAGTGCCAGGGGTATTTTCGTCCGAATTTGTTTTGTCCCCACTTTTGTAATTCCCTTTTGTTTTTCTTATGTTTGTAAAATATACCAAAATTTAGGGACCAAATAGATAAATAACTCTAATATAAGGTCATCTTCTCCGACGAGTCTTCGGTCGTCTTCTCCGGCGAGTCTCCGGCCATATTCTCCGGCGACTTCCTTTCATCTTCTCCGGCAAGCAAGAACACATTTCATACAAACACACTAAAAATAAACCATTTTTACCAATAAAATCAACACCACAAATACATATATGTGTGTATATATATCACAAATCCATGATGTTTACTATGTCTTGATTCATCCAAACACATAAATATATGTATACACACACACACATATATATATATATATATATAACATACACACAGATACATACATACATACATATATAAAGACATACACAGATGTCTATATATACAACATAAACACAGATACATACATATAACATACATACACACACATACATACATATATAAACATACACACAGATGTCTATATATATGTATATAACATACAGATGGTGGTGGAATTGAAGAAAATAAAGCCATCCATATATGACTCCATTAATAAGAAGCAAATCCATTCAGATCAATCTCCCCTTGCCGACGACGTACGAGCCGCCACCACCGCCTGCTCTCGCCGGCTGCGTACGAGACCACCACCACCGCCTGCTCTCGCCGTCGGCGTACGAGCCACCACCGCCTGCTCTCGTCGGCGACGTACGAGACCACCACCAAAGTGTAATTAAAGAACTTCCTTTCATATTCTCCGGCGAGTCTCCGGTGGGTCTCCAGTCATCTTCTCCGGTGAGTCTCTGGTCATCTTCTCCGGCGAGTCTCCGGTCATCTTCTCCACGACTTCCTTTCATCTTCTCCGGCCATCACTACGGTACCATTAAACCCATCACCACCGTAACCCATAAAATCGACCCCGTAGCAAACCTCATGTGTGTCTATTATGTATGTATGTATGTTACATATATGTGCGTCTATATATATGTATGTATGTATGTATAAATGGAGATGTAAAGGATGGTGTTGAGTAACCTGTGATATAAATTCACAAATTTTGCATAAATTCTCAAAAGGATGGCCATGGAAGGATGGTCCTGTGATTATATGTATGCAATATATATATATATATATATATAAGTGTTAATTACAAGTTGGTCCCTCATACTTTTGATGATTTATGCAAAAATAAGAAAAACAAAAAACAATTGCAGAAAGAGAGATATAACAAATTCGGACGCAAATACCCCTGGCACTAACGAAGGTTTTTAACGTCGTTAGTGGCCAAGGACCACTTTCAAAGCAAAATTCAAACCACATGTACTATTTCTTGAATTATGAAACCTTAGAGACCATTTTCAAAAAAATCGATAAACCACAGGGACCAAAATTATAGTTTACTCTATAAATAATTAAATAGAGTAATGAACTTTATTTGCTACAAATGGACAAAACAAATGTAACATTTGGTTATTAAAAGTTTAACGTTCAATATAAAAGTATTCTTTTACGGCTTAATTGTCAAGGTAAGATGGTTATATGGAGTAAGTCGAAAATTTTCATTTGTTCTCGTTAAGCCATGACAAAAAAAATTAATATCTAAAATGGGTTAGAAATAGTTCAATCATCTCTTTTTGCCTCCCTCTCTTCATCGGTGTCAAGTCCGAAGATAAATAACTTAACGCATACAAGGCTTAACAGAAAAAAGGAAAGATAATGGCTTTATAATTTCATTAAAACAAGATCGATTTCAAGCAACTATGATTTTTGAATCAAAAGATGTTACAGATCATTTTACATATGCCTACTTTTTTCATATCCAAAATCCGTTGTTTGATTTCAAATTTTCTCAAGTTCTCGATATTTTTATTGGGTTTTTTGTTGGCTTTAATATAAATTATATACAATCTGAAATATTCTTCAAGACACGAAACGTAAGTATTTCACTGTTTTATATAAATTACAATAGTTTTATAAACTTGTCAAAAATGGAAAAGAAAGACTTCATAAAGGGTATTATATGCCTAGAAAAGTATTCGACAATGTATCATTTTTTACCGACAATATATTCTCCTTCTCCATCGTTAAGTGTAATGCATCTAATATGCTTTTCTACTATATTGGTCCCCCTTTCAGTCCCTTTCTTATACCAAAAGCCAACCTAGGCGAAAAAGCATATGAATTATCTTATCTTGTTGAGGGATAAAAAAGTGATAACTGATTAAGATCGTAATTACTCAATTTTGTTGTTTTAAAATAACACAAGGCATTCAAGGTAGACAAAAGATGGAAAAACGGGGAAAATATCTAATACCATTAACTTTTGATAACATACATATGTATTTGTGTGACCTTCGTTTAAAGGAAATTGGACATTGTCGTATGTAAATATCAACAAGAAACGAAAAAGGAGAACGAAGATATGCATTCAGATAACATTTATTGATTTTATTATAACGGCCACGTTCCGTTATAGCTGTTGTTTATGCAAAAAATTACACAAATTACGTCGTAAGATAAGTTGTGAGGCTAATCCGTCGAAAGTAAGAATCTAACTTGGTAAACACACAAACAAATAAACAAAAATGAACACAAGAGATTGATGACGCAGGAAAAACCTCAATGTCGAGGAAAAAACCTGCGGCCGACTAAGATATAGTCGACGTTGTACTATGTATCTGTTTGGGTGAAAATCGCACGACGCACGACGACCGACTTAAAATCTTAAGATATCTTTCAGGATAATAATCCTGTATTAAGATAAGGTCCTGAGATAGGACAAATATACCTTCGAACGATAACAGTCAATCATCGAACGATCTCTATACCGTATCGTACGACAAAACATACGATATCGCACGATATGATACTAACAGTTAATTATATCTTGAGATTAATCATTTGTAACAGGTAAACAACAAACATTGAAGAACAAATGACCGTTAACGACCAAGATACGCTCCTCATAAAGCTCCAGCTGTTACGAACGAGAATCTAGCTACCGTTATAGCCGTTACATTAAATGCACAATTAAGAGACGACTGTTACACTCTGGTCAGCTATAAAAGGAGTTCGAAGCCATCATTTGAGGACATCTGATTACATTGAAGCCAGCAAACACTCTCTACAATATTAATATTGCTCCTTGTAATTGACATTCTGTTTCATTGTAATCGCACGATCTATACTGTAACTCTCGAGGACATCACCCCTTATTGGTGATACTTAGTGCAACGTCGACTATACCCTTTTAGTCGGCCGCAGGTTTTTTCCTCGACCTCGAGGTTTTTCCTGCGTCATCAAATTGTCTTGTCATTTATTTTATCGCACGTTTTATCGGACCAAATTTCTTTCTCTCGACGGATTCGTCTCACAACATCTTACGATATTAAATTGTGTAATTTTTTACCAAAACAGTATCACCAAGCAGGGGTGATGTCCTTGAATTTTACACTGTCGGTCGTACGATTACAATAGAAATGACAATTCGATCAAAGGTAAATTACAAAGATTTGCGTAGAAATTGGAGAGAAAGTAAGAGCAGCTTGGAAAAAATCAGATCTCCTCAAATGAGAGCTTCAGGTGTCTTTTATAGTTGATTTTGCAGCAACGGTCGTCAATAATAGCTCATTAATGACAACGGTTGTAACTGTCGCGGGAATCCTGGTCGTAACGGTTGAGTGTTAATTAGATGTATATCTTGTCCTTTAATGATGATTTTAGTCTTCGATAACGGTCAATTACCTGTTACAAGAAAATAGACTAAGGAAAAATATGACCGTTAGTAGATAACTGATAATTATCGTACGTTATCTTATGGGAATCGTACGATACTTGCTGGAGTAATCGTTCGATGGATCCGTTATGACGTTCGATGGTGCGATGCTGACGTTTCGGCGGAACTTTAGGCTTGTCTCAGGACCTTATCTTAATACAGGACTAAGGTCCAATAAGATATCTTACGATTTTATATCGTCGTCGTACGATGGTAAATTTTTACCTAAACAGTTTGCCCCCAAGATTTAGAAAAATATTTGCAATCGATTTTTCTGAATCTTCTAATCGTGACGAGGTCTGATCGAACATCGAATGATTTGTTTAGAATGTAGTCGAATACCAAACGGTTCAAATGACGTGGCCCGATGACGTCGTTCATAGCTGTCGATTCGATGGCTTCCTTTGGACGCGTGTCGTAATCTGATCGGACCTTAATTACTTGGAGGAGAATTTGGTTACCATAAAAGGTTTAATCTCAATTTTGGAATGTTAATCTCTTCCAATTTTCTTCCGATTTCCGAATTCTTCCAATCGTAATCAATTCCGATTTTTATTCCTTTATCTTCGGCAAGGATCTTGATTCCAAGTCATTATAAGGTATTCTCTTCTTTCCCATTGTTGATACGTTTGAGGTTTAGCTAGGACGTTTTTTTGCAAGATAGTTTAGAGGGGTTTGAATCTTCAATGTCGATCGAAGTTGCAAGTACGATTACCGATAGCTCGGATGTCCAATCTTTCCGGATTTAGCAGGTCTTCATGAGGGGATTGAGACTAGGCTGGCTAAACATGTCTGTCCGGCGGATGCCCCAGCAGGGTTTTTTGCCCTATTTAAATATCCATTCCGAGTTGGTTTTCGATGGCCTTTCACGTCCCTCGCCAGGTCCCTTATGAATAGGTTTAGCATATCTCCTGGCCAACTGATGCCTCAAGTTTGGAGAATCCTTTGGGTGATCGAGAAGGTTACCAAGGATTGGGATCGTCCTGCCTTCACCGTCGAGGTCTTGCTTACGGCGTACACTATGACGTCCTTCCCTTATAACCGATATGGGTTGTATCCTAAAGGGAGGGGGAACGCGATGTTGGTTCACGGCTTGCAGGTGAATGATCGCGGATGGAAATCCCGATACATCTTCATTCGTTCTTCGACGGTCGAAGGGGATTGGATTGTTCCAGAATGGAACCCATTAGGTATAGGTTTTTTCATTTGTTTTGCTCATTTATATGTAGTTTTTGTAGTATCTGACAATGATCGTTTGCATTCTACAGAAATCGATCTCAAGTTCGAGGCCACTCCTGAGTCTACTGAAGTCGTAGAGCACTTCTTGTCTTACGGAACTGTCGCACGTTCTTATACGACACAGAGGTCTGGGGACGATCACGACGTTGAAGAGGTTGAAGTCCAGGAAATTTCAGCGGAAGATATGGAAGGTACTTCGTCTTGACAAGTCTTAGTTGTACGATTTCTTGTTATCATATTGTTGATGTGTTTTTTCTTTGTGTCGCAGGTCAGAAGAATAATAGGAGAGCTGAGCAGCTGGAGGCGGCAAAAAGGGCTAAAAACAAAAGGAAAGCCCTAGAGGCTAAACAAGCCTCGACGAAGAAGCTCAAGTCGAACTTGTCCGAAAGGTCGGCCTCTGTCGAAGGAAAAAGTCCATCCAAGGATGCTGCGCGCAAGGCGGAGGATGTGACTGAGGCTTCTCCGTTGAGTTTTGTCTCTCCGGAGATTGAATCGAAGAAGGCTGATGTGGTGAAGATGCCCCAAAGAACGCCAAAGGACAAGGGTGTCGGAAGTAGTTCTGGTCCTACGACTTTGAACATAAAACTTCCTCAGGACTTTCTGTCGAACGACACCATTAATACCGATAATCTTTTTCCTGCGATTTCTCAGTTCCTTCTCCCATCACAAATGGAGCACATGAAGGATATGTCAATCGAAGATATCCATGCCTTGGTGACTGGTCTATCCTTCCTGGTAAGTAATGTCGTACGTTTTTATATTTATGATTATGATCATACGATCTAATCTTTCCTTTTTGTTTTGTAGGGCCTTCAGGCGAGTCTTGGTCTCCATGCCGGTATGGAGGAGGTCAAGAGAGAGCTGACGCTTAGTAGGTCTGTTGTAGCCAAGGTCCGCAAAGACTTGGAGAAGGCCAACAACAAGGTTTTTAAGATGGCTGACGAGATCAAGGCGAAACAGGTCCTTGTCGAGGATCTTCAGTCGAAGTTAGAGGAAGAAGAGCTCATCAAGAACGAGCAGCGCGGACGTCTGAAGTCTGCTGTTGAGCAAGTCAAAGAGCTTCAGGAGGAGGTTGCACGTTTCCGTGAAGAGAAGGTCAAGGCTGATGAAGTTTTGTCTTCGGAGATCCAAGATCTGAAGGATGAAGTGGCTTTGACTAGGTTGGTCGCGCGTGCTGCTCTCCTCCGTCGTGTGGTCGCGGGTACTTTTACCCTCGACATGGCGAAGGCTGAGGTTAAAGCCTTTAAGGATCAGATGGGATCCGAAGAGGATCTGGATGCTGATGACTTGAAGGACCTCGATGAAGGCGTAGCGGAGGAAGATAAGTCGTTGGACGAGCCTCAGGTTGCGGGTTCTAGGGAGGAGGTCATGCAAATAATGACTTCTGAATCCGTTCCTGTGACCGAGGTCGAGAAGGTTCTCACCGAGGCTGACTTTCCTTAGTTTATGATTTATTTGTTTTAAGATAAATTTTGTAATCGTATGATGCCATTTTTGGCAGTTTAAACATCGTTTGGGTTTATATCATTTACTTTGTCTTGCGTTATTCTGCGTTTTTGTTTTGTCGTGCGACTTTAGGCCTTAGAATAATTTAGAAACGTTTCTTTGTTGTTTTACCCTTAAATTGAGTAATCGTGCGACTGGCGTTTAGTCTTGCGCTCGTGCGATAGCTTCGTGCGTTTAAAGCAATCGTGCGATTCAAGCCTTTGTCTCGCGATTCATGCGATATTCATGCGATCAAAGCATCTAGGTTATAATCCAGGTGATATTCATGCGATTAGAGCATCTTACTTGCGTTTCGTGCGATGATCGTGCAATACTTGCGTTGGTCGTGCGATTCCTGCAAAGAGTTTAGCTAAGGGGTGGCCGTTGGCTTGGCCAACGGCGCTCCGACGCCCAAGTTAGTATTTTGATAAAGTAGATAATCAAAATGAAAAAAGGATTAGAAGTAGTACCTTTTCAAGTGCGTCGCATTCCAGCTACGTGGGATTTCCTTACCATCCATGGCCGTAAGTCGATAGGCTCCATTTCCAATGACTTTGGAAATCCTGTATGGTCCTTCCCATTTGATGGAAAGTTTTCCGGCGTTTGTCTCTTGTGTGTTTTGGAACACATGTCATAGGACATAATCTCCTACTTGGAAGATTTTGGCTTTCACTTTTTTGTTGAAATGTCGTTCGATTATTCCTTTTTGGGAAGCCATTCGTTGTAGAGCTGTTTCTCTTAATCCTTCCAAGGCATCCAAATCGTAAGATAGGTCTATAGCGTTCTGTTCGATTGTTCGATGCCTTGCTATAGGAATGTAGGATTCGATTGGTAAGACTACTTCGCATCCGTACACCAAAGAGAATGGAGTTTGTCCTGTCGAAGATCTGGGAGTCGTACGATTTGCCCATAGTACTGAAGGCAATTCTTCGACCCACCTTCCTTTTGCTTCTTTAAGCCTCTTTCGTAAGTTATTGATAATAACTTTGTTACTCGACTCAGCTAGGCCATTTGATTGTGGATATCGTGGAGTGGATGTTATGAGCTTGATTCCCCTTTCATCGCAGAACTTGCGTGTTTTTTCACTTATGAATTGCGCACCGTTGTCGCACATTATTTCTGAGGGTACTCCGAATCTGTAAATAATGTAAGTCTGGATGAAGGAAATGACTTCCTTATCCCTAATCTGTGAGAATGCGGCAGCTTCGATCCATTTTGAAAAATAATCCGTAAGAACAAGTAAGAACACCTTCTGTCCTGGAGCAGGTGGGAGTTTTCCCACGATGTCCATTCCCCATCGCATGAATGGCCAAGGGATTAAGACAGAGTGCAATGGTTCGGAAGGTCGATGGATCATACCTGAGTGTTTCTGACATGCATCGCATTTCTGGACGTACCTTATTGCGTCTTCTCGTAGGGTTGGCCAATAGTAGCCTTGTCGAGAGATCCGATTGGCAAGGCTTCTGCCTCCAGAATGGTTTCCACACTCTCCGTCGTGCATCTCTTGGAGGATTTTGTTTATTTGACTTGGATCTGAGATGCATCGTAGGATCAACCCTGAGATGGACCTTCGGTATAATTGATTTTCGACGATGGTATAACGAGAAGCCTTGATCTTTATTTTTCGAGCTTCCATTTTATCTTCGGGAAGACGGTCGTACTTAAGATAGTTCCAGATGTCGAGCGACCAATTGTACACTTCTTCATTCATGAACATTTCCTCTTTGTTTTCGATCATTGATGTCATGAGATGAAGTATAGGTATATTTTCCAGGGATGGATCGTTGAATGCGGATCCAAAGTTGGCTAAAGCGTCGGCTTGCATATTCAGATCTCTTGGAATCTGTTCTATCGAAAAAGATTCGAATCGTGCGATTCGTTCTTTAGTAGCTTGGAGATACATCATCATCTTCGAGTCTTTTGCTTGGAATTCTCCATTTACTTGGTTCGTGACTAATAGAGAGTCACTTCGTACATGCAGTTGTTTTGCCCCCAGTTTATGGGCTATATCCAATCCTGCGATCAAAGCTTCATATTCTGCCTCGTTGTTCGTTGCTTTGAAGTCGCATCGTATGGAGTATACTATGTTGCCCCCATGTGATGGTTTTAAGACAACTCCAAGTCCTGATCCTCGTACGTTCGAGGATCCATCTACGTGCAAAATCCAAGACTTGTTGTCTTGAAGCATCACATTATTTACTTCGTCGTACATCGGAGGTTCTATCTCTGGACTGAATTCAGCTACGAAGTCTGCAAGTACCTGTGATTTTATTGCCGTCTTGGGTTTGAATTCGATATCAAACCCACTTAGGTATATGCTCCACTTGGCTAGTCGTCCTGTAAGCTCAGGCTTTCGAAGTACAGTCTTGAGTGGATAGTTTGTTACGACAATAATATGATGAGACTCAAAATAATGCCTTAGCTTTTTCGCAGCAGTAACTAAACCCAGAAGTAATTTTTCCATCGAAGTGTACCTGGTCTCTGCGTCGAGGAAAGATTTACTTACGTAGTAGATGGGACGTTGTTGCTGATCTTCCTCTCGTACGACTACTGCGCTTACGGCATTATTGCTTACAGCCAGATACAAATACAAGCTTTCTCCTTCGTTTGGCTTCGTTAACAGTGGTGGGGACATCATGTATTGTTTCAATTCTTGCAGAGCTTTCTCGTGTGCTTCGGTCCAGTTGAACCCATGGTTCTTTCGCAGGACGTTGTAGAATAAATGACATTTGTCGGACGACCTGGAGATGAACCTGTTTAAAGCTGCGACACGACCTGTCAATTTTTGAACCTCTTTCACATTTCTGGGTGATTGTAGTTCCAAAATCGCTTTTATCTGTTCTGGAGTTGCTTCGATCCCTCGTCGTGTGACCATGTATCCAAGGAACTTTCCAGCTCGTACGCCGAAGGAGAATTTGGTTGGATTGAGCTTCATCTTATATTGTCGTAGTATGTCGAACGATTGTTGTAGATGTTGTATGTGATCGTTCGATTTTGCAGATTTGACCAACATGTCGTCAATGTAAACTTCCATCGTACGTCCTAGATGTTCCTTGAACATCATGTTGACTAGTCGCTGATATGTCGATCCTGCGTTCTTTAAACCGAAGGGCATTACTTTGTAGCAATAGATTCCCTTATCTGTCATGAATGCCGTCTTCTCTTGATCGTCCGTATGCATCAGGATTTGGTTGTATCCTGAATATGCGTCCATAAATGTCAAGAGTTCGTGACCTGCTGTTGCGTCGACCATTGCATCTATGTGCGGAAGAGGGAATGGATCTTTTGGGCAAGCTTTGTTCAAATCTGTGAAGTCAATACACACTCGCCATTTTCCATTCTTCTTTTGCACGACCACGACGTTCGCAAGCCAGTCCGGGTATTTAACTTCTCTAATTTTCCCGGTCTTGAGTAGATTATCAACTTCGTCGTTGATAACTCTATTGCGCTCAGGCGCGAACTTACGACGCTTTTGTTTTATCGGCTTGAAGGTTGGATCCACATTCAGCTTATGCGAGATGATATCTGGATCAATCCCCACCATATCTTCGTGCGTCCAAGCGAAGCAGTCGGAGTGTTCCTGCAAAAAAGATATGATACTATTTTTTATGTCAGAAGGTAGGGTTGCCCCCACGAATACCTTTCGATCAGGATGCTTTGGGTCGAGGACGACTTCTTCTAGTTGAAGGTCATCGTACGACTGGACTGCATCCTGGTTCTGTAATTGCTAGATGGTCTGCGGCTTTGATTTCATAGTGATCTTGTAGCATTCACGTGCGATCTTCTTTTCACTCACGATCTCTTGCACACCCCAAGGTGATGGGAATTTCACTTTCTGGTGGTATGTCGAAGGAACGACTTTCATGTCATGGATCCATGGTCTTCCGAGTATGGCGTTATAAGCGGATCGACAATCTATCACATTGAACTTGATTTGTTTATTGATGCCTTTAGCAAATACTGGCAATACTATTTCACCGAGTGTATTCGTCGTATCTCCATTGAATCCGATCAATGTGGTAGTTCGTCGTACGATGTTTGATCTGTCAATTCCCATAATCTTCAAGGTGTCGGCAAAGATGACATTGGCAGAACTACCACCATCAATGAGGATTCTCTTCGTCAAGCAGTTTCCGATGGTTAATTGAATGACCAGCGCGTCGTGATGTCTTGGATCAGTTTCCGAGAGGTCGTCTTGGTCGAACGTTATCTTCGACGCGTCGAGTTCTTTCTCGGCTACTAACTTACATTCATCTGGAATTGGTTGTCCTTCTGGACCTTCTCGTGCGTGTCTCTTGGCTGCTGAATAGGTCAAACCACAGACTTCTGATCCACCAGTGATACAATTTACGACTTTTGTGTGTTCTGGCGACGCAGGTATCTTTCCTTCGTCGGGAAGGATGTCTTTTAAATGACCTTTCGATTTCAAATAGGAAACCTCTTTCTTCAGGCTGATGCATTCAGTCGTCGTATGTCCATGATCACTATGGAAGTCGCACCATTTGGATTGATCTTTGTCTTTGTTAGGAACTTCCGGCTTCTTCGGCCATCGTATGTTTATATCGAGTTTGCGTAAGGCGTCAACTAGCTCCGTAGCTGTACCTGCAAAATTGTAAGTAGATAATTCTGGATATCTAGTTTTACCTGAACCACGGGTTGAACGATTATTGGTCTCTTGTCGAGAGTTTCCAATGTTGTTCACCCTCTTTTGTTTGAATTCATGCTTTTGAGGACCAAGAGCCTTCTTGTCGTTTGAATGTTTGCGTCGAAAGATAGCATCGTCTTCAATTCTCATGTGCGCAAGTGTTCGAGCTCGTACGTCGTCGAAGTTTTCGGGTGGATACTTGGTAAGATCCAAGTATAGTCCTGATGAGTCGTCCAATCCGCGTTTGTAGGCTTCAATTGCAGTCTTGATGTCGCAGTTCTTGACTTCAATCATTTCTGCATTAAATCTGTTAAAATAATCACGGATAGTCTCACCAGAGTTTTGTACGACATAGTATAGATCACTGGTCTGTTTCTCCATCTTGCGACTGCTTGCAAATTGTCGCGTGAACTGGTTTACTAGCTCGGACCACGATGTGATGCTCTTGGGTTTTAAGTTGATCAACCATTGTAGAGCTGCTCCTGTAAGTGTAGATCCAAAACTCTTGCACATGCAGATTTCTTGGAATTGTGCTGGAATCGGGACTGTCAATACAAGTTGCTTGTATTGTGCGACGTGTTCGACGGGGTCTGTGATTCCAGAGTATTTTGGCGTGAATGCTGGGATGTTGTATTTTTTAGGAATGTCGACAAGGGCAATCTCATCAACATATGGCGAAGCTTGAAATCCAGTCTTTGGCTCGACGTCGACCGGTACTGCGGCTCCAGGTAATTTTGCAAGTAATGCTAACATCTTTTGATTTTGTTCCTCTAGCATCTTTAGTCGTGCGTCCATAGGATCGCTCGTAGGTATCGGGTTAAATGGAAAGAAACCGTTGGAGGTTCCAACATCGGGTTGTATGGTAGTATGGATAGTAGAATGGGCCATTGTTGGTATATGTTCGGGCATTGATTGTGATGAGCTAACAAAAGGCCGAAAAGTAAAGAACGGGGAACTTTGCGGTATTGAAGGTCGCACAAAGCTCGATTGGAAGTTTATTCCAGGTGGAGGAGGCGGCGGTGGGAGATTGAACGAAGGACGTGGCATGTTTACTCCGGGAGGTGGTGGTGGTGGCAGATCAAACGAAGGTCGTGGTATTGGCACCGAGAGAGGAAGCGAAGTGATTGTGGTAGCGATTGAGGTTGTCGTAGCATTTGAAGCTCGAAGTCGTGCAAGTTCCTCGTTAGCTTGCACAGTTTGTTGGTTTAATTGCCGGATTTGCTCTTGGGCAGTAGCAAGTTGTTGTTGCAGTGATGTCTCAAGTTGGTCACCCATATTCCTGCAAATGAGTGCTCAAGGAGACTCGAGAAAAAATATTAGTAGACAAGCGCTTTTACCAAATGAGATTTTCTTAAGACGGGGCCCCACGGTGGGCGCCAAATTGTTTATGCAAAAAATTACACAAATTACGTCGTAAGATAAGTTGTGAGGCTAATCCGTCGAAAGTAAGAATCTAACTTGGTAAACACACAAACAAATAAACAAAAATGAACACAAGAGATTGATGACGCAGGAAAAACCTCAATGTCGAGGAAAAAACCTGCGGCCGACTAAGATATAGTCGACGTTGTACTATGTATCACCAAGCAGGGGTGATGTCCTTGAATTTTACACTGTCGGTCGTACGATTACAATAGAAATGACAATTCGATCAAAGGTAAATTACAAAGATTTGCGTAGAAATTGGAGAGAAAGTAAGAGCAGCTTGGAAAAAATCAGATCTCCTCAAATGAGAGCTTCAGGTGTCTTTTATAGTTAATTTTGCAGCAACGGTCGTCAATAATAGCTCATTAATGACAACGGTTGTAACTGTCGCGGGAATCCTGGTCGTAACGGTTGAGTGTTAATTAGATGTATATCTTGTCCTTTAATGATGATTTTAGTCTTCGATAACGGTCAATTACCTGTTACAAGAAAATAGACTAAGGAAAAATATGACCGTTAGTAGATAACTGATAATTATCGTACGTTATCTTATGGGAATCGTACGATACTTGCTGGAGTAATCGTTCGATGGATCCGTTATGACGTTCGATGGTGCGATGCTGACGTTTCGGCGGAACTTTAGGCTTGTCTCAGGACCTTATCTTAATACAGGACTAAGGTCCAATAAGATATCTTACGATTTTATATCGTCGTCGTACGATGGTAAATTTTTACCTAAACAGCTGTCATTTAAAAAATATATTTAGATCTATCCAATTTTAAATTTAAAAGTATAATCTTCAATCAATATTCCAGTTTTGTTTATATTTTGATTTTACAATAAAGTTTTATATGAGCTTTCTTTAGTATATTCAAAACGGAAAAAAAAGTAGACAATTTACATATGTTTATATTTTCAAGAAATTACATAAGTAAATTATTTATACAAAAAAACCGTTAATTTTATATACAATATACAAACATATCCGTATCTTAATCTCATATGTAATCTAAGTTTTTACCTTTATGGTATCTTTGATAGGGGTGAGCCCGCCCACGGGTTGGGTCTGGCCGGGTTTGATCGAAACCGAACCGTTCATTTTAAAAAATTTTGAACGGCTCCGTTTTCAATTTGGTTTGGTTTTAAAATCAAATGGTATAAACTTTTTTGATCTAATATAATATTATATATAAAATAACACTAATTTTTATCGGTTTGGTCTTTAGAAAACGGTGTTTATTTGATTTGATTTAGTTTCTTGGTTATTGTCCCTCGACTTTTTCGATTTCAATTCGGTTTTTACTCACCTCTGTTATCTTTTAGCTCCGATTCTAGTTTGTTTACACGTTCAAACATTACTTTTAACTTATTTACCAATCGTAAAAAATTTAATTACTCTTTTTTAACAAGCATAGACGACGCTACTTCCCCTTTGATCAAATTTTGTTCTAAATAACATTAGGATTATGATAACCAAAGCATTGTCAATACATCTTTATTACCAAAATTAAGTATTTACATTCAAGAAACAAACAAAAAGCGAATAAAAGATCCTATCTTGAAGATCAACTACGATCATCCTAAAAAACGAACTGAACTAAGAACAACCCGATGTATATCTCGAACAACACGGAATTTAAAGGATAAGATGTAATCAAACTTTTTCTTTGGAAAAAAACCCAATATCCATTTCAAAGATAAGATTCCAAAGATAAGATGTTGGGCACAGTTTCCAAGAATACCCATAGGCTAGTAATGATCATCCCATTGGGTCCAATTGGCTTCACTACCCCTACGTGGAATAGAATTAACCCTGGTGTAGGTATCCACTTTGAAGTTAGCCCCACACATAACTCCTTCACTATCTACCCTTGGCATTGCCTTAATCTTGTTCATTGGATGCTCAAAGCTCATCAACCCACCTTCACTATGAAACATACAACCTACAAATAAAATACATCAAATCAAATCTTTTTCTTAAAACATCCATCCATGTATACATACATATACAACCATACATATATATACATACCTTTAGGAAATGGTGCAAAAGATTTAGCACATCCTGCTTTGATAACCTCCAAATCATCAGAAATGACAACAGACCCATCTGCAGCTATCCCCCAATAAAGCTTCACACCCCCATCTGAACCCTGCAATAAAGTTCATTTACAAGACATTTTTTTTTATCAAACACAAACTTATTATTTCATTGAGACATTTTATCAAACAGTTGGCAGGCAAAGAAAGAAATTACTTACGAGTGCAGTGAAAACGGTGCCGGATTTGCTATCGTAAACAACAAAGGCGAAACTGCCTTCAAGATCCTTGACAACTTGATCGGCGGGATAAGGGCCACGATCTCGAAGGGTCCGATAAGCTTCGATCACAAACATGGCCTCGTTGGTGTTCTTGGACAGCCCGTACTGTTTAATTTGAGCGCAGAGATTGTTCAAACTCCCCATGAACACACAGTATATATCATCAAACGCAGTAAACAACCTGCAAATTAATTTTTCACAAACTAATTAAATAAAAACCCAACAAATTAAAACAAAAAATCTAATAATTCACAAATCATGTCTAGCTCGGTTGGTATTCCCTAAGGCCGATAACATCGTGGGAGGACTGTGAATGAGATCCCAGTCTACCCGGATTCGGATAAAGGAGAGTCAATTTGAAGGCATGAGGAGTACCCAGCCACGACTGGACCAGCCAACCGATAACATCCTGAGGGACTGTGAATGAGATCCCAGTCTACCCGGGTCCGGATAAAGGGGAGTCAATTTGTAGGCATGAGGAGTCCCCGGCCCGCCGTTGTCTGGTCCAGCCAACATGGCTGGTTCAGTTGTTGTCTGGTCCAGCCAACGTGGCTGGTCCAGTCGTTGGCTGGTCCAGTCGTTGGCTGGTCCAGTCGTAGGCTGCCCCAGGCCGGTCAAAGACTGTGATTGGGCTCTAGGTCCAGTGTAAGCTGAGCCAGGACAGCGGCGGGTTAGTGGACTGCCCGTGAATGCGTGATATCGTTAACAAATCGAAGAATTCTAGTTATACCTTTGATGGAGGGAGTAATTAGGGGTAGTATGGGGTTTAACATAAGCAAGAACGGCAGCATCACCGAAGGACATGGAGAAGGTGTTGGTGGGATGAACGGATAAGAACTCGTTTAGGGTTTCATCGGGGAGCTTTGGTTTATGGGAATGGTTGGATGATGGACTCTTGAGTTCTTCCGGTGGGTGTGCAAAGGCCTTGTGGAATATGGCCAACATATTTAATAATTTGTAAAAAGAAAAGAGGGTGGTTGTATTTGGAAATTGGAATTGATTAAAAATGGAGGTATTGAATTGAAGGAGGGTGGAGGTATAAATAGGTGGTGGGGGGTGGCGGAGTTACGTGTTGATGAGTAATTTATTTAAGTTGATAACGACGATAAATTTATTGAAGGATAAGTTTCTTTCTCTCATGCACTTTTAAATTATCAAAAATGTCGACCATATTTGGGATTTTGTGTATTTGTTTAAAGAGACCTTGAGTCTTTAATAAAAACCAAAAATCAAATAATATCTTCCTTAGTTCTTCGTCTGAACCGTACATATGTGTTTATTATCCATCTGTATGTATGTATGTATGTACGTGTTTTATAAATTAACAGGTTAAGTTTATGTATAGGTATATGCAATTCAATAAAAGACTACGAGGGTGTTTCTTGATTTTTCTTTCTTAAGGATTTTCTTAGACACAGCTAGCTAGCTAGCTCTCTCTCTCTCTCTCTCTCTATATATATATATATATATATATATAGAGAGAGGAAAATTCACGTGTCGCGCTCTCGGCTGTCCTCACGTTCACAACCAAAAAGTGGTTCACATTTCAAACGAGAAACATAACAATTTAAGAAAAAGTGAGGAGCAATCTCAGCCACTCATTTCGCGATTCAGTGGACGTGATCACGGAGGATTGACGTGATTCATGGGATGATGGAGATTATTAAAGGAGGGGACCGATCAAAGCCGTCATTGTTGACCGAGATAAATGGTTGAAATTGCTCCTCACATTTTCTTAAAAAGTTATATTTTTCGTATGAACCTCCCTCTATATAGTTATTTTAAATAAGTTAAAAGGGAATAGGTTATCTAAAACTTTTAATCATAAATATCAGAACAATATAAGCAATTCTTTTTTTTCCAATCCAAACAATAAAAACTTTTTATAACCAATATATATTAAAATACATTAATAAACACGAATCTAAAACACCCCTTTGAAATAATAATCAAAATAAATGAAGGGATGTATTGAGGCATCTTTCATAGATTCTTTAATTTAAAACTAGATACTTACCCGCGTGCGATGCGGCGCGAAAAATCTTAATATCAAAACCAAAAACTCGATTTAGATATGTTAATTTTATTAATCTATGTGGTCTTATGTCGCAAATTGAAAGTTAATATGGTCGATTGTGTCGTATTTTTAAAAAGGTTGTTGATGGATAATGTGATTTTTAAATTCAAAACATTGGTGCTTAACATTCAATGACCAACTAACACATTAATACTTTATATACCTATTACTACAATGCAGAAAGATGTAAATTATTAAAAATATTTTAAAAATAGTTGGAGTAAAAATCCTATGAATAACATTTCTAATTTTATTTTTTATTTGTCATTTTATTTTATTTATTTTTTAATTTGACACCGGCATAAATCATACAATTCCAATAGCTCATGCCGCATTCTTCACGGAAAGCTTTGATATATGTTGATCCAATAAATAACTTCAAAATCGAAGACAAATTTTCTTATATAGGGTCAAAAAGGCTTTATATATTATTCTTGGTAATAACTAATAAGCAACCAACTTACAACGCCAATTCATAACCATCAAGTTTCTCTAGAATGAATGAACTCATTTTTCTTCAAGGAAAGACATCAAGTATATTTTTTGGAACATACCCAAAAATTAAAAATCATATAACTGTTAATTAAAACAATTCTACAAGGAAAGACATCAAGTTTCTCTAGAATGAATGAACTCATTTTTCTTCAAGGAAAGACATCAAGTATATTTTTTGGAACATACCCAAAAATTAAAAATCATATAACTGTTAATTAAAACAATTCTACAAGGAGCTAGTTACACATCCATCTTCAACTCGATTCTTTTATGCGATTCTTTTATGAGGAAATGTACTAATGAAAAACAAAATCTTGGAAGTTATAAATCGTAAGTTATAAATTAAATATTATAGAATGAATATTTAATAATCTTGAAAAATTGAATAGTCAATCTTGAAATTTGAAATAAAATTATTACCTTTATATAAAGTAATTGCATAAAATATTCAATATTGGGCTCATTTCGAAGGTATTGACGAGACAATTATGATGCTATACCTTGTAAAATAAAAAACGTAATTTTAATATATTTTAATTCATAATATATAATTATTTAGATTATATGATAAGGGTTTAAGATAGAAAATGAAAAACTAAAGGATTAAAACAAGATTTAATAACTAACTACAGGGGTGTAAAGTGTAAGTGTGTAAATCAGTTTTGTTGAACAAAATAACTAACATATTGAGTTATTCTCTTTTATATAATAGTATAGATGAAGTGTTAAAACTTAACTTTCTAAAAGGAATTCAATTCATTTGAAAGAAATTTTTTATTTTACATGCTTTAATACTAATTAGAATATTATAATATTTCAATTATTTATTAAAATATAATTCTTTATTTAGAAATTTATTTAATGTTATTATTTTGTAAAAGAAAATTGAAATATTTTCATACTTAGAAAGAAAACTTCTTTCTTTCTTACCTTTTCGGTAGGGCTGGCAATTTCTGACACGACCCACCAACCCGACACGACACGACACGAAAATAAAAGGGTTTGGGTTGAGGTTTTTGACACGCCAACCCGCCAACTCGTCAACCCGCCAACCCACCAAATTTCAAGGGTTGACCCGTCGGGTTGGTGGGTTGACCCGCGAACCCGTTTATGTTTAAATTAATTATTTTATATATATTTTTTATTATATAATAAAAATTAGAAAAACTAAAAAAATCAAATCCACTAATCCTAACAACCCTAGTTCCAACTTCCAGCCGCTTCATGCCCTCACCATATTCCAGACTGCTCTCCCTTGGTTGCTTTTGAAATTGGTTGTATTTGGATGCTTTTGAACTTGGTTATATTTGGTTGCTTTTGCACTTAATTGTATTGAGACTTTGTTTTTATTTTAATTGTATGAAGTATGAATTTTGACCTGTCAACTCATTTATGACCCACCGACCCGTTTATAACCCGTCAACTCGTTTATGACCCGTCAACCCATTTATGACCCACCAACCCGCCACTGACCCGCCAACCCACCAACCCGTGACACGACCCACGACACGACCCTTCACGGGTAAGGGTTGAAGAACTCGACACGATTAGCTAAATGGGTGGGGTTAGGGTTGAGGTTTCTGACCCTCCAACCCGCGAACCCGTAACCCGCCAACCCACCAACCCGCGAATTGCCACCCCTACTTTTCGGTTTTAAAAACACTCTTGAAGATATTAAAGAAGATATTTTAAAACTCTTGAAGATATTAAAGATAATAAAGAAGATATTTCATGTTATTTATTTTCTTTATTCTAAAGAAGATATTAAAGATATTTTTATGTAAATTTATAGAGCGCTATTCATGTGAATTTGAATAAATCAAATGTAATTTGATACTCCTTCTATGTGATTTGAGTTTGATTTTAAAATAGTATCTACTTATTAAATCTATTAGAAATCGTCTTTAACACAAAGTAACACCTTCTAATCATATGTTTCCTCTCCCTTTATGATTTTTTATTGTTTTCAATAGATCAACTATTTTTTTTTATTTTTTTCTTATAAAGCAAAAAATTACATTATATTTTTCATATAGTGGTGATGCAAATATGGTGACTAAGTCTGATTATAATTTGTTTCTCAAGATTTAAAAAAAAAAAAAACTTGTATGTAACATATTTGTATTTAAACAAATTTATTTTAACTCTTAACTTTTAACTCTTAATTATGTTAATATTTAATTTACGATAAAGTTTTACATCATAATGGTGAATAAAAGACAAAAAGACGAACTTATTTAGGCCTTTTGGATTTTATAGAAAATAAATTATTTCCAGAAGAGGTAATTTAGTGAAAATAAAAGGATCCCCCGGTTTTCGGAAAATACCAGATAAGGTTAGGCGTGACTAGTAGAGTGTGACGTTGACATCTTATCCAAAACTGGACTTTTCTTAAACAACGCCGTAGGTTTATTTTAATAACCTGTGGGCTTTTGCCACGTCGGATTCCCACGTGGCACCTGTCTTCAAGATTATGTCATCAGGCCCAACTATCAATAATACTAGCCCATTGAAGAAAGCCCATTAGCTTTTTTGCACCAACCCAACGTCTAAAACCCAAATTAAATGGGCTCATTTAAAGCCCACTTATGGTGAAACTATGTATGGATGTTGGAATTCTAAATTTTATACTAGATTGAGAATAGAGATTTAATGTTTTTTGTTAAAAGAAATCTTGTTTTTTATATTTAAACAAAGATATAAAATTTCAATTAACTTTGATGTTGGTTTTTAGTCATGAAGAAATGAAGAAGTGGCAAACTACTTTTTTTTTTCTTTTTCTTAAGTTTGTTATTTATAGAAATAAAAAATATGAACATATCTAATTCTTAGTAAACATTTTGAATCTCAAATAGTTGGCATCTACTGATCAGAATTTAAATTTTGAAAAATAAATAAGATTAATAACTAAACTTGTTAATTGAAGTGAAGATATCAACTATTGTAACTTGATAAAAATATTAACTTGAAATTTTACCACAAACATGTTCGGTGTTACATTTTCGTTGTAAAGCTAAAAAGATAATGCTTTATCTTTTAAAGGATTAAATAGAGAATACAAAAATATTAAATATAGTCTAATAAATGTACTGTTATACAGGTGGAGTTCAGACGAGAAAACCTTAACCTTATGAAAACGCAACAACTTTATCATATGTGATAATACACGCTAGGAGACCTGTTACTATACAGACGACGTGTCCTACAACTTAGGCCGCACCAACAATCGTTTTCGTATACATGTGATGGATTATAGTGTCACATCAAAAACACATTTTGCACACATGTGATAATACATGTGAGGAAGTCTGGTAGTGTAAGGGTGACTTGGCTAGCACCCTAGGTCGTAGGAAAGGTCATCTACGTCTTGGAGTTAGTGTCACATGTGTATCATATGTGATCGAATATAATATCACACATGATAGACTATATTAAAACGTGTTCTTACATTCTCATAAACTGAAACTTGTATCCTATTATATTCTAATAAGACAAATATTAAAAAACACACACAAAAAGGTAAAAGGACCAAAATACATATAAGTTAATCAACTTGTATCCAAAGTTAGCCAAATAGGCCAAAAGTGAAGCAAAATGACAACCATAATGATGAGGACTATAATTAATTTATAGTATAGAGTATAGACTAAACTTGATAGTGAGTAGCAACCACAATAACCAAAGATGCAATTTACTCTAATTTTTAATCATGGCATAGCTTTTACAAGGAATGTCGTTGGAAGTCGTGGTGAACGGTTCTATATGGTCACATGATTCTGGAAACTTTCATACTCAAGTTCTACTCACCTTCCACATTGTTGTTTCTACAACAGTTCTTCGTTCATGCTAACGTCCATATATTCTATGGATGACTTACATCTATTATTCTTTACGTTCCAAATTAAATACCTATACTTAAAACAACGCACTTTTAGAATGCTTAAAGATTACAACTTTTTATTAACTAAATAGCAATTTTACCCTTGACTAAGTTTTTCAGAGGTACGGGTTAGAGATAGTCAACTGTTGTGATAATCTTTGTTACAATTTTTGCTCTACCAAAAAAGTACAGATTTGGTGAAATTAACATATCTACAGAAGGCCTAAGGAAATTTGGATAGCCATCTAATGAAACCCAATTATACAAAAAAATTTCCTTAGCTTTGTATATTTACTACATATGTGTTTCGTATTAGCATGTTATTATTTACAACTTGAAATTTGTTGGAAATCTCGATTTGTAGACAAGTACAAACTCATTCATTGTGAAATACAATTCGTGATTTAGTAATAATCTCTCAATGAGGTTTTAAATTGACATTTTATTTTAACTTATTACGTTAATATATTATTTCAAACTTACGTTAGACAGACTGTCATTTGTATACTAATGCATATAGGGTTGGCGATATAGAATTTCAGTACACTAATAATTTTTGTAGGATTGATAGCAATGTTTCCACATTTCATATGAAAAAAGGACGGTACGTAACTTTTTATACATATATTCTGTAAGTTTTAGTACGAGTTTTTTGACTCGATTAGACTTTATAACCATGTGAAACTGAAAGGGAATCAAACAAATGCAATTATTAGACGTTACTGTTTTGATCCTTATGGGGTCAAGTATGATCATGTTGAGGTAGAGAGAGAACCAACATATGGTTCTCACATAACTTAATAAATGTATATAGATAAAATATTATACTTAGTAAATTTATTTCTTATAGGGGTGTAAACGAGCCGAGCCGAGCTCGAGCTCGACTAAGCTCGAGCTCGGCTCGTTTGAAAATCATAAAGCTCGAGCTCGAGCTCGGCTCGTTTCGAGCCTTATGTACCAAGCTCGAGCTCGGCTCGTCAAACTTTTAATAAGCTCGGGCTCGGCTCGGGCTCGGCTCGTTTATTAGACAAGCCTAAACGAGCCTAGGCTCGGCTCGAGCTCGACTCGTTTATATGCAGAGCTCGAGCTCGTTTAAGCTCATTGGGCTCGTTAAAAGCTCGTTTGTAACCTTTTAACAAATATAACCCATACATTCAACTTAAAAATAACACCAAACAAATCTATAAAACAAGTAATATCTCCAAAATACAAATACATTACAATCCAAATTACAGGAACAAAAAAAATCCAAATTACAAGAATCAAAACGCCATCAAATCTTGATAAAACAACTCTTCGTCATTGCAACTTTCTTCCTCCATATGAAACCTGCAAAAAGGGGGATGCAAAAGTCATCACAATTTCTTAACCATCACAAAAGAATATGAACTTTAACAGTGGGTGCAGTATCAAACAAAAGAATATGTATGATTTCTGTAAGTTGCAGTAAAACATATCTAGTTAGACATTCATGAATGAATATGAGTTTAATGTGATAATTTTAAATTGGGATACACAAATATGTGAAACAACTAAACATACAATTAAGCCCCAAACTAAACACACAATTTACCCCATATGATATGAGTTTAAATTTTTTTTCATCAAATTTAACAGACAAATAAATTAATTTGACAAGTAAGGTTTGAATCGAGAATAGATTAAGTTAAGTAATAAAATGTACCTTGTTGAATCGAGAAGAAGTGAAATCAGTAACGTACCTGGCTTGAATCTAGAAGAAGGGAAATCAATAATCTGAAGACTAAAAATGAACTGGTTTGAATCGAGAATCGAGTGAGTTAAGTGTGTTTAGCTTCGTTAGTAATCTGAAAATCAGAAAACGTACCTGCGAGTGGGTGACCATCGGCTACTCAGGGAGGAGCGACGACGGTGAACGCCGGCGGTAAACACCGGAGACTGATGGAGGACCGACGACGGTGACCGACGGAGCGCCGGTGAGTGAGGAACGAAGGGTAATCGCGATAGAGACAACAGAGGGTTTGTGTGACGGCTGCTGGTGAGAGTTTGAGAATTGAAAACCCTAAAGTGGATATATGTTTTCTTATTTTATTTGTTTTAGGTTTAATATTTATAATATATATATATATATATAATATTTTAATATAGGCTCGTTTAGGCTCGCGAGCCTAATCGAGCTTAATAAACAAGGCTCGAGCTCGAGCTCGTTTATTAAACGAGCTCGAAATGAGGCTCGAGCTCGGCTCGAGCTCGTTTAACTCGAGCTCGAGTCGAGCTTTAAACGAGTCGATCCCGAGCAGCTCACGAACAGCTCGGCTCACTAACACCCCTAATTTCTTATATTGTTTCTTAGAACTTTATTTTCGCAATATATGCATATACAAGATTACTATCTTATTTATAGTAATCATGTCGTTGACAATCTTAGATCCTTACCCATAGACTACCAACCCAATCACCACATCATCGTCACATCAACTTTCCATTATATTACCCAATCTAACCCAATCCATCTGCAATCAACCCAATCTAAATAATTAATAAAAAAAAAGAAAAAAGAAAGAAAAAGAAGAGAGAGATAGAAAGAAAGGAGAGAGAGGATGGGTGGGGTGGGGGCGTCTACCAGATCGGCTTGTGGATGCCGATCCCCTTCAACTCGATGCTATCGTGGTGGTGCCGCCGCAGAACCCCGATGGAACCGATTTTCAAGCCGATGAAACCGATCTCCCCGGTACGGATGGTCTTACGGCGATGTAGACAATTTGTTATTTAATCACATTATTTATTAAGAAGCTATAAATTTTGAAACCCATATTGTGTTGCTTTCATGAAATTAATGGGTCCAAAGTCTTAAATGCTTCAACAACCATTTGATAACCAACCACATATATAAGCATTTGGATTTTCATACTAGCATTTTTCTCATTCTTACCAATTTTAGTTATACTATTCATATAAAACTATTTAACTCTATTTTGTAGTAATTATGTCTCTTTTAAGAGCATTTCCAACAGATTTTTAAAAAATCTCCAAAATAGAAAACCAAAATCCAAAATCTCTACAAGAAAACAGATTCTCCATTTTGAGGATAAAATCATTGCTTAAATTATTAAAATATTACATATGTGTATTAAAATATTATTTCTCTCTCAATATTTTATCTCAAGAATATAATAGAAATACCCATTGACTCAAAGTAGGGGGGGGGGGGGGGGGGGGGGACTCACGATTTGCATTTTTGCATACCATAATGACGAGTAGTGTGATAGATGCCTTTTAGGGACCATATACAAAATATCAACAAACCATAGGGAGTTAGGGACTAGGAAAGTAATTTACTCTAATAAATAATTAATAGTTAATATTAATCAAAGTTATAATTAAAAACTAGCAAAAGAACTTTTTATAAACTACTCTAAATCATCCAGAGTAGAGGTTCATGTTGAAGTTATTCTTAAGGTATTTACAGGAATCACCATTGTAAGACAAAAGTTTTTGTTCAATCAGAGATTTTTACTAGAACACAAATGCTAAACAAGAACTTAAAATCGTATATACCTTTATGTTCTATTATTATCTTATTTGTTATTTATTAACTATCTTATTTTTTCTTTTAGTAAATCTAAAAAACATGTTAACTTTGATACAAAAAAATTTACGGTAACATATTTTAAAAATAATTGTTATGTTTCTGTCTCCTAACTTTTACACAACTTTTAATTTTGTATGTTACTTTAATAATTTTATTTCCATTATCCTATTAAGTTTTTTTGTTAAAGAGAAAGCAAAACTGAACAATAACAAATAATAGAGAGAATGAATCTATTAATTATAAACCCTTTAAACATGGAGGATGTTACATAGAAAATGAAACATTCATTATGGTAATTTCCAATAAACAGAAAACATTCTCTCAATCACTTCCTTTTGATGATGACACATAATCTTACAACATTTTTACGTATAAATAATCTTTAAAATATTTCTATATATGTAAATTAAGATTAATTTATAAATCATAAATTAGTAATAATAAATAAAATTATATATTATAAATAAAAAGGAAAAATGAAGTTTTTATAATAACCTCCCTTGTGGAATTTTATTAAAATTTTTACTTTGTTGAGATAACAATAATATGATCAAAAAAAATATAACAAGTGAAGTTCTTGAAGTGTCCACTACTATTGATCTCGTCAAGTTTAGTTATGTACGACTCATATTTTTATCTTAATCCGGTAACACATGGTTTTCTAACCCATGCATTAACACGTTTTTAGTTTAACCAATGAACTAATTACTTTACTTCATCGAATCATTAATAATATTTTAGTGAATTTATAACTGTGATCATTTTATCTAACTTTTTACATTAAAAAAAACTTCTATTTATCATATGAATTAACAATAACTTTTACTATCCATGTTTAGTTATTGAAAATGTAGTTGTTATATAAGACATGGAGAGTTTATAACTATAAACTTGGATCACCAATTGTTTGTTTGACTATTAAGAGTAAAAGGGCCAAATGGCTATAGATCAATTTTTGTATAGATTTTAAGTTAACATACTCCTCCTATAAGTTAACCAAGAGATAAAAATATCAAGAGTTAGTACAAATTTTGCAAACCCATTTAATCATATCAATTCTATCTATTTTTGTTAATTAAACAAAAATTAGTGACAGTGGTTAAATGAAATGACATTATAAAAATATAGTAGTTAAAATGTTTCCAAAAGTTTTATATAAAAATACTTATATCAAAATCCTGAAAATTTTATTATCTCACCGGTTTCCAAAAATATATAATCAAAACTTTTGATTAAAAAACCTGTTAAAATGAAATATATATATTATTATTTAATGGTTTGGTCCATTAAAATAAAAACACTTTAACTATTTGTAGAATGATCTCAATAAGAAAAACACTAATTAAACAGTGGAGACAAGACAAGACCGTGAATACGACCAATTAAAAAGTCCATACTTTCAAAAAATAAAAAAGTGCATATTTTCTCTTTTTTGCTAGTCAAAGTCATTAATTAGGGGCACATGGCGTCCACCCAATTTCAAAATATAGATGCATTTTCTTCTTCATATAAATAAAAAAATATACATGCATTTCTTCTTCGTATAAATAAAGGCTTAAATAAAAAGGGATAAAAAAATATAAAATAAAAAAGTGATGTCAATCATTGATATAGTTAAATATTACATGTATGTGTATCTGCATGAGTGAGAAGCATTTTTGTAAATTTTACAAATAGTTGACAAACAGATCTATATATAAGTTTTCATATATGAACAAGTTCATATATGAGTCTGTGTAATTCATATACGCATTCATATATGAATCTGTGAATATATGAACTCGTTCATATATTCTTTTTAGCAGCAAAAAGGAAAACCCAAGGAGAGAGCTTCTTCATGGCCATTACCCCATCCAAAAGCAACCCAAAACTTCATTAAAGAAACAAAAACAATACAAGAACAGAGTCTCAAAGACTGAGACTGAAAACAAAAGGCCCCCAAAATCTAAGAATTGAAAGGATGGGACATGGGAGTACCAATTATCCCAATTGCAATGCAAATTTGCTTCATATTGCTAATCCAGAGTTTAGATAAATTTTGAATGATCGGAAAAGGATCTCCATTTTCTTTTTTTTGCACCATCGTCTCCTTCAGCAAAGAGAATAGAGTTTTTCCACTTGAAAATTTGCCAGATAGCCACAGTGCAAACAGCCAAGAAAACTTTTCCCCGCCTTCGAACGTGACCCAAATGCTGAATTACCCTTTTAAACATATTCACCGAAGAAAACAGAGGGGATTTTAAGCCCCACCAAACCCAAGTTTTCCTCCATAGGGAACTAACCGAGGTACACGAACACGTTCATATATGAATATTCAAATATGAACTATTTGTAAAATTTACAAAAGCACCCCTTCGTGTCCAACATGTGTGAGAAATTATCTTGTGTTTTGTAGTCAAAGCCGCCTTTACAGATGAATGGTGAAAATCACTTCTTTATTTCACATTTTTAGCACTTCCTATTTGAACCTAATACTTTTCATGTATACATGTGTATATACATAAATACACATGCATATAGATAAGAGGTTCAAACAATAATACCTTATTATAAGAGATAACATACACAAGATGGTGTATTGGTGTGTATGCAACTTAGGTCGCATCAAAGATTGATTAGGCATTTCTATTTTAGTATCACATGCGTATGATAGAATAAAAAATATTATGGTTTGAACCTTTTCATATATACAGGGGTGGTTTCATTTACAAACCATCCTAATATATGTAAACCATCAATTTCATTGATTAAACTAAAGAAATTGTTTCATAAAATGTTTAATTTGATGAAATTCTTTAATATATTTGTGTTGTTTATGTAAAAGTTAAAAAGTTTTTATTGGGATGAAAAAATACATGAAATAATTTCATTTTTAATCTCATGTCCTCCCATGAATTGCATTTTAGTAGGAAATTGATCTAGTGCATCATATCTCGATGTATCTCATCCAACAGTTGATAATCATTTCTCATGCTTTTCATGTTAACCTCAAATTCTCACAGAAACTCAACCCTAATAAATTGATACCATTTATGATTAATGATTTATCATGGTGAATAGCCTGTAAATGTATGAAACATGTGAGACATTCTTTTTGTCCTCTTCTTCACAGCCGAGCATGGGTTTTGTAACAACGCATTTTACATGGATAGAAAGTAGAAATTGTAAGCTCCTTATAAGCCTAAAGCATAGGCTACCAATAACTTCCACTGTGGTTTTAAGTTGGAATCGAAGTTATTGGGTCAGCATGTTGCTTTGGGCTTTGGAGTGTTACAAAATGGTATGAGAGCCGATCCTTATACCATCGGGATGGTGGGGCAAACCTCATCGGGTATGATGAGTCCTCGAAGGGGGATATTGGTAACATTTTAGGCGAATCCCACATTGCCGAGGACAAGGAGAAAAGATTTTGGGTAGGCCTGACGAGGACGTCAGGAGTTCAAGTGGGGGAGTTTGTAACAACCCGTCTTACATGGATAGAAGTAGTAGAACTTGTAAGCTACTTATAAGCCTCAAGTCATAGGCTAACCATTTTTTAAACATAAGAAATAATAATCTGCCCATGAAGGGTTTTTGATGGTTATTTCGTGAAACTCGTATAAATTTGGGTTAGGAAATGAGGGGAAGGTTCAAACGAGAAGCATGTCAATTTAAGAGAACGTGAGAAGCAATCTCAGTCACTCTCGCGGTTACGGTGGACTTTATCACAGAGGATTGACGCGATTCCTGGGAGGATAGAGATGACCGGTCAAAGCCGCATTTGTTGACTGGATGAGTGACTAAGATTGCTTCCTACGTTCTATTAAATTGATATGTTTCTTGTTTGAACATCTTCTAAAAATGAATCCTTATTTTTTAAATAACTATATAAATTATTTTTCTCATCTAGAAATCGTATATAAAACACGCGAAAGATTGCACGTTGGGGTAGGTGTATGTATGTAAGATGGCACGTTACCAAAAGAAAAAAAAAAGGAAAATGATAAAAGGGAGATCTGTGAAATATACGATAAGCAGATGCCCTTTTCACGTTGATCCATCGTACGCATATCATGTGAATTGACGTTATTGCCCATCACCCCCTTCTCTACTTATTTGTCTCATTGTAAACGTACGGTTTTTGACAGCTCATCTTCAACCATCTCCATGTGCTCCATCTTTATTAGCTTTTCTTTAATTAAAATATTAAGATATTATTTCTGTTTTATATTTATTTTTTTTCTATTTTTTCTTTCCTATGCGTAACTTGTTGTTAAAAAGATACTGATATATGTTTCCGTTTATATAAGACGTGAACGGGTACGTCATTACCCTAACAAGAACGTGGTCATAAATTTCGGAGTCGTGGAAATACGACAAAGAAAACTCACAGAGATACGTTGAACATGCAAAAAGTGATATCTAATCGATTTCCGATTTTATGATTTCATAGTAATATGCATCTACTTGTTGTCCAACGGTCAGTAACCACTTCTCATGTTAACCTCAAAATCTCACTGTAACTCAACCCTTGTTTTTTATTTTAAAATATATTTTGTTAAAAGCAAAATTTGTTTGTTTGTTTTTTTTTTCTTTTTTTTAGACAAACAAAACATTAACACAATACAAAAAGGAAATAAAAAGAAAGTTTGAAAGATCTGCAAGGCATAGAACCTAAAAACCAACAAGCCTACATAAACCCAAATTAGCAATGCCAATTAATCTATTATAACATTCTAAACCGGTAGTTATCATTTATGGGTTTTTACTTTAAAATTGTGCATAACTTATTAACATGAAACTCAACATTACCCAAAAATTACATAACTTTCTAAGTGTTTATACATACGTGTACATATGTTTATATGGAAGAATGTCAGCTCCATAAAACACTATAATTATACGATTGCGAATTTTGCACACAAAGTAGATACTGCTATCAAGTATCAACCTAACATGATTGCTTTGTTGTATGGTCGCTTAATTAACCTAGTCGGGTCTTTCAAGACATTATTTTGGTATATTTGATATTCCATATTAGGAAATATTGGTTCTCTTCTTGTTAAACTAGATCGAAATTAGAAAAATAAAACCCGATAATAAATATTTTCAAGAAATGTTATGGTTTATGTTGAAATAATTTATTTTCTTAGTAAATTATAAGTGTTAAAGTCTTATATTACCTAGACTTTAACCATTTCTACTTTATAAATATTGAAACCTAGTTTTCTTTCTTGAGATAAATATGCATGCATATAGTTATTTATGTGTTTATTTTTGAAAGGTGCTCTTATACATATTTAAAAGAAAGAAATTGTAATAAAAATTGGAAGTAGTTGTGATGGTTGAGCATGTTTCGCGTTGTTGTCTTTCTTTAATGTTATTGATTTATTTATTAAAAAAATTCTAATTTTTTATGTTATAAATTTCACTTATTAAAAAAGTGCAACTAAATATATATGTTCAAACTTTTGTTGGTCTAAGGACTGACTGTTTTTTTAAAATTACCTTTCAAAACCTTTTAAGTTTGAAAATTAAGACGTTTGCAAACTTATATATGTTTGCTTTATTTTTAAGAAAAAGTCTAAGAAATCCTTCGAAATTTTAAGAGATGCATGATTACCCATCTCTTATTTTTTAGATGTGAAATTAAACTTCAAATTTCAGACCTCTTAAAAACTAATCGATACTTTACTCTTTTAAAGAACAATATAATAAAGTTTTCAATATACACTTCTAAATAAAAGTAGCAAATTTAGATTTATTCTAAATAAATGAAACACTTAATAAATGTTACTAGTCCTTGTCGATATATGTTTCTATTTACGTGCAATGAGTGTTATTATATCAATATCTAAGAAAAGAACATGATCAAAATAATCAAAAGAAAGCGATTTTAAATACAAATAAAATCGGAGCCAAGAAGGGAAAAATAACCAATTACTTTTTCAATTGATTGATATTTACTTTCACCATTGAGTTGGAAGTTAAGAAGGTTATAATTTCAAATGAACATATATTGAAATGAAATACTCATTGTTGTTTTTCTTTTTCCCCTAAAAGGATTTCAAATTGTAAAAGAAAGCGTGAAATTTTAACGGAGAAGAGGTGAAAGCTTTTCAAAGGTTAAATGATACTCGTGTGTCGTGTTTCACGTATATTTTTCGTGTTATCATTGTTGTAACAAATGTCATTTTCACTAGTTTACCAAACGTAATATTTAGAATAAATTATACTTTTCGTCCCTATGTTTGTTAAAAATTGCTATTTAGTTCTACTACTTTTGAAATTAGGATTTTTTTTATCCTTGTAATGTATATTTTTTAGTGTTTTCTTTTAAATAATTTACAATTTATTATTGTTTTCATTCTTATAATTTATAATATATTGATTTTTCGTCCCATCTAGCTTCAAAAACTAAAATTGCAAACCACGAGGATTAAGGGGCTGTTTACCAAATGGTTACCTAGTAAGCTCTTACCAACATTAAACTACAACCTTGTTATCTTTCCATGAAACATTTTCAACCATCAAAATGAATTGTTGGTTTAAGCATCTTTAAATCCGATAAGCGCTTATTGGCATGAGAAAACACCCTTATTATCTTATCACGTAACATTTTTAACCATCAAAATGTATAGTTGGTTAACATCTTAAACCACATAAGCGCTCACAGGCACGAAAACCACCCTTATTGTGTATCATGCAATATTTTTCAACCATAGTGTCTGTAAGCATCTTAAACCCATGAAGCCCTTACAGGTAAGAGTTCCTACCTACCCTTTCTTACCAGGTACAATTCCCGATTCTTGCTACGTACGCCCTTACTATGTAAAATTCTCAGTTCTTTCCATGCTTAATCAACAAAGTAAGTGATACCGATAATCATTTACCAAACCCCCCTAAAACCGAAATTTCAAAACCACAAACACCAAAACCGTAACGTATAACAAATCACATGGACTAAAAACGTAATTTACTCTATAACAATCATTAACTTTTCTTCTATATATATCCTTCATCCCTTCAATCAATTTTCAAACTCATCTCTCCTCCAATTTTAGCTCTTAACTTAAACCATCTCCCCAATCTCCGCCGGCCGCCGCCGCTGCAAAACTTTCCGATCAGTCTGTGTATGGCAGGACGTCTGTTGGCACACGAGGTAGCAGACCTCTGTTTGGGCAAACAGCCGCTGAAATCGCTCTCTATCTCCGCCACCGTCCGCCACGCCCTCACCGTACTAAAATCCACCGGCGAAACCCACATCAGCGTCTGGAACTGCGACCACCACCACCACCAAATCCATTATTTCCGACCAGGATTTCATCTCCGACTGCCGGTGCGTCGGAAAAATCTGTATGGTGGATGTTATCTGCTACCTCTGTAAGGAAGACAACATCAAGTCTCCGTCGTCGGCCCTCGATTGTCCAGTTTCCGATCTGCTGGCCGGAGCTCCGGCGGTGGTTACACACGTGGAGCCCGCCACAAGGTTTGTTAAAATATTATTTTAGTATAATTATATTATATTATATTGTTTTGTTTTTTTTTTTTTTGGGAAAAGTAATTATATTATACTGTTAAAACATAAATTTGCTCAGCTTTTTCTACGGGGGTACGGTGAAACGTACTTGTTGTTACACTATGTTTCCACTTTCTAGGAAGGGTATATTAGTAAAATTGTTGTGAATTCTAAAAAAATTGTTGTTAGATATTAGCTTACTCCCTCCTTGTTTATTTCATTAGCTGACTCAAAATATTTTTGAGGTTATAATGTTAGGCTCAGTTTAAATATGAACTCATCTTTCATCGTGAGTGTGAGCACCACTAGTATCCCGTTACATAATAATGTTCAGTTTGAATAAAGCTGTATTCAGTCTGAATAAAGCATGTATATTCAGACTGAATGAATAAAGCTTAAGCATCGATTCATATTGTCACGTAACATATTTTAATAATTCGCATGTTTACAATGAAAGATGAGTTCCCGTTTAAAACTTTCCTTTATATTATTAAGATATAAGTGTATTTTTTTTTCCTTGTCAAATGTGAAACAGAAATTCTTTTTTGATTTTTCTAATTAAATTTTTCATTGGCTTTTTGCAGTTTGGTGGAAGCCATTGATTTGATCATTGAAGGTGCTCAGAATCTTGTTGTACCCATAAAGAGTAGGACCACAATCAACTCAAAACGGAAGCAACTCCACCGGAAATCATCAATTGCTCCGACCACCCACGCCGGCGGCTACGAATTCTGTTGGCTGACTCAAGAAGACGTCATCCGGTTCCTACTAAGCTCGATCGGCCTCTTCTCTCCGATAGCCGCCTACTCCGTCGAGTCTCTCGGCATCGTGAGCACCGACATCCTCACCGTAAACTACCACTCTCCCGCCACCGCCGCACTGGGGGCGATCCAAACCGCCCTCGCCGACCAGACGTCCGTCGCCGTCGTCGACGACGACGGAACCCTGATCGGCGAGATCTCGCCGTTCACCCTCGCGTACTGCGACGAGACGGCGGCCGCCGCAGTCGCGACGCTGTCCGCAGGGGACCTGATGGCGTACATCGACTGCGGCGGGCCACCCGAGCATATAATCCGGGTGGTGGAAGCAAGGCTGAAAGAAAGGAACCTGAATGGAATGCTGGATGAATTTTGTGCTTATTCATCCGGCATTCCGTTAATTGGTTGTAACTCCTCCTCGGACGAGGAATCGCCGCTGTCTCCAGCGGCGATGAAGTCCGGGAGGCTTAACAGGTCAAGCAGCTACTCGGCCAGGATAACGAGGAGGGCAGAGGCTATCGTGTGCTATCCCGGGAGCTCGTTGGTGGCGGTGATGATTCAGGCAATCGCGCATCGTGTGAGTTACGTTTGGGTGATTGAAGAGGATTGTAGTGTGGTCGGAATCGTGAGGTTTTCGGGCATTTTGGAAGTTTTCCGGGAACATTTAGAGAGAATGATGAATTAGGATGAAGATGAGGGTTTGTTTTTAAAAAAAGGTAAAAGTATGAGGGTAAGGTTTGTATATATGAGATTGTTGTGGGCTGTTTGTGTAATATCATTGAGGCTCCGAGGATATTCTTTTTGTTTGTCCGCGTACAAGGTGTTTTGGTCCCTGTGGTTTATCGATTTTTTTGAAAGTGGTCTTTAAGGTTTAATAATTCCAGAAATGGTGCCTGTGGTTTGGATTTTGCTTTGAAAGTGGTCCCTGGCCACTAACGACGTTAAAAAGCTTCGTTAGAGCGAGGGGCATTTTCGTCCGTTCATGCTTTTGGCCGGAGTTTACACCTCCGGTCATCTTCTCCGACCACACAACCCCATCAAGTTTACATCTCCGGTCAAAGATTAAATTGTGGAGGAGACCATAATAATTTTGGAGGAGACCATAATAATTGTGGAGATTAAATTTGCAATTAATGAAATACCTTCTCTTACATCTGGAGTTTACAGCTCCGACCAAGCAGAAAAAAAACCCAAATCAGAGATTGAGACCAAAAATTGAAAACAAATCAAGGGTTTATCCAAAATCAGTAATTGAAACCAGTAATTGAAATCAGAAATTGAAAACAATCAGGAATTAGAGACCAAAATCACTAATTGAAATCAGAAACTGAAAACAAATCAAGGGTTTACCCAAATTGAAAACAATCGGTGGTGGTGCGGTTCAAGTCGGCGACGACAGTAGCAGGTGGTGGTGGCGTTCATGTCTGTGGCGAGAGCATGTGGTGGTGGTCTTCACGCCGTCGGCAACAACAGCAGGTGGTGGTGGTGGCTTTCACGTCGACGGTGACAGCAACAGGTGGTGGTGGCGTTCACGTCTGTGGCGAGAGCAGGTGGTGGTGGTCGGAGCTGTTTAGTCGGAGAAGGTGACCGGAGATGTAAACTCCGGCCACTAAAAATCGATATACACACACAAGAATCAATAAAATCGATGTATATATACACACACAAATGTATATATATATACACACAGAGATCCTCCGGCGGCCTTAAATGCCTTGTCCGACGGAATCTGAACCTGCTTCACTGGAGTCTGGCCGGAGAGCAAGAGCTTCGACGATTCCGGGATGCCGCCGGTGGCCACCATATGTCGAGGGTATTTGGATTTTAGCTTCGATTTATAGTGTATATAGACTGTAGAAAAGGCTGGTAGGTCAATGGATGTTGTTTGTGCTTTGTGGGTTTTGTTTGTTCTTGGGAATCTTGAAGGTTTCTGTGAATGGGTGGTTTGGATATGCCATTGAAAGAATCCTTGATCAGGTTTCTCCATTTCTTGATTCTTGATCAAATTTTATATGTATATGTTCTTTATAAAGATGCATCTATATATATATATATATATATATATATTTGTGTGTTGATTTTGTGTCTGTTGAATTTATTGAAGAAAAGGTTAACTTGATGGGGTTGTGTGGTCGGAGAAGATGACCGGAGGTGTAAACTCCGGCCAAAAGCATGAATGGACGAAAATGCCCCTGGCTCTAACGAAGCTTTTTAACGTCGTTAGTGGCCAGGGACCACTTTCAAAGCAAAATCCAAACCACAGGCACCATTTCTGGAATTATTAAACCTTAAGGACCACTTTCAAAAAAATCGATAAACCACAGGGACCAAAATTGTAGTTTACTCTATGATTTATCTATTTTCTTAAATTTGGATTTTTAATTTATTTATTAGGTAATAATATAAGGATTTTATTAGAGGAAAATAAATACATACAACATAAAATGTCATCACAATTTGCAATACAATGTGTTTTAAGATGAGACATGTTTTGCTTCGAAAAATGTTATGTTCAAATTGTGCATGTATTTTGATTACGGTTTTAATTCTAAAGTCTAAACTATAATTATTAAAATACAAACATGACTAATTTTATCACGTAATTTTTCTTATATTTATATAATTGTTACACCTACCACGTGGAAAAACCACTAATACTACTAAAAAGACATGTAAAATCAAAGTTTATTTCGGCAACATTTTTTAAATGTATTTTTTGAACGATGAAAATATAAAACTTTGTGTTTTTTTCAAACAAGATATTTATATTAAAAGTAATATGTCATATTTGTCTAAATACCAACTTCACGTGTTATTTAATTAATATATTAAATAAGTTATTCATTGATAGAATAATATTAAGAAAAATTGTAAGAACAACCTACCTAGATAACTTTAAAAAAATGTTAAAAGCATGTATTTTTTGATCAAGGAAATAGGTAGACTTACGTTTCTTTTTCACAAAAGTGAAAAGCAACTCATATTTTTTTAAAGAGATGGATGAAAACATGCTAAGGGTGGGATATGAATTATCAGAAGAGAAATTGTAGAAACTTTTATTTTTAATCAGTTCCCTTTTTATTAATGCATTTAAATTATAATGATGTACATTCAGATCATCTTGTTTAAGCTATGTAAACAAAAAAATATAAAACAATCCGTAACGTCTTTGAATGAGGGCATGGGCTTGGAAGCGGGTATGACAGGTTTACTTGCACATCGGTATGGGTGCTGATGTTATACTCGGAGGATGAGGACTTCCACACCTAAGGCCATCCAAGTGGGATTGTCCAATTGGAGGCCCGATACCGCTGGAGCGGGTGTGTGTTAACTTGCCGTTCAAAAAAAAAATTTATTCGGTAGACGATTTATGATGATTTTGCTTTTAGCTATAGGTACAAATTTGCCTGTAAGATTCATTTGTACCCAAAAGCCAAACTTGCTAGAAATTATCTACCAAAATTGTGGTCATTTTAAAGAAATACAGTGATTTTGTTCCATCTTTATATTGGTTCATTTCGACTATCTATCTCCCTCTTGCAAAATATATAAAAATAAATATTTCTTAAATCTAAAACATGATATAATAAAATAAATTATTTATGTGAAAAAAGGATTCCAGCTAATAACCCAAAAGAGAGCACAGATTTTTTTTGGTTGATTGAGAAAATGACCCATCCCTTCCTCTATATTAATTAAATAAATGATCAGCATGCAGACCCCTCAAACACGAAAAGGACAATAATTTTTGGTACCCTAAAATATATAGAGAAAATAATTATTATGGCTAAAAGCCAAAAATCGTTTCACCTCCTACCCTTTCTCTCTCTTCGATTGCAGTTCTATCCACCGGCCCGCCAAGATCCGGCCACTATTGGAGACTGGATTTTTGACGGATGGTTAAGCCTCTATTGTAGATGGGTGAGCCTCTATTGGTGGATGGACGAGCCTCTATTGGTAGATGGATGCATGGCAACCTTCATATACACATATATATATATATATATATATATATATATATATATATATATACATACATCAAAAATTGAGTGGGTCGCCAATGGAGAGTGGGTTCTTGGCGGCCCACTCAATTTTTTGCCGGAATCTTTGTTTTCGCCGGATGGCGACCGCCGGCCTCGGTTGGCGGCCGAAAAATGGCGGACCGGTGGGTAAAATTGTCATCGGAGGGAGAGAAAGGGTAGGAGGTGAAATGATTTATTCATTTTGGCTATAATAATTATTTTCTCAAATATATAAACACAACTGATTGTATTTCATATTTTTTTAATTATATATATATATACACACACACACATATATAGTTGGGTAGTTGGGTTCCGGTGACACTAAGTTGTTTCCGTGAGACCGGTGAGACCAATACTTTTTACATAAAACTTCACAGCAAAACACTTTGAAAGTTAAAAAAATTTCGAACATTCACCGTAAAAAAATACTAAAAAACACTATCGAGAAAAAAAATCCAAAAAAGTAAAAAACGAAACCTTCACAACTAAAAAACTTATGAAGGTAACAAATAAATAATTCGAACTTTCATAGAAAAAATGTTGTGAAGGTCAATAAAATCGAACATTCACCTTAAAAAACACCGTGAACGTAACATTTACAATGTTTTTATGATGAATGTTTGATATTTTTAAGCCTTCACATTGTTTTGCTGTGAAGTTTCATGTAAAAAATGTTGGTCTCACCGGTCTCACGGAAACAACTATAGGTTTGGATTCCAATGACAAGTGATGGTTACCTGTTGGACGAGAAATAGATACACATTAGGTTGCGATGCACGTCATCAATTTTTTTTAAAGTGCAATTAATCAGAGGGCATGAGATTAACGAGATATATATATATATAGTCAAGTTCAAATGAGAACTCATCTTTCATTGTGAACGTGAGGACAACAGAGAGAGCGTCACATGGCATATTAAATCTGAATAATCATGTATCATTCAGTCTTTATAATACATGATTATTCAGACTGAATATGTCACGTGGCGCACTTTTGGCTGTCCTCACGTTCACAATGAAACTTGAGTTCACAGCCGAACTTGAGTTCACAACCGGTTCTGGTTCTGATACTCATTTTTTTGGAACCATTACCCGCCGGATACCCGTCAAAACCGGTTCCGGGACAAGTAACTCATAGCCTCATATTTCGATTTAAGATTTCTAATTTAAAATCGATATAATTTCTAGTTGTTTTGATTTGGGTTCGATATTATTTCTATTATTTCCGTTCCAACTATAAAATTTGAATCCAATTACAAAGAATTACATAAGCTTATCTTAAGCATGCATTACTATATCTAGTTATCTACTACATATATCTTGAATAAGGCTAAGTAGGTGCCCGATATTTGATTTTTGTTTCCAACACATGCCGGAGTGAAAAAGAACTATAAGATGAATTAAGTTTGGTTTGCTTTGCTTTCAGTTTTCGTTTAATGATTACACATATTAGATGCCATACATAGATTAGATGCCAAACACACGTTTCAAGTTGTTTAACTTTTATTTTTATTTTATCATTGGGTATCACTGGGTATTGGAACCGGTTTCCGAAGGTTTCGAAACTGGTTCCAAAATATGAAGAACTGCCTACAACGGTTCCGGTTCCTTTATTTCAGGAACCTCCAGTTCCGGTTCCGGTTCTATTGAAAAGTGTCGGGTACCAGGTTATGGTCACGCCTTTGAACCTTCCTCTACCTAAATATTTATAGATTTATAAATTATATAATATAATATAACTTGAAGAGTACTGGCATTGTACTATGTAGCATGTGCGGATGCTGAATGTTCACATGGACGTATTTAATCAAACTTTAAGAAAATACAAAATGAATTTTAACTATTTTGTTTTTTGTTAGTTATAATTTGATCAATTCTTTTTCATAACTTTAAATTTATATACAATTTTTAAATCGTGATGCTTTTCTTCTTTGTATTTATCGGTTTGGAATTGGATCCATAAAATAGCACATATCTTTGTATATTTGAAGTTCATGTTCACACGTAATTTAAAATAATTTTTAAGAAGACAAAATAAACATAATAACATAAAAACTAATTGCTTTATGAGGGTTTGAAGTAAATACTTAAATTGTGAAAGGTACAACCATAAATGAGCAACTATTCATTTGATAGAAGTATTGGGTCTAGGAAGTTGAATTTGAACCATAACAACCGAACCAAAACAAATGTATAATAACCAGTGGCGAAACACAAGTTGTCTTACCGGAGGGGCCATACCACCTAACCTAACTTGGGATATGAAAACTTATAATTATTTTAGTTTGTACATATAGAAAGCGTTGGTTAAAGGATGAAGATTTATGTAACTTCGTCAAATTGCTAATCAACATGATAATCATAACATTACATCGAAACTGAGTTTATAAAATGCCTAATATGTTTTAGTGTTTCAAAAGTGTCTTATAAAACATCATATCTATAAGTGTTACAATAAATTTATAGTTAGTTTTTGGGAGTTGTAACTAGTTTTTAAGGCCGTTTTAAAATAAAGTATCGTATTACCTATTTTATATAAAGCTATTTATAAAAATGTCTTTTAAATTCAAGTCTTATAAAATAAGGGTACGTTTATAGAAACACTTCTCAAAAGTGTCATAAACTAGCTAATACGACATGTTGTTTCAAAAGCTCCTAAAAATCTTGTTACGAAGTCAAAGGCGTCTTATAAACCTATTATAACACTTAGATGCTTTTACTTTTGTTGTAGTGTAAACTTAATTAAGGACTAGGATCTCGCTCGAATATATTAAGATCAATATCATGAATTTTCTTTCCAGCTTTTTTTGTATGAGTTCCGGATTACTGAAAAAATAGAGGTAGAGACATTGTCTATTTATGTTGTATTGAAGGATCTTTATATCTTTTCTAATAAAAAAAGTATACATAATAAATTATTTTTTTACCTTAATCTATATGTAAAAAGTGTGATTATCAATATTAAGATGACAAAGTCATTATAGCTTTTAATCATTTAGTACAACCTAATTAACAATACATACATTTATCATAGTAACTTAATCAATTTTTTATTATTATTTTTCCTTATGAACAGTAAATTTATAATATTTTAATCAATTTAGTTTTGAAAATTACATTTTAAGCCCTTGAACTTTTAATCTTTATTCATTTTATACCTTTTTTTTCTATATTTCATTTCACGTTTTAGCCATATATCGTATACCGACTAAAATATGTTAAAAAATGCATTTCAATTTAAACAAATTACGTAATTATAATCGTATCGTCGATACGTTCGAAATGAGCCTAATATTGAATATTTTTTATCTAATTACCTTATTTTATACCATATATATTACGATTATATATTTTATTATAATAAGTTCGAATTAAGGTTTAACCCCTTAAACTTATAATATTGATTCGCTTTCTACCTATTAATTTTCTATATTTTCTTTATGTTTTAGTCGTATGTTGTATATTCGTCAAAATATGTTTAAAAAATACGTTTTAATTTTAACAAGTTACGTCATTATAATCGTGTCGTCGATACATTCGAAAAGTCTTAATAATAATAATAAAATAGTTGAGCAGTTAAAAAGGTCTTAATCAAACTTTTATTATATATAGTACGATTATATATGTATTCAAAAATAGTTGAGCAGTTAAAAATGTCTTAATCAAACTTTTACTATAATAAATAATAATAATAATAATAATAATAATAATAATAATTATTATTATTATCAGAATAAGCTACATTTTTCTCTCCACCAAGACTATATGTAGTACCATTATATATGTATTAAAAAATAGTTGAGAGGTTAAAGCCATCACTTAATCAAACTTTTATAATAATAATAATAACAGCAACAACAACAACAATAAGCGTTCTCAATCAGATTATACTCTATTCTTCATAATTAAATTACTTATTCAGAATCCTGGCTACGAATCCTTCTTAGAGGTAAAAATTTCACTCTCTTTTATTATGTTTATATATCATCTAAAACTTTTTCCTTTTCTCTAAGATTAATCTTCGATTATTAAAGAAACTATCAATACAATTACATATTTGGAATCCTCGCTACGAAACCTTGCTAGAGGTATAAATTTCATTGTCTTCTATTATGTTTATACACTTATCATAGTGTTTAAACCATTTTTTTAATATTTTTTTCTAAAATATCTTTTAAACCATGACAAATGCCCCTGTCAGGAAAAGAATTGCAATAGCTAAATGATGGTGTGCAGTGTTAGTTTAGTTATGAAAGTTACATTTTACCCCGTTAGACTTATAATATTTATTCATTTTATATCTTTTAGTTTTCTATATTTTATTTCACGTTTTAACCATATATCGTATATTGGCAAAAATATTTAAAAAATGCGTTTCAATTTAAACAAATTACGCTATTATAATCGTATCGTCGATACATTCGAAATGAGTCTGATATTAAATATATTTTGATATAATTATCTTATTGTATACCATATATATTATAATTATATATTACTCAAAAATAGTAAAATGGCTAAAAACGTCATTTGATCAAACTCATTAATCAAAATTTATTATAATAATAAAAAAAAATTCTATTATTCGAATTGTAAAAGTTACGGTTTATCTCCTTTGGTTAATGACACTTATTAATAATCATCTCAATAACTATAAATCGTCTACAACTTCAAAATTTGGTTATAAAAAACGTTATATACATAATGACCCGCGGCGAAGCACGGGTATCAAAACCTTGTTACTGTTCAATTTCCAAAATTCACTAAATCATTAATTATTTTAATTTCTAAGTCTTACACTCTAACACCATATACTATCTCAAATCTAATCATCCACAAAAGGGCAACTACACCCTTTATCCAACAATAAAAACCAAAGCAATATGATAGGGCAGGGCTGGACAAAACAAGACTAATTAAATGATCATTTTACCCCTACTGAAAATTTTAGCATTTTTTACCCAATAGTTGTTCTAATTAAAAATTAATAAAAAAAAAAAACAAAAAACTCCATTCTATGTATCAACAAAACTATAATCAAGTATACAATAAAAAATCATAACTTGTAAGATAAATAGTAGCAATATACATTATTAGTTGTATTTTCAATCGAGTTTCGGGTAAGAAATATTGTCCTCGAAAATCAAAATTAGGTGCGAAGTATTTCGGATCATGTCGGATTCGAATTAATCGGTTAAAGTTCATATTTAATTAACAATATATATAATAAAAGATGAATCTATATATAATAAAAGAGTAACTAATCTGCCACGTGTCGTGCTCTGGTGAGCCCAATTGCCACGTGTCGCGTTCTGGTGAGCCAATAAATAAAATAATGTAAAAGATAAATATCACTTTCAAAAATCCTCTCCATAATTAAATTGAACGGTTTAAAAAATCCTCTACATAATTAAATCAAATCTTTTAATCCAAACAATAGATAAATATGAAAACAATAAATAAAATAATGTAAAAGATAAATATCACTTTAAAAAATACATAATTAAATGAAACGGTTTAAAAAATCCTCTACATATATTTGTGTAATATTTAATATAATCAATATACATATTATTATTTTTCATTGGTGATATAAAGAATTAAAAATATTCTCTCTATTTTCAAAGTATAATTTTCTAAGAGTTTTCCAAAGTTGAAAAATCTTACTTTTCCTATTTTCTTAATTGTTAAGAAAATTCCATATAAGTTGTTGGAACAAAAAAATATACTCAAACTCTTAAAAAGTTTCATTTTTTAATCCAAACTATAGATAAATATGAAAACAATAAATAAAATAATGTAAAAGATAAATACCACTTTCAAAAATCCTCTACATAATTAAATCAAACAGTTTTAATCCAAAAATACACACCTCAATCTCAATCTCAATCTCTCAATCTCAATCTCAATCTATAAACACCCCTTTCAATCTGATCGATGGTTTATGCAACCCTCCAAATCAACCGCAAGTGTACGGTGTCAATCAAGTAATACGTACTAAGTACGAGTATCGATCCAAGGAACTACGATGTTAAAGATCACAAAAGTTACCACAACCACTAATTGGACTTTTGATAAAGGTGATTTGATTGATTAATTAGCTAAATTTCAAGAGATTGAGAGAGGTAAACATACAGAAGATAAAATAACACGAATTCAAGCAAACACGAAGGAATTACTTAGATGATAAAAAGAAAGCTAGGGGTCGGATTTCATCTGGATTTCGTCAACACATAATTTTCACAAATAAACTAGCTAGCATATAAGGTTGAATATGACAAATCCATAAATACTCACTTCTCTTTCTCAAGTAAAAGCAAGAATATCTCATATCATGTATATTATAATCTCTCAACAAATAAAAGATGATAGTCAACTCATTAAGAACAAGAAATGCATACACATAACTAGAGTTTACTTGGTATATCTCTATCCAAAATCTCACTCTAGGTTTATCTAGCTTTTCGCATGTTACACAACCAATTTCTCAAAGGGAAAGTAACTAGAAGATAGATAAGAAGGCCAATCTTACCAAAAATTAAGAGCAAGTTAGATAAACTCAACCAAAAGAGATGATAACTAAAATTACTTGTAATAATCACATAAATAACGATAGAAATCCAAAATCCATCCTTCCCCTAACCTCAAAGCACTTAGCTCATGCTAAGAATCAGAAAATATATCAAGGTAGAAAAGATAATAGCACCCCAAATCATTGTTTCTCAACAAAAATACAAAGGAATGGAAAAACCCCCTCAATATTTGATACACACTACCGATTTTAGCTCCAGGATGATGATTCCACCTTCAAAAATCGTTACTCCTTCTTCAATCCACTTTCAAAAACGGCTCCCCTATGAGTGTAGCCTCCAACAATCCCGAGATAACCCTAAACCCTAGAGAATAGCTTCTTTTTATAGTATCAGCTCCCGACATCCAAAGTGACCATCCAAAGTGACAGTATGTCACTTTAGCAGTCACTTTAGCCCGTGTCCTTGAAGTGGCATTCATTGTAGTGGCGGTACATGAGCAGCGAAAGTGACCATCCAAAGTGACAATGTGTCACTTTGGCTGTCACTTGGGATTGAACTCGAAATCTTGGGTTTCCTTCCGCTTGGTCCAGTCTTTTCTTTATCCCGGTTATCAAAATGAAGTGTAAATAAGCATCTTTTCTTCCATTTGATCTATTGCATGTCTACACATCACTTGTATACGAAAGTTAGTCCGAAACGCTAATTTCTACTTCAAAACAAGCCGTAAACCAAAGATTTGGAGTGTAAAAATCCAACAGATAACGAAGTTATCAACAACTCCAAACCTAGCTTTTGCTTGTCCTCAAGCAAAAATTAGCGTAAAAAGAATCAAACAAACATACAAGCATTCAACAGTGACGGGTTTTCGAAAGGGGACCAAATGAACAAACATTTTACTCGTTGAAGATCATGGAAATATAACACAAAGTTAATAAGAACCAACTTATGCAATTAGTTTCTTGATTAGCCCAAGTTGATAATACAAGTATTGACATGCAACTATTATCAAGTAGATGCTAGTCGAGATCACATTCATCATGCACACAACTAGTGGAGGATTTCGCCTCGACCCTACCTCTCGGGATGCTCTCTTAACGCTCGAGTCCTAAGTTCACACAAAACACAATACATGCGGGAAGATTTAGTGACAATGAATAGCAAGAACATCCACACGTGTTGGAAAAAAAAAAACGCTAAATTCAATCAACATAGGATCTCATGGAAGGAATTGAGCAATAAGACATGACCTAAACAACAAGTATTATTTGCAAAAACCACATTCACGCAAGTTCAATCGAGACAAAGGTGTGTAGCGGGGTTTAAGGTTATGGAAAAGAAAGAACGGTAATGGTGCAAAATTTGTCTCCTTTTCAACATTTTTCATTGCTTTCTACAACCCACACATTTTGTGTGTTTCCCTCGACTATGATATTGTAAGTCCGACCTGCTTGATAAGCTGCAGTTGCTGTTTTTTTTTTTTTGACCACTTGTTTCTTCACAACTTGTTTGAATGGTCCTCTCAACTATCATCTTGCGTTGGATGCAATCACAATAACTTTATATGTGCATTTTGACTAAGCTTAGGCAAACGTATCCGGTTTAATCAAGGTGATTGGGTTTCAAACGAGATCGTACTCAAAACGGCACAAAGTGGCTAAAGGATAGGTATGGAAAAGAAATAACAAGGATAGAGGGTCAAGGAAAACTATACACAGTCCGATACTATACCTTGCGATCCACGTATTTTTGCAAGTAATACTAATGTTTAGAAATTAAATGATGGTCATTACTACTCAATGCAAAAGCTAACGAGATCAAATTAGCCACTTTAAAGGATAGTTGAAAAGCGCAAAGCGATGGTGAACAAATTAAACAACACTCGGAAACGAAGGCACTTAAGCACAAAAAATCTCACAAGGGTGGTCTCCACTAATGTCCACAATTAGCATGCACAACTACTCTATCTCTATACAAGCATGACCGACATAGATTTAACATGTCAATAAAAGTTTGCTTTCAACTTGTCTAATCCATACCGATTAACTAAACATTATATACCAACACATTTTCAACGATTAAAATGTAACTTCATGATTAGTTAACCCACAAAAGAAAAATAAAAACAACAACTCCAAACCTTTAAAACACATTGTCCCCAATGTGCCCCAAAGAAAAGATTGCAAGAAGTGTTTTCATAGAACTGTCACTAAAGTTTCAAACCAATACACGCAAGTAGGAAAAATAAACTAAGAACAAACATGAAAGGGAAGGCAAACCAGTCAATCCTCGCCCTCGTTGTTTCGCCGTGATGATTGGCCAACTTCATTCCGTGGTCGCCTGGTGTAATGTGCACCGGTGAAGCAGCGGTCGTAGAGGTTCTCCAAAGCATCAAATCTCTGGTCATGTCGTGTCTGCCTAGTCTGAACGTCTCGAAGCACAACACCTTGAGCGGTCTGCTCCGCTCTAATCGCATCAACCGTCTGAACTAGCTGGTTGACCAAGGCAGGTGGAGTCTCTGAATGACCACCAACCGGTGGTGGTAGCGTGGCACCCGGAACTCGAACGTCATGAGACTGAGGAGCTGGCCGGTTCCGAGACCGGTTCCTATAAGTGTGACCTCCAGAAGTTATGTTCGTACACTGGTGCCGTGAGCAAAACAGGTTGTAACCCTTCTTGTTAAACGGGCCCAGACCCTCAGTGAGCTCCCTCTGGTCCTCAGCCTCCTGAATTCCCGCCCGTCTACAAAATTGAGTGATAAGGCATGGGAAGGCTAGAGAAGTGTGGGTACTGGTACCTCTCTCTAGAATTGACCTCATAACGAAATAGCCGACATCGAACTGCACACCTGTATGAATGGCATATAGAATACGAGCTACATCCACCGTGGGGTTAGTGGTGTGGGAAGAGGGAATCAGACAACACTTGATGAATTTTGACCAGAAAGCCAAGCTAGGAAGCAAGTCTCCATGCTCCAACTCAATTGCGCCCGCCTCCCCTAATTCGGGTTGATCTCGGCGAATCGCGGATGCAATTTGGGCCAGGCTCGGGTGAAAGTTGGCACTCACGGGGAAGCCCTCGTCATAATCCTCCTCCGGATCTGTTGGTGTCTGAAAGTACTCGTTGATGGCGCTTGAAGATAGCTCAACCCGATGTCCACGGACCCAAACAATACCATGTTCACGAAACACAGATGGCACCATCGATGCATAAAACTCTCTCACACGAGTGTTTCATGATAGGGTTTTGGGGCATGCGTGTATCTAGCCCAATGGCGCTGGCCGATGGTAGCCGGGATATCCGTTGAGGCCAGCCCCCGGATATCAATGCCGCGTTCCACTATCAATCCTCTATTAAGTCTAAGACGCTCTCGGTAATGAACGTTTGGAGCTCGCATCAATGCCTCCATTTCTTGTGCCTCTTTCGTTGCCTGTTGCCTGCGGCGCATTTCATTAATAACGGCACTACGAACCATGATGTGTGTCTGCAAGACAAATCAAATCGAGCTAAGCCACGAGCAAAAGAATTGTAGACCCTTAACAAATACCAACTACCCACTCAAAGCAAACCAATTAGAAGGATATAAGAATATGCGCAAAAGGTCAAAAATAAACATGGCTTAGAGTGGGTGCGAACAAAGCTTCACCAAACAATTGGGCATATCAACAATGAAAACGTATATAGGGAAAAAAATATAGTGCATAAAAAACTTGAAACAAAATCTATCTAACTTGCAAAAATCCACAAAACCCACATCAGATACTTAGGCTAGCTAAAGATGCACAAACATGAGCTCTAACCCACTTTCATGTTCCAACAAGTAAGAAACCACAAAAATAAGCTAGACAAGGGCAAAAACATGTTAAATATCAAATATCCCAAGTAATCATGCACCAAAATACAAACAATTTACCAAACCCCAATTTGTTAACCTAACTAGAATTCTCAAAACAAATCTTGAGCTCTAGCTTCAAATCATGGTGAATGTATGTGAATAATGAGCAATGTGAAGTTAAAACATGAATAATCAAACAAGAACAACTAGTTTTAACTTAGAATGAACACAAAACACCACTTGAAGAGCATGGAAGCATAGAACTAAGAAACCTCAAAAACTTGAGAATGTAGGTGAAATAGAGCAAGATTAATGAAGGAGACTACTAACTTGATGGTGAAATCGCACAAGAAAGCAAGAAAAATCGAAGTGGTTGACGATTAGGGCACCAAAATCGCACAAGAGAGGCACTTTCGCTGTCAGGAAGGTTGTGTGTGGTGCGTATGTGAAAAAAAAATCGGCCAAAAGAGGTTTTAAACCCCTAGCAGCGGGAGCTAAGTTGTCACTTTGGCATGGCACTTTAGCACAACATGTACCGCGGGCTTGGGCCAATTTGGCAAAATGGCATCTGATTGAAATCGGGCCAAAGTGCCCATCGAAAGTGACATTGGTCACTTTAGCTGTCACTATGGCTTCAGGTGTACCGCAAGCGTGGCCTTCTTTTGTGCGAAATTGACAAGGGGTTTTGGTGGTTAAGGCGCCAAAGTGCCCATCCAAAGTGACCATTGTGTCACTTTAGCTGTCACTTTGGCACAGATGGTACCGAGAACAATAAGAAAAGGGGGGTTTGTCACACTTGATGTCACAACAACAAGGGACCAAAAATGCTGCACTTTGACTGGTTTTCATGTGAAAACACATTGCCAAACAAAAATCGAGTATTATAGACAAAAATACAACCAACCTTGGTGGGTTGCCTCCCACCTAGCGCCTTATTTAGGGTCGTGGCACGACCTTGATGATCCTAAGCCGGTGTTGAGAGTTGAACCGAGTCTTTGGCTTCCATCGACTCGCCTTCGAGATATGGTTTCAACCTTTCACCATTGACTTTGAAAACCTCCCCATCATCACCCTTTAGCTCAACCGCTCCGTAAGAATGAACCTTAACAACGAGAAACGGGCCAGACCATCGCGACTTCAGTTTTCCGGGAAACAAACAGACACGGGTATTGAACAATAGCACCTTTTGGCCTTCATGAAATGACCGATTCATGATGAATTTATCATGAAATCGCTTCGTTCGCTCCTTATAGATGCGCGCATTTTCATAGGCATCTAGACGAATCTCATCAAGCTCGTTCAATTGCAATGATCGCTTCTTTCCCGCCGCGTTTAACTCAAAGTTGAGGGACTTGATAGCCCAATACGCGCGGTGCTCCAATTCCACCGGTAAGTGGCACGATTTTCCAAAGACCAATCGGTATGGTGACATTCCTATGGGCGTTTTAAATGTTGTACGGTACGCCCATAGTGCGTCATCAAGCTTCGCCGACCAATCCTTCCTTGATGAACTAACCGTCTTCTCTAAGATTTGTTTGAGCTCTCGGTTGGAGACTTCGGCTAGCCCATTAGCTTGAGGGTGATAGGGTGTGGTGACACGGTGGGTGACGGAGTACTTTTGGAGTACGGCGTCCAAATAACGATTACAAAAATGACTCCCACCGTCACTCACCAAGGCCCGTGGAACTCCAAACCTTGAAAAAATGTTCTTCCTTAAGAAATTGATGACGACTTTCGAGTCGTTTTTCGGTGTTGCGATCGCTTCGACCCACTTGGACACATAGTCCACCGCTACCAAGATGTATTCATTCCGGAATGACGGAGGAAATGGACCCATGAAGTCTATGCCCCACACGTCGAATATCTCTACCTTCATAAAGATTTTCATGGGCATTTCATTCTTTTTGGAGATGTTCCCGACTCGTTGGCATCGATCACAACAAGTTATGAAGGCTCTAGCGTCTTTGAATAAAGTCGGCCAATAGAAGCCGGATTGTAGGACTTTTGAAGCAGTGCGGTCGGTGCTAAAGTGACCTCCACATTCAAGGGAGTGGCAATGCTTGAGCACATTAGACTTTTCTTCTTCCGGCACGCAACGTCTAATCATGCCATCTCCACAATGCTTGTATAAGTACGGCTCCTCCCAAAAATAATACTTCACATCGGCAAAGAATTTACGCCTTTGATGTGAACTTAACCCATGAGGAGTCACACCGCTTGCCAAAAAGTTCGCCACATCCGCATACCATGGATCGGATGCCCCAATAGCATACAATCGTTCGTCCGGAAAGTGTTCATTGATCGGGAGCACATCTTCTTGTACCGTCTTTTCCAAACGAGATAAGTGGTCCGCCACTAGGTTTTCCGTTCCTTTCTTGTCAACGATCTCGATGTCAAATTCCTGCAAAAGTAAAATCCACCGAATTAGTCGTGGTTTCGCACCCTTTTTTGACATAAGATATTTAAGAGCGGAGTGATCCGTAAAAACAATAATTTTAGATCCAACGAGATATGATCTAAATTTCTCACATGCAAATACTACCGCTAGCAATTCCTTTTCGGTAGTGGCATAATTTAATTGTGCCCCATCTAAAGTCTTGCTAGCATAGTATATTGCATGGAGTTTCTTATCCTTTCTTTGGCCCAAAACAGCCCCGACGGCGAAATCACTCGCGTCACACATAATTTCGAAGGGCAAGGACCAATCCGGTGTAGTAAGAATTGGTGCAGAAGTGAGCTCCTTCTTGAGCCTATCATAGGCTATTTCACAAGCTTCCGTGAAGTCAAACTTAGCATCCTTGAAGAGTAGCTCGGGGAGTGGCTTGGCGATTTTAGAGAAATCCTTGATGAATCGCCTGTAGAATCCTGCATGACCCAAAAAGCTACGAACCCCTTTCACGGTAGTGGGATACGGAAGCCTCTCGATTACTTCAATCTTCACTTTATCAACTTCGATCCCGATGGCCGACACCTTGTGGCCTAAGACGATGCCTTCCGTCACCATAAAGTGACATTTCTCCCAATTCAACACAAGATCGGTTTCTTGGCATCGTTTGAGAACCGATTTGAGATTCGCCAAACAAACATCATATGAATCTCCAAAGATTGAGAAGTCGTCCATGAATATCTCCATCGTCTTTTCCACCATATCGGAGAAGATCGCCATCATACAACGTTGAAATGTTGCGGGAGCATTGCATAATCCGAAGGGCATGCGACGATAGGCAAAGGTGCCATATGGACAAGTAAACGTCGTCTTTTCTTGATCTTCGGGAGCGATCGGGATTTGGTTATATCCCGAGTACCCATCGAGAAAGCAATAGTAGGCATGACCGGCCAATCTCTCCAACATTTGATCAATAAATTGTAACACCCGCAATTTTCGGTTGTAAAATCGACTCTTTGATAGAAATTTGGAAAATATAGCTTTGGGTCAAACCTATAATTTATGGTTTAGAATGGTAGAGAATTCAATTACGAGTCCAACGGTTCTTTCGGAATCGAAAACGGAGCTATAACGAAGAAGTTATGGCCGAAACAAAATCGCACTGAGATCGCACAGATGCTAGCGATCGCTAGCTATCAGCCTAGCGATCGCTAGGCACCATTTGGCAACCTGCTGACTTTGCTAGCGACCATGCTAGCGACCGCTAGCATGCACACCTAGCGATCGCTAGGTGTGCTGCAGCAAGGGAATTTCGGGTTAAAAACCCTTCTTTCTTCTTTCACTCATAACTTTCTCATTTCTCCTCCTTTTGAGCTGATTCTTTTTGCTATGTTCTCCTCTCTCAAAGTTCTTCAAGATCCCACTAATGGATTGATAGTTAAATAGCAAGACTTGGGAGTTTGATCTTCATCATCTTCATCTTCTTCACCTCACCTTCCACCTCCATTGTTGCTAGTTTTGAACCCTTCAAGATCTAGGGTTTTCTACCCAAGATTTGGCTAGGTAAGCTTATCTAAAACACTTGAGGTTTGTTAATCTACATAATGGGAGTTATGAAACTAACCTAAGGTTCGATTTGTTTGATTTTAGGTTGTTCACACATTTTGACCTAAATCTTGGATTTGGGGGTTTTGGTGTAAACCCTCAAGGTGAGTTCTCCATATGGTTTTAAAGCATAGATCTAGTCTTATACGTCGTAGATCTAGAACTAATTCAAGGTTTTAACTCCTTATCAGTTTAGGTGTTCACCCGAGCTTTAAGCTAGGGTTTTGGTGAAAATTGGGGCTTTCGGCTTTACAAGCCCGAGGTGAGTTGCTAAAACCGTTTTGTTAAAACTGAGAGCATATCATCTTGTTTGATACTTCGAGTCTTGCTTGATATTTGTGGATAAATATGATGTTGAATAAAATGCATAAATTTCTAGGTTGAGATTGCCATGAAATGAATAAATGATGATTCTCGTATGTATGGCTTAACTTGAAATATCATATGCATGGAGTAGATCATTGTATGCTACGAATGTATGAGTATATCCATGTGAATATGTGATGAGTGTATTTATGAAAAATACGTGTTACTAAGTATGCCTTGGATGGATGTTAAGGAATTGAATTTCCGAGCATGTAAATTGATATGAAATGAATGAAAGTATTGAGACTTTCGATATTGCATAAATTGTATAACTAAAATGTTATGGAGCACCGCCAGTCAAAAGGCGGGATGTTATTGGTCACTAGTCAAAAAGTGGACCGGGATGTCACTAGTCAAAAGGTGAGTACCCATGTTTTACAAAACATAAACTGGACAATGTGGCACTAGTCAAAAGGTGTACGCTATGTCGTTTTTTGGAAATGAGATTGATTTAAAGTGGCACTAGTCAAAAGGTGTGCACTTCAAGTTTACACGAGTTCGACTCAGTCTTGGGCGGCACTAGTCAAAAGGTGTGCGCCTATGTCCCTCGCCATTCGTGTGGCCGCGAATGTGCCTGGCCTCTGAGGTTGCCTATTCGAGTCTTCGTAGGAGGACGGCAACGGGGTGTCTCGACTCTGAGGTGTAACTTGCTTGGTGAAGGTGGGTCGCTCCCACGGTCTTCAAAGATAAAAGATAAAAGATATAAGATAAAGATAAAAGATAAACCGGTTTAATGTGATGCATTTTGTTGTTAATGCGCTTTCGTACATATTACATGTCTTAACATGCTTTTATATGTATAATGTTTAATTGATACAACTCACTAGGCTCCTTTAGCCTAACACTTGCTTGGTGTCGATGTGTCTCTCAGGTACAAGGGACGCCGTTCCTAAGTAGGTGCCGGGATTAAGAGTGAGCTTGGGGGAAAGTGTGAAGAGACCGGTCCTTTAGACCGCGCGGACATTGATAGTTTGACAACCCTTTTGTAGTCACTTCCCTAGATAGGAATGAGACTAGATGGTTGTCACATTGTTTATTTAGATTACAAACATTGTAAATTATACACTATTTATACCCCTGTTTTTGGGATGAGCTCACGCCTTGGCGTACATTGTATACCACTTTGTGCAATTTAAAAGTTTTTGTTCGCCCTGATTTTTAGGGTGTTACATAAATGGAAGGGGAAAGTGATCCTTCCTTGTAGCGTTGTTGAGTTTGCGATAATCAATGCAAACTCTCCAACCCGTTACGGTTCTTGTTGGAATCAACTCGTTCTTCTCATTCTTTACCACGGTTACCCCGCCCTTCTTGGGAACCACTTGCACGGGACTTGTCCACGGGCTATCGGAGATTGAATAAATAATTCCAGCATCTAGAAGCTTCATCACTTCCGACCTAACCACATCTTTCATGTTGGGATTCAACCGTCTTTGGTGCTTGATAGATGGTTTGAATCCATCTTCCATCATGATTCTATGCATGCAAAGGGAAGGACTTAGTCCTTTCAAGTCGGCGATAGTCCACCCGATGGCGGATTGGTGCTCCCTTAGCACCCGAATTAGCTTCTCCTTTTCCAACTTACTTAAGCGAGCGGATATAATTACGGGCAAGGTAGAATTTGCGCCTAAGTAAGCTTACTCTAGGTGAGATGGTAGCGGTTTCAACTCAAGTTGAGGGGGTACTTCCGTTGATGGTTGGGGTTTGGCTTTTCGAGGCCCCAAGTCTTCGAATTGTTTGGTCCTTGAAAACTTTCGGAAGGGAACGCCTTCCAATTGCATCACGTACTCTTGTCTCTCCTCTTCATCATCCTCGATCTCAAAAAGGCCATTGATCAAAGTGTTCTCAAGATCGTCCTTGGTGGACCGTTCTTCAAACACCTCTTGAACCACTTGACCAATAACATCAATGTTATAACAAGAATCCACATTGCTTTGACCTCTCACACAATTGAACACGTTAAACACCGTTTGTTCATCGCCGACACGAAGTGTTAACTTCCCTCCTTGCACATCAATTATTGCTCCTCCGGTAGCCAAGAAAGGTCTCCCAAGAATTAAGGGTACATCGACATCTTCTTCCATATCCAAGACGATGAAATCCACAGGAAAATAAAATTTCTCAACTTTGGTTAGAACATCCTCGATGATTCCATATGGACGCCTTATCGACCGGTCCGCAAGTTGAAGAGTGACTCTTGTTGGCTTGATATCACCAAGACCAAGTTTCCTGAAAATAGAAAGAGGCATAAGATTAATACTTGCACCTAAATCGCATAAAGCTTTACCAAAAACAAGATCACCAATTTGAATAGGGATAGTGAAACTCCCCGGATCTTTAAGCTTGGGAGGAAGCTTGTTTTGGATGATGGCGCTACACTCTTCGGTGAGTGCTACGGTTGCATGCTCTTCTATCTTCCTTTTGTTAGATAAGATGTCTTTCAAGAACTTTGCGTGAGAAGGAATTTGAGCCAAAGCATCCGCAAAAGGAATATTAATTTGCAACTTCTTAAAGACCTCTAAGAACTTAGCAAATTGTTGTTGATCCTTGTACTCCTTGAGCCGGTTTGGGAAGGGAATTGGTGGCTTATATGCATTGACCACCGGCTTCGATGGCTTAGGTGCCTCTTGCGCCTTCTTTGTCTTTTCCACGACATCTTGAACTTCAACTTCAACCTCCACGAGATCGGGTTCTTGCACGGATGATGGCTCTTCCTCTTCGGGACCCATGTCATCTCTAGTTGGATCTTTCACAAGTGGCTTCCCACTTCTCAAAGTGACGGCCTTGCAATGCTCTCGAGGGTTTGGATCCGGTTGACTAGGCAAAGTGCCTTGGTTCCGGGAGGCATTTGCGTTGGCCATTTGACCAAATTGCCTTTCAAGATTCTTGATGGCGACCGTATTTTGCTCGGTACTTTGCACAACCGCCTTGATAGTTGAGCTTTGCTCACCTATCACCATGTCGATCTTCGATAAGCACTTCATCATCATTGCTTCCAAATCCGGTTTGTTTCCACTTGAAGATCCCTCCCCACTAGGATGCATGTTTTGATTTCCTTGATGTTGATGGAAACCGGGAGGTCGATGATTCCGTAACAATTGTTGTTGTGGCCTATCCACATCACCTCTCGGTTGATCCAATTGAGTTTGATGATTCTTATAAGATAGGTGGGGGTGATCCCTCCACCCCGGATTGTAGGTGCTTGAAAAGGGATCATATTGGCGACGGTTGGGTTGATTTTGCATGTAATTGACTTCTTCAACATCATCGGTTTCCACCGATGCCACAAGATTACATTCATTGGTTGAATGAGATTCCCCACATATTTGGCAACTTGGAGTCCCAACCATTCTCACGGACATGTTCTTGAGTTGATTGGATAATCCGGAAATTTGAGCTTGTAGTGAGGTCGCCTCGGTCGAATCTTGCGAAGAAGTTCCAATCGACCTTCTCACTTGGTCATTTCTCTCCGAATGCCATTGATAATTGTTGTCGGCTATTTCACATATGAGAGCGTAGGCATCTTCATAAGTCTTGCTCATAAGAGATCCTCCGGCCGCCGAGTCAATGATGTTCTTATGATGTTGATCAAGTCCATTGTAGAACATTTCAATGGTGAGCCATTGTTGGAGACCATGGTGGGGACACATTCGGAGTAGCTCCCTATACCTCTCCCATGCTTCATAAATTGACTCACCCGATCGTATCTTGAATTGCGTGATTTCAGCCCGAAAGTTTGCAGAACGGGCAGGTGGAAAGAACTTTGTCAGAAATGCCGACGCCAATTGGTCCCATGTGGTAATAGAATTGGGTGGAAGACTACGTTGCCATGCTTTCGCTCGATCTTTTAGCGAGAATGTGAAAAGTGTGAGGCGAACCGTGTCAACAGGCAAGTGATTTATCCTGAAGGTACTGAGAATCTCAAGGTATCTCTCAAGGTGACCGACAGGATCTTCCGATGGATGACCACCGAATTGCTCTTGTTTGATCATAGTGACAACGGTTGGTTTGATCTCAAAGTTATGAGCATTCGAGGGTGGCGGTACTATGCCTGCCTGAGTTCCATCATAAGTGGGAGACGCGAACTCCCTCAAAGGTCGATTCGCCATGGCCGCTTGTCGCTCTTGTTCTATCCTTCTTCTCCTTTGTCGAAATGTACGTTCGATTTCAGGATCGGGAGGGACTTCTACTCGTTCGCGGTTGCGTCCTCTTGGCATGCACTAGAAGTAATGCCTGAAAGGGAAACCAAGGAAGGAGTGAATGAACAAAATAACGAAATAAAAGAATGGTGTCCAATCTCGTAGCGCTATAACCGGTAGTGATAGTAACACAACGATAGTTCCCCGGCAGCGGCGCCAAAAACTTGATCGATGGTTTATGCAACCCTCCAAATCAACCGCAAGTGTACGGTGTCAATCAAGTAATACGTACTAAGTACGAGTATCGATCCAAGGAACTACGATGTTAAAGATCACAAAAGTTACCACAACCACTAATTGGACTTTTGATAAAGGTGATTTGATTGATTAATTAGCTAAATTTCAAGAGATTGAAAGAGGTAAACATACAGAAGATAAAATAACACGAATTCAAGCAAACACGAAGGAATTACTTAGATGATAAAAAGAAAGCTAGGGGTCGGATTTCATCTGGATTTCGTCAACACATAATTTTCACAAATAAACTAGCTAGCATATAAGGTTGAATATGACAAATCCATAAATACTCACTTCTCTTTCTCAAGTAAAAGCAAGAATATCTCATATCATGTATATTATAATCTCTCGACAAATAAAAGATGATAGTCAACTCATTAAGAACAAGAAATGCATACACATAACTAGAGTTTACTTAGTATATCTCTATCCAAAATCTCACTCTAGGTTTATCTAGCTTTTCGCATGTTACACAACCAATTTCTCAAAGGGAAAGTAACTAGAAGATAGATAAGAAGGCCAATCTTACCAAAAATTAAGAGCAAGTTAGATAAACTCAACCAAAAGAGATGATAACTAAAATTACTTGTAATAATCACATAAATAACGATAGAAATCCAAAATCCATCCTTCCCCTAACCTCAAAGCACTTAGCTCATGCTAAGAATCAGAAAATATATCAAGGTAGAAAAGATAATAGCACCCCAAATCATTGTTTCTCAACAAAAATACAAAGGAATGGAAAAACCCCCTCAATATTTGATACACACTACCGATTTTAGCTCCAGGATGATGATTCCACCTTCAAAAATCGTTACTCCTTCTTCAATCCACTTTCAAAAACGGCTCCCCTATGAGTGTAGCCTCCAACAATCCCGAGATAACCCTAAACCCTAGAGAATAGCTTCTTTTTATAGTATCAGCTCCCGACATCCAAAGTGACCATCCAAAGTGACAATATGTCACTTTAGCAGTCACTTTAGCCCGTGTCCTTGAAGTGGCATTCCTTGTAGTGACGGTACATGAGCAGCGAAAGTGACCATCCAAAGTGACAATGTGTCACTTTGGCTGTCACTTGGGATTGAACTCGAAATCTTGGGTTTCCTTCCGTTTGGTCCAGTCTTTTCTTTATCCCGGTTATCAAAATGAAGTGTAAATAAGCATCTTTTCTTCCATTTGATCTATTGCATGTCTACACATCACTTGTATACGAAAGTTAGTCCGAAACGCTAATTTCTACTTCAAACAAAGCCGTAAACCAAAGATTTGGAGTGTAAAAATCCAACAGATAACGAAGTTATCACAATCTCACAATCTCAATCAATTGCTGCAACTCTCTTAATTAAGCCACTACAAATTACGCATACACACACAGAGGTAATTAATCAAACGCTCTTTAATTTGTATTTTTTCCTACACATGATGACATGATTATGATGATTCTATTCATGTTTATAGTCCAAGTTGGAGTTGTTGATTTCTCGTATGTGACTTTTTATTTATGGTCATTGATTACACTATTTGTGTTATTTTGTATTACAAACGCTCTTCAGTTTTTATTTTTTCCTACACATGATGATATGATTATGATGATTCTATTCATGTTTATAGTCCAATTTGGAGTTGTTGATTTCTCGTATGTGACTTTGTATTTATGCTCATTGATTACACTTCTTGTGTTATTTTGTATTACAAAAATAGTTCTAATTTTTTATTTTTTTAATCTTTTGAATTCTTACCATATTACAGAACAATGGATGAAAAAAATATCACTCTTATAGACAACCTTGATATACAAAAAGATGATTTTACTGTTAAGGTTAGAATCATTCGTTTATGGAGTCAACCACTCTTCAAAGATCCTGAGCAATTATATTCCATCGAGATGATTTTAATGGTTGAAGAGGTAAATAATTATTTGTTTTAAAATCTTTAGTATCATATGCATAATATTTTCGTATTAATTTTTAATGTATTTCTTTCTGATTTTGATATAGTTATTCGAAGTAAACTATTATAAAATAGTTATTTGTCATATCTTCTTATTTTTTAACAATTCTTATTTTTTCTATATTCATGTTTTAGGGCAGTAAAATCCATGCTAATGTTCTACAAAAATGGATTCCAAAGTTTAAAAAGTTACTTCATGAAGGAGCTGCCATATTCATCAAAAATCCTATAATTGCTCGACATGTCTCCAAATACAAGTTAATTGATAATACAAACAATTAAACTTTATCTCTATTTTTATCTTTAATAACCTATTTTATTTAAATAATTTAAAAATAAAACTTTGATTTGTTATTTCGAGTTTATATTGTTGGATTATAAAAATAATGTGGCGTTCGTGCTTTTGCTGATCATTTATATTTTACAATATAAGTTTTCTGACAAAAATTATCCCGTGTATCACGCGGGTTAAAACCTAGTATATATATATATATATATATATATTTTAAGTAAGAAAATTTGAATAAAAAGATATCTAATGATAATTTTACTCCTATAGTACAGAGGTGAGCATTGGGCCCGAACCGGCCCGAACCCGGTTTGGAACCGGAACCGGAAATGAGGAATTTGAAGAACCGAGAACCGGACCGTTTAGGTAATACCGGTTCTGGTGCCGGTTCCGGTCCCGGGTTTTCGGTTAAAAACCCGGTTGGAACCGATATTCATAGTTTAATACCAAATCGTATAACATGCTATTTATGTATTTATAATTTGTATATTATTGTTGAAAAAAATATAATTGTGGCTTGTGTTTATATATATGATGGCATAAATGATTTCAACTTATCGTATTATACGTTTAAAGTATACATATAATATGAGATTTAGAATTATATGTAATGAAATTAAAGATTTTAACTATCATATATGTGTTTTGATTCAGTGTGAGATATCATCGAAAACCGTTATTTCAATAATTTTAACGAATTATGTAGTGGTTGTCAAATAAAATTACGGAAAATCTTTAAAAAAGTTGTAATTTTTTTGCGAAATATAAAATATTTGTGTTTTAGTGATATTTATTAAAATGTGAACTAAAAAGATATTGCGAATTGCGTGAATTAGTATTCATATATTTTATATATGAAATCATTTCATATTGATTTTAAACTTCCGGTCCGGTCCCGGTTAATTACCCGTAAAAATGGGCCCGAACCCGGTTTGGAACCGGAACCGGAAATGAGAGATTTGAAGAACCGAAAACCGGACCGGTTGCATTATACCGGTGCGGTTCCGGTCCCGGTTGGGGCCGGTTTTTGCGGTTCCATTGCTCACCCCTACTATAGTATTATATAATGACTACAAATTTAATCTTAACCTTTTGTTTTACATGCTTAATCATTAAAGATTAAAATTAACTCAAACTTTAAAATTAAATTAAACATCAAACTAATAAAAATAAGTTCAAATCTGAAAGATATACATAAAAAAGTTGCAAAAAATATTAATAAAAAATTTTATTCGTGTTTCGGGTGAGTTCGAACCGAGTAACTCGTCATAATGTTAGATTTCGAAGATCGGGTTAGTTCGAGTTATGTGGGTCAGGTAGATTCAAGATTTTTTGAATCGAATTTTTGGTTTTTCGGATGTGGTCGAGTTTTGTTCCTCCCTTAGCATGACACAATTATAAAGAAAGAGAAAATAAATCTGTCTTTTGAGGAGTATAATGGTAAATCTGACTCTGTTCTATTTAGTTCCCAGGGGGTAGGATGAGACAGGCTTGTCTCACTCTTGTTCTACTTAGTTCTGGTGTGTCTCACATAGATGTCTGCCAAACATGGACAAGCCAGTTCTGTCCTGTCATGTGTACCAAACGCACCCTAAGGGGTTGTTTACCAAAATTTTCATTATGTTTTGTATGGATAAATTTATTGTCTGAATAAACTTATTTGTTTAGATAAAATGATATTGTTGTTTACTTTTTTTTATCTTAATCAACAATCTGAATGTAAAAAATGACCGATTTACCTCTTAAGTACTATAAATAATGAATTGTTGTTTGCTTTTTAAGCGGTTTTATATCTTTGGAACACAAAATCAAACCAACGAACAAAATCAACCCAACAAAAGAACAAAATCAAACCAAAAAATGAACAAAATCAAACTATTTACCGTTGGTTTACGCAATATCATGTTTAATAAACAAAATCAGGCCAATGAATGAATTGCTATTCAATTATTCATGTGCCATCCTAGTCAGTAGAAGCAAGAACGATAACGATTTGATATTGGAAGAAAAAAAACGACTATTTGCAATTGGTTGGCCGTTCTTCTACATCTGTAAGAAACCCGGTTGTCATTCAAGTAAGCAGAAGAAAGTCAACTGTGGTACCGTTCTCCAGTGAACTTGTTATCATAGATTGAAAACTGCGTTGGTAAATTTGAATTCTTCGAATTCTTTAGCGATTGTACCAGAAAACTTGTTCTCAAACAACCGTAAAGCTTCATTTTAGCGTTCGACATAATTCACATGAATATAGTAAGTCTCGCTTGGGCACATATTCTTATACAGTCAAAAGGGGATCGATTCCGTAAAAGATTGTATCAGTAAATGGAAACTTCACTTTCCCTCTGGGGTAGGAAAATTATGATCGGATAGCGGACCAAAAGCTATGCGAGTAGAAAACGCTCACAAGCTCGAAATCAACGAAACACCAAGGTTGATAACTACTTCTCACCAGTGATGGATCTAGAAATTTTGGTAATGGGAATCAAAGTTTAGATAACGTAGCAAAAAAAAATTAGTATGGTTCCATAATATGAATGTTCGGTTTATCTTTTTTAAAAACTCAATTAAATTTCCGAGTTGAGCCAAGCAATTTAAAGTATACACTTTTTAAATCATACATTGACGATATAAAATTAATTAACAATAAACCCAAAAAATTTATAAAAGGGTTTAGTTCCCCAAAATGCATCCAACTTGTCACTTTTTGCTATTGTATATACTGTACTTTAAAAATTATCATTTAATACATCATACTACTAAAAACCTAACTTTTTAAATACTAAATGACTTATAAACCAGGTAGCCGGTCATTCTGGCCACCTGGTCAACTTCTTCGGTGAGACTTTTTCCGGCAAAAAACCTATCTTCTCCGGCAACCTTCGGCAAGAAGCTATCTTTTTCCGGCGAGACTTTTAGCACGAACAACAACCTCCATCTCCGACACCCACCATCTACTCCGGAAACCTCCATCTCCGCCACCCACCATCTTCTCCGGCAACGTCAATCTCCACCACCCACCATCTTCTCTGGCGACCTTCATCAACCCTTCCGCAAACTCACCAGCTTACTCCAATCCGAAAACCTGAAATCATTAGCATCGTTGCCGGAGAAAATGGTGGTCGTTGGGAAATCGCCGAAAAAGATGGTGGTTGACGGGAAGTCGTAGGAGAAGATGGTGGTTGCCGGGAAGTCGTAGGAGAAGATGGGTGGTCGCCGGAAAAGTTGTCGAAGAAAACGGTGGTGATCGGAAAAGTCACCGAAAAAGATGGTGATGGCCGGAAAAGGCGTCGGAAAAGATGGTGGTGGTGGCCGGAAAAATGGTGGTCGCCGGAATGTCACCGGAGAAGATGACCGGATGGCCGGAAAAGTCGCCGGAAGGGGGGGGGGGGGAGGTGACCGGCTGGTAACCTTTGATAGCAGGTCAGATACATTAAAATGTTAGGTTTTAAGTAGTATGATGTATTAATTGGTAATTTTTGAAGTATAATATATACAATAGCAAAAGGTGACAAGTTGGATACATTTTGGGGAAGTAAACCCTTTATAAAAAAGGAAGAAACAATTTTCTTAAAAACTTAAAACTAAGTTAAATATTTTGTGAGAGTTAAAACCTTATCTTTTTGTGTATCAAAATTATATAACAATATATTTAAAAGCTTATGGGGTCATTTGACCCCTTTCAATCCAAATACATTTGCCCCTATTTCTAATGTTGATTAACATCAACTTTTCATTAAAATCTAATCCAATATAATATGAAGTTGTGATGAATGAAACATGCAAACTAATAGACAAAACATAAAGGATAAAGATTGCGAATCAATTATAAGAAAATATTCATTGAAAGATGAATAAATACTTTAATATATAAGTAATAATGATTTTGGTTTTTTTTTTTTTGGATTTATAGGACAAACAAACTTTAATATTTTTTTATTAGAATATGTGTTGTCTATTTAATTAATGATTAATTAACATATTTTATTATTTAGGAGTTTTTAAGTAATATCTATTAAGTAAGCGCTTATTAGTAAAGAGTTGTCATTTTTGTATTTATTTATTGAAGAACATTCTCGTCCAGTCATATTGATTTGTTTCACAAGCTTTTGTCATCCGATATGTACTTTAACACAGAAATTGATTAACTTTATCACATATTACCTTGAACATTGCGGTAATAACACATTTCAGGTGACGACTTGACTTGAAATTCTTAGCATGTTCAAAGTTTTGATATTTTTAGTATATAAACGAATTTCTAGCAATATTTTATTATGCATGAACATTAAACATACGATATGTCGAATGTTGTGTCACAGTCATAGAAAAAACATATATTACAAAATATATAGAAAAGTTATGAATTGCAAAGCATATATAACTAATTGAAAATTATATTTTCTCACAATTGCACAAATATAATACGACTGACATTGATGGCTTATATATAATATTTTTCAGAGATCCGCAAGTTGTTTGTGGAATATCGATCTACAGAACAACGTTTAATTAATAAATTTTATACGAACTTAAAGATAAATATGAATGAAATGAAGAGCCGACTTTCTTGAAAACCCATGAATGATTGCATGGTTCCAAAAAAACGATATTCTTGGCACATAAGAATGGCAAAATGGTCAAAGATAAAAGCAAGTGGGTGTACATATGTATTTGTATATATGTATAAGGCTGGGTTCTTATAGGAAAAGAAGTTATTAGGAAAATGATAAAAAGGAATCACTGCCCTTGAATTAATCATACTTAAAGATCAAAGGAGTTAAGGATGTATTAGATTAACTCTCAACTGAAGTACAATTCATCTTGGGAATGAGATTAAAAGTGATCAAGGCTTCGTATTTTCTCTTTGGTAATCGTGATTTTTCAGGCAACTTATGTACACTGACTAATCCTCTCGGACGATCATGAATGGCCTGGAGTTATCACATGTGAACCTCCATGACTTTAGCAACCCTTGGGTGGCCAACCGCAAGGGCTTTAGCAGCGCTTGAATTTGAACCTGTAGTAGATGACATTTTCTACTGCATCCCCAAAACTTTATCAGTGCGTCACAACCCAAATGGTTGTCCAGATCACTTCTTACGTTTCTCACGTTAACTGCTTTCTTCACACGATTATTCATTTATGTGTATATATACACACACATACACACAAGGGGGGGGGGGGGGGGGTCAAAAGAGAGTGTGATCAAAATAAGAAAATATACGAAAGTTAATTATATATAATTTTAGAACAGGATTAACATGGATACGATTTGGGATACAACCAATGTCGTACCTAATCACATGTACTTTTACATGTAAGTTTAATTTAAAAATATATGTGCTTAAACCGCTTTATTTAATCACTTTTTTATTTCAACCCGACTCTCTCTCCCTCTATATATAAGTTTCGGTTAATATAAAATGGACAAATACACCTAATAAAACAAAAGTAGCCTTCATATGACATTGTTGCATCAATTGGTCAACTTTTTGGTCCTCTAGAAGATCACAAATTGTCTTTTTCTTGTTAAATTCGACTTATCAATTCAATATTGTATCATTAAAATAGAAAAGGTTGTAAAGTGCAAGAAAGTGTTACCTTATATCATATTTTGTTAAAATTGCCCTGCCCTTTTTTAAGAAAAGGACTTCTTATTAAAACTCTATAATTGTTGATCATTTTATTGTATCTATAAAGTAGGAGCTAACATATAAAAACTCTAGAATTTTGCTCAAAGTGTCAAATGATGTTGCTAAACTTTTAATTTAATGTCACTTGCTTAAAATCAAACCAAAAAATGTCATTTTTCATTTCGTATTTAATCAAGTACGTATTTTTAATTTACTATTACATAGTAAGACCTATATCATAATTCATAAAACACAAATCACATTTAACCTCCATTGATACTTGATACATAGACGGATCCATTGTATTAGATACAGTGGTATAAGAAACCACTTCGTTCCTCCGTCATAATGTAAAATATTAAAAGATCATGAAAAATACCAACATATCAATTTGTTGTGTATCGCCAAGTATATATATTTTGAAATTATAATAAAACATAAGTTTTCTTTGATAAAGTTGTTTTGCAAGACCTTTTCTTCCATTTCCAGAGTCTAGACCAAAAGCGGAAACCCTATTAATTTATTTCTTAGAGCATCTTCAACAGCTATGCTAAAATAGAAAAAGAAAGATTTTAACACTTTTTTGCTCCAATGGCTATGCTATCTCGTATGCTAAAATAGAAAAAAGGGGAAGAAAGATAATGAAATCTATAAATTTAGATAAATCTCTAAAAGGTTTTTAAAAGAGAGAAAAACATTATTTTATTCATTTTCCACCAATAGAGAATATTCAAGTAACATCATACATGTGCAAGAGATATTTTTTTCCACCAATAAAAGGAATGAAATTAAAAGTCTTGGTTGTTAAAATAACATAGCCATTGGAGATGAATATAATTTTTTTTTTAAATTTTAACTTTTCATACTTTATTTTAAAAAATATATATAACATACCTATTGAAGATGCTATTAGTTTTTAACTTTTAATTTTACATTTATTATATTTACAGAAATTACAATAAAAAAACTTAAACACAAGACCACACTTTATGAAAAACAATGCCCTCAAAGTTTTTTTGTTGGTAAAACAAAATTTTAGTTAAAAGTATTTTCATCTTTTCAACCGTTTGGGCATGAATAAACATCAAATTGGAAGTTTATTAAACCATCTTTTTGTTTTTTATATTAAAGTGGTCAATTTGACATATTTTTGTAAACTTTCAGTAGTTTGATTCGTCTCTATAACGGTTGTTAACTGAACATATTAATTCCAAGGGTAAAATAAATTTTATGAAATTAAAAAGTTAGAAAACATAGATAATTTGGTTTAGAAACTAAATCCAAATTTTAAGCAGGTCATAGGACCAGTAGCTTAATTCACTCCTATAAAGCTCCCATGGTATACAAAAATGATTTCGTCTTTAAGCAAAGCATAATTTGTTTTAGGAACTAAATTTAAAATTTATGTTCTCTATCTTGGTTTTGGTCGTTGCAATATTTTTATTGTAAGAAAAATCCCATGGTAACAAAAATACGTGGTTTTGTCCTATGACATTAACGAAGGTTAAACTTCATCCTTTAAATCCCCCATGTACCTTGTGCGTAAATATAAAATAGTTATTTTACCTCTAAAATAAGAATATCAATGACAATATACCGAAATAATTTTTTTTACTTTACTCTCGTATTTTAAAAATAAATGACTAATTTAACCTCTTTGTCCAAAGGATGGGGGATTTAACATATAGAATTAGTGAGAGCTACTAATAACATTTTTTGAATCTATAGGGGTTTTATTGCAATAAATTTTTTTGTAAGAATCATAACCAAGAAAACAATAAACCACAGGGACCAAAATTGCAATTTGATCTATAGAAATCTTTAAAAACATATCCCGTTTCGCGCCTCTCCCAACCGACGATCATATTGATCTGTTTCACGACGGTTGATGCTTCGGTGCTTACTTGCCGGCGACAGATTCCTTCGCCGGAAATCACCGCTAGTCTTCTTCCACTTATATCGTCTCTCCGACCACCTTTTCTTCTAGCAAGATCAGGTAACACTCGACCTTTGAATCCCTAATTTATCAGGCGATTTGTCAGTTATGATTTATCGAGCAATTTTCTAAAATTTTGTTCATGCTGCTTGTTGATTTAATGATTTATCTAGGTTTAGCTTGGAAATTCATTATTGAATCACGTCATATGGATTTTATTACTTGAATTTGGAGTTGTGTATGCATGTGATGTTTTGATTTCTATATTTAGGGTATGTATGTGGTAAAAACTGTGGATCGTGATTTAGGAATTCGAATTAGGTTTTGAAATTAATTCGCATATAAAATTACTTTCAGCTTTCGTTGTTGTTAGTCCCATAAAGTAGTTTACTGTAATTTGTGTACAACCGTTCAAAGCAAATTGGTCTATTTGTTATCATAATTAAATGACTCCATTAACCCCTTGGTTGCTTTCATGGAATCATGTTATTGTTAGGGGTGGCAATTTTCGACACGACCCGCCAACCCGACACGACATGATAAGAAGATAAACGGGTTTGGGTTGAGGTTTTTGACCCGTTAACCCGCCAATTTCGTTGGTCGTGTTCGGGTTGACCCGCCAAGTTGGCGGGTTGACTTGCGAACCCGTTTATTTTTAATTATTATTATTTTTTAATATTTCCTATAATAAAAATAACATTTTGATTTTCTGTGTCCAAATATCCCTAACATCAATAATATGCCTAAGTCCAAATATTTGTTGAAAGATATATTCTAAGCTATTTGTTTTATATATTATTAGCTGAAAGACCCGCCAACCCCTGACTTGTTTATGACCCGTCAACCCGTGTCTGACCTGTCGACCATCTCAACCCGTGTCTGACCCGCCGACCCGTCAACCCTGACCCGCCGACCGATGACACGACCAGCGACATGACCCGTCACGGGTAAGGGTTGAAGATTTTGACACAATTAGCTAAACGGGTCGTGTCACGGGTTGAGGTTTTTGTCCCGCCAACCCGAACACGACCTGATTGCCACCCCTAGTTATTGGTGAATGGATTTACTTGTGTTGAAAAAGGGCCTGATTGGGCTTTTTCATGTAGGGAGTTTGGGCTTAACCGAGTTTTTCAGGCCAAGCCTAGGCTGGGTTACTCCCTAAATTCCGGAGTTATACGTTTTTTTTGTACATCTCTACGTCTTTAGCTGATAATCTTTTGCATTTCCATGAGATCACATCTTAGCCATTGGATTTGCGAAACCTTTTATCTTTTTTCGTGAATATGTTTTTGACATAGGGAATGTGAAAGTTGAGAAACGATATGAAGATTCCCATTCATGTTCATATTTCGATACTTCTTGCTTTACGGTTACATCTTAAAATTTATGTTGCTAATGGTACCATATTAGGCAATGGTAAACTAAACCAAACCAAATCAAATCAAAAGGCCCAATAAACCCCACCCGAAGGAGGATTTGGGGTGAGATATACATAGAGCAGTTGTTTCAATGAAAAATGCAGTTGCAAGAGTGATAGCAATTAGGTAGCAAGAATAAAGATTTAATATAGGATGAACGAAGCACCAGAAATATGAGCTAGAAAAAGCAACATATAGATACAATGAAAGCATAAATAAGGAAGGATAAGACCAAAACATAAAGAGCGAGCAAGCAAGCAAGGCAAGAACACATCCGAAAAGCACGAATAAGTATTATTGGGATGCATCTACAAACACCATGGGTACAAGAAATACGAGTGGAGAAGTATCTTTACTACCGAAAACAAAGATTAAAAGAGCGAAATAGGCTGATAACACTAATACTAGGAGAGTCTAGAGGGATAAATCAGCCAAATCAAATGATTTTTGCACAGCTTTGATCCAAGAAGCCACCTTCTTCTTCCTCAACTCCTCACTTAACACAGGAGTGAATTTGGTGTCTTTCTTCATTCGTTCCTCGTTTGAAAATAGTTCATCTTCTTTCCAAATTCCAACAGCTAAACCAGCTGCAAACGCTGCTCCAAGTGCCGTTGTCTCTATGTCAGCTGGTCTCACAACCGGTGTACCCAGAATGTCAGCCTGCAACAAACCCCTCCGCTTTTTTAGTAAATAAGAATGAACACCAAAAATGTTCCGAGTGTTGTAAAAAGTTTGTAGGACTTAAAACGCCTATGCAAAAGTATTGTAAAAAGTTTTTTAGGACGCTTTTGGGATCTTAATAAGCCTTGTAGGTCACTTTTGAAACGAATGGTCGTATTAGTCTTTTAATAGGGAAGTAATCATGAAAGTGTCTTATAAAACAAGTGTTCTATATGAAAATGTGAATATGTTGTTAGAGAAGTCTCTGAAAAGTTCGTTAGAACGCCTAAAAGCATCCTATAAACTTATTACAACACTTTAGATAGGAAACACAAATATCTGGTCCTATAAGCTTAACTCCTATAAAGTTGTCTATTAGGACACTTAACACCATATGCGTTCTAATAATCCGATTTTGTTATAGTGGAGTCGATTAAAGTGTACAGTGTGAGAATATGTGTAACTCCATTAAGATTACTATCTAAAAAAGCCAGATGGAGGTTCCAACACTTACGGAAGATAAATAGTCCAAATCTAGCTGATGTGAGACTCTAAAATGCAGAATACTCCATAAGAGAAAAATATACCTGCATCTGCATAAGGGTGTTGTTAACGGTAGCACCACCATCAACCCTAAGTACGAACTTCCCGCTATCTTTCTTCTCTTTCTCACCGGCATCATTATTCATCGAGTCCAACACATCTTTCACCTGAAAACACATGCTCTCAAGCACGGCTCGAGCTATATGAGACTTGTTTGTGAACCTCGTAATCCCGATACAAACACCACGGGCATCATCACGCCACCATGGCGCAAACAGTCCATTGAAAGCCGGGACAAAGTAGACTCCCCCAGTCGAGTCAACCTTGTTCGCCAACTCCTCGATCTGGCTGGCGCTACTAATGATCCCAAGACTGTCCCTCAGCCACTGGACAGCAGCTCCAGCAATCGCAATCGAACCCTCTAGAGCATAGTTTGCAGGAGCATTTTTCCCGAGCTTGAAAGCTAAAGTGGTCAATAAGCCATGGTTCGACTTAACCACCTGCTTACCGGTGTTGAGAAGTATGAAAGCACCCGTCCCATAAGTGCATTTCCCCAGGCCTTCCTTACAAGATTGACCCAACATGGCTGAATGCTGATCACCCAAACATCCCGAAATCGGAACCCCAGTAATCGGCCATCCTTTTCCTACAAGACCGACAATCTCAGCGTTGCTAACGATCTTAGGTAGGATCCCGGAAGGAACCTTTAGCGTTTCCAACGTGGGTTTGTCCCAATCTAGTGTCTTGAGGTTCATAAGCATCGTTCGTGATGCATTTGACACATCAGTGACGTGTACACCGCCATTAACACCTCCGGTTAAGTTCCAGATCAGCCACGAGTCGATGGTTCCGAATAGCGCATCGCCTTTTTTAACAGCTTGTGCAACCTTTTCCACATTCTCCAGCAACCATAGCAGCTTAAGTGCACTGAAATAAGTGCTGATTGGCAGCCCACAAGTCTCAACAAAATGGGTTCTTCCCCCTGATAACTTCTTCTCTAATTCTCTGATTCAAAACATCATGAATCTTTGTTTATTAATTTGGATAAAAAAATCTAATCTTGATCAAAAGATTTAAATTGCTTGTTAACTTATTTCTTTTTGTTACTGTTGATAAACAATTTTTAGTGTTTGGATGGAAAATAATAATAGTATGCCTATAGCTTTTGTCACGTTGAGCAGGAGTTTTTGAGTAGTCTTTCCATTCTAACTTTTTTTTTGGAAGAGGTATCCCAGACCACATTGGGCCCAGACTAATCCTCGGCAATTTTGGGCCGAAGCCCGACTGCTAAAGCATGTAGCCCGGGGTCGAAGCCCCCGTACCTCCAGAATGCATCCCCCAGGGCTCGAACTCGGGTTCACCACTATGTAGTGCCCAAGCCTTACCACTAGGCTAACACTCCTTTGGTCTTTCCATTCTGACTTATTAACTTATTTGAAACAACTTATCAACTTTTTGGTTATTTTACATGTATAAGTAACACCCTATAAAAACCAACTTGTTGGCTTATTAAATATTGGCATGGACGGACCCATGCATGGGTGCATGGTGGCACGTGCCACCATATTTCTCTCTGTTGAATGGTCAAAATTTTATATTTACGAAAAAAATGCAACCATAAATTTTATAAAAGATGATGATTGAATTGTGAACCTGCAAATGGAGCTGGTTCGATTATCCATCCAGACGATGGCGTTGTAAAGAGGAAGGCCGGTGGATTTGCTCCAAACAACGGTGGTTTCTCTCTGATTTGTGATTCCGATGCCTCTGAGGCCGTTGTCAATGTTGAGACCTTCAGCCGTGGCTTTATCAATAGCTTTTGCTACACATATCCTAACACTTTCAAGAATCTCCATAGGATCATGCTCCACCCATCTATCCCATCATCATCAATTCATCATTAACATATACATATATTCTCATTTTTCACTGTGTGAACGTGAGGACCACTAAAATCACGCCACGTGATAATATTCATCGTGAATATCATGCATTATTCAGTGAATATTGCCACATAACGTAATTTTAGTAGTCTGTTCAGAACTAAAATTGAGTTCACATTTGAAGCTACCCCTGTATACATAATATATATATATATATATAGGAAAGTTCAAATGTGAACCACTTTTTGGTTGTAAACGTGAGGACAACTGATAGCGCGACACGTGGCGGAGACTAGTCAATAAAGGCGGCTTTGAATGTGGTCCCCCTCTTTAATTCAATGCCCTCCCATGAATCGTGCCTAGTCATCCGCCGTGGATTTGACGTGGCGCCTAGTCATCCGCCACGTGTCGCGCTCTCGGTTGTCCTCACGTTCACAACCAAAAAGTGGTTCACATTTGAACCCACCCCTATATATATATATATATATATATATATATATTTGGGTGGGTTCAAATGTGAACCACTTTTTCGTTGTGAATGTGAGGACAGCCGAGAGCGCGCCACGTGACAATCTGACTTCCACGGCTTAGCTTTATTCAGTCTGCATAAATCCCGCGGGTCAGCTTCATTCAAGCTTTATTCATACTGCATTAAGCTATTATGCAAACTGAATAAAGCTTGAATAAATCTAACCCGCGCACCAAGTCGCCCGCGTCACAGTACGACTAAGCTTTATGCGTAATACATAAAGCTTTATTCAGTCTGAATGATAGCTTTATGCAGTATGCATGCATAAAGCTTAGTCGCGTGTTTTTCAGATTAACACGTGGCGCGTTCTCGGCTGTCCTCACGTTTACAATTTTAAAAATCCTTAATATACGTGTGTTTATATATATATATACATGCATATAGAGAGAAATCGAATGAGAATAATTATTTACCCTGCTTGTGGGCAGAACTGGGTGAACTCGACCTGGTGAGATCCAACGGGTCGAGCATGGGTATCATAGATGACGAATCGTGTGCTTGTTGTTCCTTGATCTATCGATCCAATATAGGCTTCTAGTTTTGCCATTTTCTTGTTTTCCGATGACAAATGTTTTCCCCAATTTTCTAACAGAAAACAAAAGTGTTAGGGATCATTTAATGACATTTTTATTGGTTTCCTGGTTTTTCTGCTTTTAAAAATCCTTCCCAACTGTTATTTGTGATTATCGTTAAATAAATTCTTGTGTGGTCAAAAAAATTTAAACTGTTTATTTGTATAAAGATAGTAATTTGAGTATTTTGCAGTATAGTAGATCTCAATTATACTTTGTATTCAAAAGTATGTATTGGTTGTTTGTTAGAATGATTTATAAACAAAAGAACATAATATTATGTTGTTTTTTTTTTCTAATTTTCATCTAAATCTTTTTTTTTTCAATATAGTACATATAAATATATAAGGTCCCATTCAAATGCAAATACTTAAAATAAATAATCCTTAATCTATTTCATTTTCATCTTTGCGTTCCTTAATTATCCAGTAGTTATTGGGGCTCCTATTTTAGGCCATCCACTGTGGGAGTGGAATTGGCCATCGGGTACTCATTGGGTACTCCAAACCGACGGCTTAAATGAGTGAACACCATAGTGGATGGCAAAGGGTTGTTGCCAATCGGCTTCTCCAAGCCGAAGACCCTCTACCCACTACCCACTTTCTCTCTCTTCTTTCTCTCTATCTCTCTCCTCTTTCTCTTTTTTGTTTTCTTTATTTAATAAAATAAAAGTGTGTGTAAGATTGGGTTATGTATTGGGTCGACAGTGGATGAATTGGGTAGTTATGGGTAAAATAGTGAAAAGTTGATGTGGCGCTGATGTGGCAGCTGAAACCATTGGGTTGCAATGGGTCGACAGCGGATGGCCTTAGGAGTATTTGGGATTGTTTTCTTTTTATACCAACAAAACAAAAGAGATTATTATTCATCAGAAATAGAGTAGTAGTGTTTATAAAGATTGCATAGCACCTAGGCCAAAGTAACCATAGATTAACGCATACCGTTTAGGAAGAGGCAATGGAGATTACAATAAGTAAACGACCAATTCTGATGAATAACACCGATCGTCTTCACACCTTGGGAATAACACCGAGCCAATTCGATTCCGAGTGTTGTGAAAATACCGAAACCCAACTAACAATTTAGCTCACTAGTTGGACCTCACTATAAACACTAAATTCCCAAGAACAATGAACTACGTTCTTATACGAGATATAAGCGGAATATGATCAATGAACGCGAGAGAGCTAATCAACTAAGCATATGCAACAATAATAACCATACAATGCAAGATAAAGCAAGGTAAAGAGAGACACCGAGATTTTTACGTGGAAACCCAAATCGGGAAAAACCACGGACGGAGGACGCCGAGAACCGATCCACTATCACTTGATGTAGTTACACTTGAGAATGTTACAAGCTTTACAATGGAGAGAAAAATTCTATGGCTTCTTGAGCTTTTTTTGTATCAACTAGCTATATTTGGGAGAGAAAATGAATTTTATGTAATTCAAATTCATGTGAGGCGTCAGATTTGTGTGTGTATGGAGAATGGAACAAAGTACACCATAAACCATTAAAATAATACAAGAGTATGGCTTCAAAATAATAAACAAATGGTGTAGGGTGTTGTGTTGTCAACCAATGAGCAGATGAGAGCTTCATACATCCAAAGTGAAAAGGGCGGCTAAACATGCGGCTCAAGACCCGCACATCACCCGCAGATACCACTGACTTTGCCATTTCACTTCTTTTGATTTTGATGAATTTCCTTCCTTTCCTTTTTGTCTTCTTTTGGATGAAGACAAGCCATATTTTCACAATTCTCCACCCTTGACTTCAATCCAAAAACACACAACAATTAAATAAATCTCCACCTAATCTTCAATCCAAATAAGACTCGAAAAACAAACTCCACCGATCTTCATCTCAAAGCCAAAAACAACTACCCGAAAACAAGCGATAACAAAGTGATCAAGTCCTCTCCATTCAAAACCAATAACCAAAGTGGTCCTCCGCCGGAGCGCCCCGAAGGGCATCAACCTCGTTTCTCAACACCAACCAAGTCCAAACACAAGTTGAACTTGGCAACCGGAAGTGGCTTCGTTAGCATATCCGCTGCGTTATCGTCGGTGCTTATCTTCACGATCTTAAGATCGCCTCTAGCTACTACCTCTCGGACATAATGGTGGCGAATGTCGATATGCTTCGTCCTATCATGAAGCACTCGATCCTTTGTCAAAAGAACCGCGCCTTGATTGTCGCAAAACACTTCTTCGACCTTCAAGCGCTCACTTAGCTCACCAAGGAGTCCTTTGAGCCAAACACCTTCTTTTACGGCTTCGCTAACCACCATGTACTCCGCTTCCGTTGTGGACAAAGCGACGGTAGGTTGCAAATGTGCCCTCCAACTAATAGCACACCCATCAAGGGTGAACACGTATCCGGTGATGGATCTTCTGTTGTCAACATCCTTGCCATAATCTGAATCTGTATAGCCAAGTACCCCCGAAGAATTTCTCCCGAAATGCAAACACAAATTCGTCGTTCCCTTCAAGTAACGAAAAATCCATTGGACGGCTTTCCAATGCTCCTTTCCCGGGTTGGCCATATATCTACTAACCATAGAAACTGCATAAGCGAGATCCGGTCGGGTACAAATCATGGCATACATCAAAGATCCCACCGCACTAGAATACGGCACTCTCGCCATATAGGCAACATCGGCTTGAGTCGAAGGACTTAAAGCTGATGATAGCTTGAAATGAGGCGCAAATGGAGTGTTGACAGACTTTGCTTCAGACATACCAAAGCGGCGTAGAACTTTCTGAACGTAACCTTCTTGACTAAGGTACAACTTTCTCGCCTTTCTGTCACGAACAATCTCCATACCAAGAATCTTCTTTGCGGCTCCCAAATCCTTCATATCGAATTTTGAACTCAACTGGTCTTTTACTTTCTGAACTTCTCCCATGTCTTTCGCTGCAATAAGCATGTCATCTACGTATAAGAGCAAATACAAGATCGACCCATCATCACACTTCTTGAAGTAAACGCAGCTGTCGTACGACGAATTTGACAAGCCGTGTGCGGTCACAAAAGCGTCGAATCTCTTATACCATTGCCTAGGAGATTGTTTGAGGCCATAGAGAGACTTTATCAACTTGCACACGTGACCTTCTTTACCCGGAACTACAAAGCCTTCCGGTTGGTGCATAAAGATCTCTTCCTCAAGTTCACCATTCAGAAACGCGGTCGTGACGTCCATTTGCTCAAGCTCCAAATCATCGGACGCGACCATCCCTAGCAATGCACGAATAGAAGTATGTTTCACCACCGGTGAAAAGATGTCGTTATAGTCAACGCCAGGAATTTGACTATAACCCTTCGCGACCAACCGAGCTTTGTACCTTGGCTATTCTTCCGGAGTTGCCCCTTCCTTCAATTTAAAGACCCACTTGCTTCGAACGGCCTTCTTACCCTTGGGAATAAGAACAAGCTCCCAAGTTCCGCTCTTTAGCAAGGATTCCATTTCCGCCTTCATCGCCATCAACCATTCATCCGCATCATCGAGCTTCATAGCCTTACTATAAGAAGTAGGCTCCACCGTACCCTCCATTTCCTCCGCTACATTAAAGGCATGTGCTACTAAATCGGCTTCTTCGGTGTACCGTGCGGGACGCACGATTTCCCTTCTTCCCCTATCATGAGCAATGCACGGTTCGGGCTCTTGTGGCAAAGGTTGTGATGACGAGTCATCCTCCACTTGAGCACCTGTAGAGGTAGAAGAAGAAGCTGCATTTAAATCGTTAGTAACAATGGGGCTCGATGTTTGAGCCATAGGTAGCTCCACCTCAACCGGAGGTTTCTCTTTCGGAGATTCGGAAATGGGCTCGGATGTAGGAGGCGGCGAATCACTCAACATCGAAGACTCGTCGAAAGTGACATCTCGGCTTATAAGGATCTTCTTTGTTTCCGGGCACCATAGCCTAAAGCCTTTGACTCCATCTTTGTATCCAAGGAAATTGCATTTTATAGCTCTCGGTTCTAACTTCCCGTTATCAACTCGTGCATACGCCGGGCAACCAAATATCTTCAAATCCGTGTAATCGGCCGGTGATCCGCTCCAAACTTCCATGGGAGTCTTCTTCTCGAGAGCGACCGATGGAGACCGATTAATTAAGTAACAAGCGGTAGAAGCCGCTTCCGCCCAAAAAGTCTTAGGCATCTTCGAGTTAGAAAGCATGCAACGAACTTTCTCGAGAATAGTGCGGTTCATCCTTTCGGCCACACCATTTTGTTGAGGAGTGTGGGCAACGGTGCGATGCCTCGTAATGCCATTCTTTCGACAATAGGCATTAAACTCCTCCGAGCAAAATTCCAAGCCATTATCCGTTCGGAGGTATTTCACCTCTTTACCGGATTGCTTCTCGATCATCGTCCTCCAATCTCTAAATGTTCCAAACACATCGCTCTTTTTCTTCAAGAAGTACGCCCACACACGACATGAGAAATCGTCGATGATTGTGAGCATATACGAAGCTCCACCATAAGAAGTAACTCGGGACGGACCCCAAAGGTCGGAGTGAATGTAGTCAAGTGGCCCTTTAGTCGTGTGGATGCCACTTGAGAACCGGACCCTCTTCGTCTTGCCGTACACACAATGCTCACAAAACTGCAAATCCGTAACCTTGTGGCCGTTCAACAATTCGCGTTGACTTAGCTCGATCATGCCTCCAAGGCTCATGCAACCGAGACGTAGATGCCACAACTTGGTTAGATCACCATCGGAGAATTTCTTTAAAGCAACCGCAACGTCACCGGTAACGGTTTGACCCTGCAAAATGTAAAGGTTAGCGGTTTTTCTTAGAGCCTTCATCATAAGTAGCGCTCCTCGCTTGACCCTTACTACTCCATTCTTGCCAATGAATTCATAGCCATTTCGATCAAAGGTACTAAGAGAGATGAGATTTCTTCGGAGTTCGGGAACATATCTCACGTCCCCAAGAGTTCGGGTGATGCCATCATGCATGCGGATTCTAATCGTGCCTTTACCGATGATAGGGCAAGAGTCATTATTCCCCATCATTACCACGCCTTCGGGAACCTTCTCATACGTGTGAAACCAACTACGGTGGGGACACATGTGAAAAGTACAACCCGAGTCTAGAATCCACTCTTCCGAGGTATTCATCATCCCCTCGGAGACCATCAAAACTTCACCGTTACAATATCCGACTTCACCTTGCTCAACAACATCGGCTTCACCGGAGGTACCCGTTGTCTTGTTCTTGGCTTTGTTTTTGGCTTGAAGCTTAAAACATTCTTCCATGGTATGACCCTTCCGTTTACAAAAGTTACAAAATTTTCTCGGTTTTCCACGAGATTTTGATCTTGATTTGCTTGACGAACTCGAGCATTTTTCAAAAGGTCTCCCTCTTGCATTTAATCCTTCGGCCCTTGGTTCATGACCGGGATTAATCTCCTTCCTTTTCTCCTTCGAGCTCAAAGCGGTATACACCTCATCAAGAGAGAGGGAATCCCGACTATATATGATAGTATCCATGAACGTACCAAACGACGGTGGCAAAGAGCACAACAAAATCAAACCCAAATCCTCATCGTCATATTTCACCTCAAGGTTTTTCAAATCACCAACTATCTCCTTGAACTTCGATAGGTGGGCCGTAATTGAACCACCTTCAGATAAACGTAAGGCATATAACTTAAGCTTCATGTGAAGCTTATTGGGTAAGCTCTTTTCCATAAACATCTTGTCTAACTTAGTCCAGATTTGGTACGACGTTTCCTCTTCCGCAACATCTTGTAAAACATCGTTTGAAAGGTGTAATCTAATTAGTGATTGGGCTTTTAAATCGTTCAATTCTTTGTCTTCCTCCGACCAAGCACCGGGCATGAATGCCCGACCCAAAATGCACTTATGCAAGCTTTGTTGGATTAGGACATCTCTCATCTTTATCTTCCATAAGGTATAGCGAGTATCTCGCTCTAATAAGGGGAGGTCAAACTTCATCGTTGACATAAATGAAATAGCCTAGCAAATCAACAATCTCACGAAACTTCTATCGATCACAAAATCTCGGTATAAATAACTTGGGCTCTGATACCAATTGTTGTGAAAATACCGAAACCCAACTAACAATTTAGCTCACTAGTTGGACCTCACTATAAACACTAAATTCCCAAGAACAATGAACTACGTTCTTATACGAGATATAAGCGGAATATGATCAATGAACGCGAGAGAGCTAATCAACTAAGCATATGCAACAATAATAACCATACAATGCAAGATAAAGCAAGGTAAAGAGAGACACCGAGATTTTTACGTGGAAACCCAAATCGGGAAAAACCACGGGCGGAGGACGCCGAGAACCGATCCACTATCACTTGATGTAGTTACACTTGAGATGTTACAAGTTTTACAATGGAGAGAAAAATTCTATGGCTTCTTGAACTTTTTTTGTATCAACTAGCTATATTTGGGAGAGAAAATGAATTTTATGTAATTCAAATTCATGTGAGGCGTCAGATTTGTGTGTGTATGGAGAATGGAACAAAGTACTCCATAAACCATTAAAATAATACAAGAGTATGGCTTCAAAATAATAAACAAATGGTGTAGGGTGTTGTGTTGTCAACCAATGAGCAAATGAGAGCTTCATACATCCAAAGTGAAAAGGGCGGCTAAACATGCGGCTCAAGACCCGCACATCACCCGCAGATACCACTGACTTTGCCATTTCACTTCTTTTGATTTTGATGAATTTCCTTCCTTTCCTTTTTGTCTTCTTTTGGATGAAGACAAGCCATATTTTCACACCGAGTTTGTCTAGAACCGTGCAACACGAGATGCGGCCTTTCGTTGCTCTCCACATGAATATTATATTTACCTTTTTGGGATGATTATCATCCATTTTATACTTTCTTCGTTGTTGTCCATTCCTTCTTCCTCGCTTTCTATAATCTCTCTCAAATTTTTTGACGCTGAAAACCTTTGATGAATCTAAGAGACGTTCCAATTTGTCATTGAAATTTCTTACCGGTTGAAAGTCTCTGATGTGGTTCTTCAGGACTTCGAGTTCCCCAATTTCTCTTACCTCTTGGTGCTTTTCTCCACTTCCACGTCCACCTCCAAGTGTCATCTTGCCACTCACCTCTTTCTGCGATAGTAGCATTCTTGTTGATTTCTAACCGGTAGAGTCTTGGAAATTCCTCTTGAAACGTCCTGTTACCCCTCCATCTTCCCGTCCACAACTATGTCTTCGCTCCATTCCCAATCTTCTTGCCAAAGAACTTTGCGAATTCCAATCCTTCGTTGTCCAGATCTTCGCCGATGCTCACAATGCTTTTCCATATTGTACCTGCATCAATCACGTTAGAAAAATTCCCCCGAATCCTCCCTTCGTCCCGGTAAATACTTCATTTAGACCCAAAAAGCCTTTTTGTCAAGCTAGAAATCTACATCACCATTTTCCTAGTAAGCCTCTTTGAGTCCCCCACATTTAACCCCCATCCCAAAAGTTTTTTTTTATGATTTTGACCGCTCGACCCAAGAAACTCCTCTCCCCCCCTGCCCCCCAAACAAAAAATACTTCTTCTCACACTATCTAATTGCTTTAACACTCCACTCAGACCCAAAATAAAGACAAGTGGTACATAGGAACGCTACCAAGTACCGACTTTACTAAGGTTAATTTATTTTGGTGTGGTTAATGAAGAGTTTTTAATGTCTAGAAGAGGAGAAAAATAATTATATAAATGGAGATAGTTTTTCAAAATGTACCAAACTATACCCAAAAATGTATTGTGTGTATTGAACTACCAAAAATGTTTTTTTAATTTATCAAACATTTTTTTCTATCGTGTTACAAATGACTTGTTCAACTGGTCACATGCAGTTGGGGTGGTGGCCGAAGGTTCTGGGCGGCGATGATGGTGGTTCTGGATGGACGCGGTTGTGGGTGATGGTTCTGGGCAACGACGGTGGTGGTTGTGAGTGGTGGTTATGGGCGGCGACGGTAGTGGTTTTGGGCGGCAGTGGTTATGGTGGTGATTTTGGGCAGCGACGGTGGTGATTCTTAGTGGTGGTTATAGGCGATGGTGGTTCTGGGTGGTGGCTATGGGCAGCGGTGGTTCTAGGTGGTGGTAATGGGAGGCAGTGGTTCTAGGCGGCGACAATGGTGGTTATGGGTGGCAGCGGTTTTGGGTGGTTGCAGACACCCTTCCAAAAAAAACTTTACTTTGGAAATAGCCACAAGGGTGGTTGCATACTTGTAAAAGACCTAGGAGGGATGTGGTGGAATATCCCATTTACCACAGGTTCGAGTCCACACGCTAACATCCTGTACCTAAGCTTAGTCTTGTATCGTCGTTTCTTAATAACCAAATTGCCAAAGATGTAATTCAGGCAAAGCCTAGATTGAACCCTTTTCCAAAAAAATATATTTACATTGGAGATGATCTTAACTTATTTCAGTGTGGTAACGTCGTAAGTTACTCTCTTAGAGCATCTCTAAGAGCTTCCACAAAATCTCTAAAATGTAAAACCAAATTGTGAGACCAAGTTATTTCCATGAGACTGGTGGGACCAACATATTTTACATGAAACTTCACATCAGAACATTTGTAAAGGTAAAAAAAATTGAACGTTCATCGTAAAAACATACTAAATAACACTTCGAAGAAAAAAAAATCCAAAAGGTAAAAAAAAACGAAACTTTCATAGCATTTCCGCTGTGAAGGTTCACATTATTTATTTGTAACATTCACAGCATTTAAGCTGTGAAGGTTTCGTTTTTTTACCTTGTTTTGAATATTTTTTTGCATCGAAATGATTTTTAGGTCTGTGT
>CM058040.1:100779234-100795306 GCA_030169165.1 Centaurea solstitialis
CAATTCAAGTAAAAACCAGCTAAAAGCTACATCGAAAAACTTTAGGAACCCTTATGTCCGCCACAATTGCAAATACTAATTTTTTTTACACAATATTTTACTGACCTACTTAAAAACATTAAAAAAAGATCTAAGTCAATTTTTCTTTCAAAAAATCATTTATGAACTAGGTCGGTAATTGCAGATCTAGATAATAATTTTTTTTAAAGTAAAAATTGACCAACTTCATCTTTTTTATATTTTTTTAATTTGGTCTATAATATTGCGAATTTGGTATTATAGACATAAACAAATTGAGTAAAAATTGTGGCGGAGGGAGGGGGGGAGAGAGGGGGGGCAGTGGAGGGTATCCCTGACTATCTAGGTTCAAAATCCTACAGCTGCAACTGCAAGTGGTGATTCCCAGGTTTTGGGCCAGCCTTTGGGCTGGTTTAAGATTGATGCGAATTAATCAGGTGCCCGAATGGATCCTGGAAATTGCGAAAACATGCATGTGAGTTTATATGTCGTTTAAAAAAGGTTAACATAAAAATTTTGAGTAAAAATGGAAGAGAAATAATAAAAAAGAAAAACAATTTAATTATGTAATTTGGTTCGTTTGAGTCAATTTCCCCAAAAATAAATAATATTACTAAAAATAACATAATTTGTTCACGATGATGAAAATAGATTTTTTATATCTCAACGAGTGATCCGGAATTGAACCACTTTCCCGCGGTTAGTTTGAACAGCCCCAGATAGCGATGTTGGTCAGCTGAAGCGTATGTGAACACTTTGAACATAAAAAAACACACCCCTATAGTTTGACTTATTTTAAAAATAAACCCTTTACTTTTTATGATGTATTCATAAGGTTTACAGACTTCCATTTCAACACTATAAATAGTTCTCTCTCTCTCCTTTTTTTTCCCGCATTGTATTAACGAATTCGGAAAAAAAAAATTATTTATATTCTTTTTGGATCCAACAGTATTGCTAAATTCTTTTTTCTAAAATAAGGAAAACAAGCTAAAATTGCTAAAAATCTTTTTTATCATCTCCAACAGTTTTGCTATTTTAGATACTCAATCATAATTTATATTATTAAAATATTCAATACATTTAGTATTTGAATAAAAAGTTTAACCAACTTTTTAACAATTGGTGGAATTGATTTAAAAGTAGTTTCTCTCTCCTCATATAGAGATTTTAGAGAAATCTCTAAATTTAGAGAAAACCCGAACTTTTTCTATTTTAGCAATCACTTTAGCAATGTTGTTGGAGCATTTTAGAAGAAAAAAACATTAATTTATCTATTTTAGCAATGCTGTTGGAGATGCCCTAAGTCTGGCCACAAGATGCGTACGAAGGGATTCAAACCTGGGGTGAATAGGATACCATCCATATCTCTCACAGGCCTTACCGCTACGCCACAAATCTTGTGGTTAGTTATTTGTATTCTTAAAAGTGAAAAAAATAACCTTTTATGTTTTTTAACACAAAAAAAGTTTGATCGCGTTGAACTGATAAATAAATATGTATATGTATTTTTATTATAGGGACAACAAATTCTTAACATGTATGTGCTTACCGGTAAAACTTTAGCATTTTTGGCATTGGTAACCTTTTTACGTGATAAGTGCTCACCAGGTGATAGTTGTTAGACCTGGCAAAACTGACACGATATGCTAACTTGACACGAAATAAACGAGTTTGGGTAACAGATTTCAACCAGTTTAAGTAAATGGGTTGACACGACACGACATGAAAATTAAACGGGTAAGGTCAGGATCAAACATATCAACTCGAAAATGACCCGACTAATCCATTAAACGGGTTTAGGGTTGAGATTTTTGACCCGTTGATTAAACGAATCGGGTTAGGGTCAAGTATTTTCAACCTGTTTTACTTTGAACCCGACACGATACGTTTTTCAGGTCTAATAGTTGTTTCCCACACTTAGAACTAAAGGGGTTGAAACTAGGATGCACCGAAACGCCTAATACTAAGCCGTTCCCGTTTCAGAAACTTGTAGGAACCAAAACGCCTAAGAAACGCCCCAAAACGTTTCTTCTTCACCAGAAACATTTCAGGTGAAGTTTTGGGGGAGTTTCGGTCAAGTTTCGGGCTTTTTAACTCCAAAAAACTGAAGAAGGCTAATGGGCTTGGGCTAAACTGATCGTATTTCATTCCTAATCGGCTAATCCCTATTAATCGATCCCATCATTATTAATCGATCATTCAAATCAGTCCTAAACTACAAATCGATTCATTCATACTCTATATCAAAGTCGATCATCATCATATTAGTCGATCATCATCATTCATCAGTGATCAATTTCAATTGCTCATAATTCATATTAGTCCTTTTGGAGTTTTGGAGTTTCCACTTTACATCAATATATATCTATTTTGGTTGGATTTTCATTAATATATATATATATATATAATTTTATATTTGTCATTTCTTTGCCGTATCCGTATCTTGAATTTTTGAAATTTGTCGTTTCCCGTTTCCGTTATGTATCCGTTTCCCGTTTCCGTTTCCATTTCCGTGCAACCTAGGGTTGAAATGGAAATTAATAAGACCTCAAGGTTGTAGTGCATAATAGTCTTGTTGACTTTCTATTAGTCAACATGGTGAGACCGTGTCATTGACTATTTGAAGAGCTTGAGGTCCACACGAGTCAACGTAACATTATTGGAACATTTTTGAGAGTATTCAAAGTGTGGTAAATGGTTTTTTCTTTCTTGACCTTCATCACTTACAAGAGAGTATGCGGAGAATTCTTAGTACAAATACAAATACATACGTTATCTCTTGAATATTAACGGATTTAGAGAAACTTACCAAATTGTTCTTTTCTTCAAACTGATCGACAATAACCTGAACCATACTACCCCAATGCAATATTCCAATATCCATGGTGGTTTTTAACTCTTAAAGTTTTCCAGATACCTAAACAATGAAAGTTACAGTTGAAATTTGTGGCGTATAATCCTTGAAATAGAACATTTATATTCTGACTAAAACTGGTAGAAGCCAATCTAGGCAACTCTTTACAAAAAGTTCAATTTTTTTCTTCCAAGTATTACTCATTTTCACATATGCTAATAGAATCTTGAAGACTAAGCATTTGTATTAAAGCAAGAAAGATAAATAAAAAAAATTGTTTTCCCTACTCTTCTAAGAGAAATACCACAAATTCATCAAATATAGTTTCAGGTTATACCATCTTAACATGCAATGGCACACACATTAGACATTTTAAATAGCTCAGGGCTACATTGCGAAAGGGCTTTTTAACATTCTGCCAGATACACGTAAGCTGAGAAAACCGTTTATATGTTTAGGAACAAGTACTCTGCATTTGTTTTAGCACATGCAATATTATGTTCATTTCTTTCATGCACATATTAGTATAAAATTGCACATTTCCATCTAGTTTGTGCATTTCTATGTTTAGGAATAAGTGTTTTAATAAACGATCCCTAAGTTTACAAAGTATCGTTATTTATTTATAAATATCTTTGTATATTTAGGAAGAAATCTTTGGAAAGAATATATTATTTTCTTCACGTATTAAAAAGTTTTAAAAATATGTGCAATTTTTTAAACTAAAGGGGTTGAAATGGAATAAATAAGACCTCAAGGTTGTAGTGTATAATAATCTTGTTGACCTTCTATTCGTCAACATGGTGAGACCGTGTTATTGACTAGTTGAAGAGCTTGAGGTCCACACGAGTCAATATGCAACATTATTGGAACATTTTTTATTATTTAGCAAAAAATTATAAGTTCGAATCAAACTTAAGTTATCAGTACCGCTACTTTCATACGCTCACAACTCACTATTTTCACTATTACATCAGCGTTACGTCAGCTTCATCCTTATAACCTCACTACCCTTAATATTTTGTTTTCAATTTAATATATATTTTAGGAGAGAGAGAAAGAGAGCAGGTAGCAACAGGTTGGGAGCCCTCATCCGAGCCCAAGCCCTATCCCCACTGCCGAGTGCTTTGCCCATATGCCCATAACGGTGCTCCCCTTTGCACATATACCCACACCGTTACGCCGTTATAACGGCGCTATAACGGTGCTATAACGGCGCTATAACGGCCCAAAACCCCGTTATTTGACTGAAATGTGCATAACGGCCCTTATAACGGCCTTTTAGGGGTATTTGTGCAAAGTGGGGGTGAGGCTTTTTGCATACACATCAATTACCGCCCCACTGCCCCCTGCTCCCCCCCTAATCGCAGTTCGCAGCCCTCAACTACTTGATGGAACCAGCAGGCAAGTCCAAATGCAAACCTGCATGTGATATCCATAACCTTATTACCTTGTAAGTTATTAAAAAACTACAAATCTAAATTTATAAGTCAAGCTTATAAGTTCAAATCGAATTCATAATACTAAAAATCCAAATAAGATGAAAAAATAAAATGAAATTGAAAAACTCTTAGTATATAAATAGTTCAAATTTTAATTATTTTAGTAAAAAATAATAAGAAAACTATACACACATGTATATAAATAGGTTAGTCGAGTCATTTTTTACTTGATATTTTTTACTCTGATCTTTACCTGTTTAATTTTTGTGTCATGTTGTGTCAACCCTTTAGTTAAACGGGTTGAAAGTCTATCCGTTTACTTAAATGGGTTGAATTCTGTTACCTAAACTCATTTATTTCGTATCGAATTCATGTCGGGTTAGCATGTCATGTCAATTTTGCCATGTCCAATGAAAATGTTTGTTGAATAACCCACCCGAACCAAATTTTATTTGGGTTAAATGGTTTTGAGTTATTCGGTTTTCGGGTTAAACGGTTTGATGAACCGAATAAGAATCCTTATTTGGTTCGTTTTTGTTTAACTTTTTCTAATTTAGTTAACCCGAATAACACATTCTTATAATATTTTATATAATTCATGTGTTGTAAAAAATAAACCAAATGCATGTTATACAGTTATTATTTTATGTATTTTATTGTTATATAATGTTTTTTTATTGCTGGTAGATAATTGTTTTTATTATGTTGCGCTCTTTGATTTACGATGTCAAGTGAAGAAAAATAATGTCATTAGGTGGTTGATAAATTATGTTTTTTTTACTTAATATAAGTCAATTGTTGAGTATTAGTGAGTCATACAATTATATATTAAAAGCAACGGACATTAATTTGGGACAATTACTTGAGCAGGTGTCTAACAAAAAAAATATAAATCATTATTTGGTTTAACCAATTACCGAACCGAATAACCCAAAAGCCGAACAAGCTAAAACCAACTAAACCGAACCTTATTTGAATTGGTATCGATTGGTTATCGATTAGTTTTAAAAACACTTAAAAAACCGAATAAACCAAAAACCGATTTTACCAACCTCTTAAAAACAGATTGATCTCAAGTGAACCAACCCTTGCTTGTTAAAGACTTAAAGTATGTATAAGTAGTCGTACAAATAAGAACCACAACGACATGACAAATACAACGTCAATATTTACATGGTTCAACAATTTGTCTACATCCATGGTTGTGTACCTTGCGTATTCAATAGCCATTTTAGTAGAAGCACATAACTTATAAGGTTATGCGTACCCATCTGATTAGTACCCAGCCCTCTCACACAAAACACACACACAGCCCTCTCTTTATCATCGGCTTCTCACAAAACAAACGGTTTCAGCAACCCGTGGATTGCTTCAACCTGCCCAAGCTGCCGGTGGCGTACCAATTTGTCTACATCCATGGTTGTGTACCTTGCGTATTCAATAGCCATTTTAGTAGAAGCACATAACTTATAAGGTTATGCGTACCCATCTGATTAGTACCCAGCCCTCTCACACAAAACACACACACAGCCCTCTCTTTATCATCGGCTTCTCACAAAACAAACGGTTTCAGCAACCCGTGGATTGCTTCAACCTGCCCAAGCTGCCGGTGGCGTACCAATACCCACCCAGCCCGCCCATCTGATTAGTACCCAGCCCTCTCACACAAAACACACACACAACCCTCTCTTTATCATCGGCTTCTCACAAAACAAACGGTTTCAGCAACCCGTGGATTGCTTCAACCTGCCCAAGCTGCCGGTGGCATACCAATACCCACCCAGCCCGCCCAGGCTGGCGGCTTTGAAGCCGCCACCGTTACGCACGGCCTAAGGGCTGTTTAGTTGGGGTTTCATATGGTTTATAGCTCTATATGGAAAAAGATAATTGTGTGAACTAATCTGTATGTATAAACTGGAAGGATTTTTTTCCAATATATAGAAGAAGCGTGTTATTTAATTGCAGTGGCATGTCTGGAAAAACGTAGCTTTCTGTATAAAGTTACCTCTTAGAAACTTATTGAATAAGCCAGTTTATATATCATTAAGGAGTTGTTTACCAAATTTTCTAATAAGCCCTATATGGATAAACTTGTCTTTCCGGATAAACATGTATTGTTGTTTCTTTTTGATGTAGGGAAGGTTACAACGAAGATCGGAAAGCAGATCGAAAGGCACAAACAGAAGAGCGAGCGGGTACCAAGCAGGTTAACCCGCCTGAAACCCGCCAAGGACACTGCCAATAGAGAAACCCACGCGACTAGCTTGGAGGTTAAGTATGCATGCAAGCCGCCTACACTTGATAAATCAAAATCTCCATATGCAAAGCAAAGCCACCATAATTGACCAAATCCATATGCCAATCGTTGACCATGATTTCCTTTTCCATATCTGATTTGTTTCCTAAGTTTCTTGTTTTATTTAATTTCTTTATTTTGTTTCCTAGTTCTGGTCGAAGTAGAATTTATTTATATTAGGATAGTTTATTTTTCATAGTTATCGTTTTTTTAGTTTAGGCTTATAAATAAAGTTATTAGGTTTCTTTTGTAATCAAGTTTTATTCAATAATATTCTTCTCCTTGTGAGTTTTAGAGATTATTCTCTAGTTTTCTTGAGTTTTACTTTTCGTAATTCTCAACCCCAAAGGGTTTAGACGCTTGTCGATCCTTCCGCAAACCTACGCTGCGTCAGTTGGTATCAGAGCAGGATTCGCCTGTCCTTTTCACTAACCATGGCAGATCAACAACCGTCTACCAAAACAGATCTCGTCGAGATGACGACGGCCATTACCACGTCTCTAGACAATCTGACGACGGCTGTTACCCAAGTCCTTGCCCAACTCAACAACGGCCCGCGCCAGAGAAGGGAGAGACACATTGAGCCGGCTAGGGTTCCGTTCGGCGGTAACCGTAACCGGATCAACCAATCCAGTTCCGAATCCGAAGAGGAGGAGGAGGAGGAAGAAGAACCAAACAATCAGAGAAGAAACAACCATGATTACCGGATGAAAGCGGATATCCCGTTTTTTTACGGAACCATGGGAGTAGAAGACTTCCTTGATTGGCAAAGCGAAGTGGATCGATTCTTCAAGATCATGGAGATTCCCGAAAGCAAGCAGATAAAGATGGTTGCTTTTCGCCTTAAAAGCACCGCCGCTGTATGGTGGGACAAACTCGTGCTACAAAGACAACGTCAAAGAAAAGGACCGGTGCGATCATGGAGAAGAATGAAGCAGCTCATGCTAGAACGATTCCTACCAGAAGATTATGAGCAGATTCTATACAAGATGTACCTCGAATGCAACCAAGGTATGAGATCTGTAACTGATTATACTGCGGAGTTCTTACGATTGTCCGAACGTAATGAAATTGGAGAATCGGACGGTCAAAAGGTTGCTCGTTATATCAGTGGTTTAAAGCCAACGATCCAAGATAAAATCGGGCTACAAACCATGTGGACCGTTGCCGAAGCTTCTAGCTTGGCCCTAAAAGCCGAGCTAATAGAGAAGTCCACTCGTAGTTCAAACTCGTACCGTCGATCGCAAGAAACCAATGAAAGTACGATCGTTGCACTCGATAAAGGAAAAGATCCCGCAACTTCTCGCGACCCTAACCCTGCTCACAAAGTCACTACCGGCAATTCGAGTGGCGGGCCACAAGGAAAGACGACTCCTCCAAAGACCACAAATCCGTACGCTAAGCCAATGGGTCTTAAGTGTTACCGTTGCGGAGAGCCGGGTCACCGATCCAATGAATGTACTAATCGGAAAACCGTTGGTTTAGTAGACGACAAAGAGAGCGAAGAGGACGAGTATGATGGTGCTGAGTTTGCCGAAGAGGACCTCTCGGAGAAGATCAACATAGTGCTCCAACGAGTCTTGCTTTCATCAAAAGAAGACGGACAACGTAATAATCTTTTCAGATCTCACTGTTCGGTCAACAACAAGGTATGTGATTTAATTGTGGATAATGGTAGTTGCGAGAACTTGGTTTCGCAAAAGTTAGTGGATTACTTGAAGCTACCAACGGAACCTATTGATACACCTTATTCTCTTGGTTGGATAAAAAGAGGTCCGCAAGTTCGGGTAACACAAACCTGCAAAGTGCCTATCTCCATTGGGAAACACTATAAAGAGGATGTAGTGTGTGATGTTCTTGAGATGAATTCATGTCATATCCTACTTGGCCGACCTTGGCAATATGACAATGATGTCACCTATAAAGGGAGAGATAATACTATGTTGTTTCGTTGGGGTGAGCACAAAATCGCAATGACACCTGTTCTGCACTTCGAGAGAGACACAAAAAAGAAAGAGAGAAATTGTTTGGTCGTTGCGACGAATAAACACCCACGCAAAGAAGTCGAACTGAATACCAAGAAAGTTACTATGTGCAACAAACCGGAGCCGGTCAAGCACTGACCGTTCGAAGTTACTGTTCCATGCGGTTTCCAAAAAGGTTGGGATAAGACTCAATCTTTTGGTAAGAACTCGGGGTCGAGTTCTTTGAAAGTGGAGGAGACTGATGTAGGGAAGGTTACAACGAAGATCGGAAAGCAGATCGAAAGGCACAAACAGAAGAGCGAGCGGGTACCAAGCAGGTTAACCCGCCTGAAACCCGCCAAGGACACTGCCAATAGAGAAACCCACGCGACTAGCTTGGAGGTTAAGTATGCATGCAAGCCGCCTACACTTGATAAATCAAAATCTCCATATGCAAAGCAAAGCCACCATAATTGACCAAATCCATATGCCAATCGTTGACCATGATTTCCTTTTCCATATCTGATTTGTTTCCTAAGTTTCTTGTTTTATTTAATTTCTTTATTTTGTTTCCTAGTTCTGGTCGAAGTAGAATTTATTTATATTAGGATAGTTTATTTTTCATAGTTATCGTTTTTTTAGTTTAGGCTTATAAATAAAGTTATTAGGTTTCTTTTGTAATCAAGTTTTATTCAATAATATTCTTCTCCTTGTGAGTTTTAGAGATTATTCTCTAGTTTTCTTGAGTTTTACTTTTCGTAATTCTCAACCCCAAAGGGTTTAGACGCTTGTCGATCCTTCCGCAAACCTACGCTGCGTCACTTTTCTCCTTGAATCAACAATCTGAATGATAAAATTGACCATTTTATCCCTCAACGAACAAGACATTGTTTAACAAATTACAACTAGCATTATGTTAATAACCTGGTATTATGAAACAATTAACATCAAAAATTGTCTTTGAGCTTTCATTGATTATCACAAATACTAATAGGTCAACTACCATAAACACTGTCTTTGAGCATTCACTGAATTGGATACCAAAAGAAACCTCAAAAAAAACCCTAAAAACAGCAGCAACTTGATTCATAAAAAACATAATACATAATAACCCAAAAGATAAGACACGCGTTTCTTCCATTATGCCCATTAAGTTACAAGTAAACAGTTTCTTTAATACCTAACGAAATAAGTTGTGAGCCCCATTAAGCTTTTTAAGCTACTAACAAACATCCTCGTAGCATAGTTTCTTTTATAACAAGAATCCATATGAAGCTATAAGAGGACTAAACGAGACACTACATGCGATTGAGGTAGGCAAGTAAAAGAAGTCGGGAAGGTTTCAGGGCTTTACTTTGACATGGATAGTTCCGTAATTTACCAATCTTATCCATCTCACAAATCCTTATTCCATCTACTTTTGTTCCAATCAATCCCTTCCTATCCCAGTCTAATGCCATGCCAAGCATTAGCCAACAAGTTCTTATACAATCTTGTTTGATCCTACGTACCAAATGCACCCTGAAGGCCTCTATATCAAACTAATCATTTTCTAACAAAACTATAGCATTAATCTTCTCCTCTCATTCCACCTGAGCATCCATCACTCATGTAAAGAAGCAAGAACTAATCACAGCTTTGTACAAGCCTCAAAAACAAACAAATCAAGAATCCCTACGCTGTGAGTAAGAACAGGCAGCCGAAAGCAAACCCGATAAAGATAAAACATAAGATCCAAAGTTAACATCTTTTTGTCATACAAAATAAATATAGAAAGAAAGACAAACCCCTAAAAAGCAACCCTCAAATTCATTGGCTTATGACTTCCCATGAGTGAAGAATGCCATTAATGGCACTAGCATACCATGCTATAATTTGATTCGGGGGTCCATATAACAACAAGACAAGACAGGATTAGGCAGAATAAGTGTATGTATGGTGTTTAGTACAACTAAGAGCCTAGGACTAAACAAGACAAAACTAGAAAAGTTATTTGATGGCGTTATGTTAGCCTTTAGGACCGGTTGCAGTAGACATAGGGTCATGTGAGAACAACCTATTTCCATGAGACCACATAAATAAGACTAAACCTTCACAGTTTACCTTCGCAGCGTTTTTGCCGTGAAGGTTCCGTGTTTTGTGTACCTTCACAGCGTTCTCCCATCAAGTTTCAGTGTTATTTTGTAATCACAAGTCTTACAAAAACAGATTGGTCTCACGTGAACCCAACCGCGTTCGAGTAACACTAACACACTCAAACTAGGTACACAGTGCTTCATTTCATAATAGTTTCAAATTATAACAAACAACAATCCACACACAGACCAACCAATGGTCCATGTAGTATAAGCTTCAAAATGCTACTATAACAATGCATCAAGCACAAAAGGAAAGCATTTCATCTGGAATTTTCAACAATTATGCCAAATAGTTCACAATTTTCGCAACAATCAGGAAGCAATTAAAACAACAAAAGCAGCAATCAAACGATTTGATTATTAAAACGATTCACATGAGAGTACCTCATATAGAACCATACACTACTTAATTCATCCAATTGAGGCTTTTTCAGCAAAACAAAAAACGAAACCCTAAAATCGAAAAATTGGGGGAAATGAAGAAATTACTTCTTGTAGCGAGCAACTTCACCATCATTAGGGAAGAATCCCATAAGCCTTCCAGCTGAGTTCTGATAAGCGTACATGAATCCACCCATCACTCCAATTAAACCTCCAGTCACCATTGAAGGACCTCTGATCCCTGGCTTAATTCCTGCAAAATCGAAAAAACAAAATCGAAATAAAAATCTCTTCAAAAGTCAAAATCGTAGAAATCGAATTGAAAACTTGATGTTGAATGGTGAAAGAGAGAGAGACCGGAAAGGTATCCGACGGTGACGGAGATGCCGGAGATGGTGGTGAGACGGAGGTAATCGAGAGTGTTGAAATTGGCGACGGTTTTTGTGAAAGGTGGATTCCGATCTATGACTGGATACTCCGGCTTAGCCGATGCAGTGATGTCTGTGTTCATCTTCTCCTTTCGAGCTTTTGTTTGCAGACTTCAATGGCAGCTTTCTCTCTCTTCTCTTCTCTCTCTCTCACACACACACACAGTGGAGCTTTTTTTTGGCAAGGGTGAAGAAGAACTGGAAACGATATCTTTTACATGTGGGCTTATTGGGCCGTTGAGGTTGATATTGGGCCTTGATGGCCCAAAAGGCCCATTTTGGGCGAAGAAGTATGTATGCCTATTTAATTTTGTTTTGTGTTTAGTTTTATAGAGATGAAAATTTGACCTGTAAGAACGTAATGTAATGGAGGTTTTATGGTTTGATGAATTACAGGTAGGGGTGTAAACGAGTCGAGCTTTTATCGAGTAACTCGAGCTCGAACTCGAGCTCGGCTCGTTTGAGTCGAACTTTATCGAGTTCGAGCTCAAGCTCAAACCCAAAAAACGAGCTCGAATATTAAACGAGTCGAGCTCGAGCTTTTAAGAGTTCGGCTCGAGTTCTCATCGAGCTTTTCGAGCCTTGTATAATATATACATATGTATTATTATATATATTATGTATATATAAGGGGCATATATCAAAATAACCTAAATATGTATATTTCGAGCTTTTCGAGCCGAGCTCGAGCTATAACCTAAATAACCTTTTTTTATGTAATTTCGAGCTTTTCGAGCCGAGCTCGAGCTATAATGTATCTTTTACGAGCCGAGCTCGAGCTCGAAGTATGAAAGCTCGTCGAGCTATCGAGTCGAACTCGAGCTTAACATAAAATCTCGAGCCGAGCTCGAGCCCTGTCGAGCTCGTACTCGGATCGAACGAGTTTGTACTGAATGTATGGTATCAGTTCAAGCTCGGTAGCCGGTAGGATACTAGATCAGTTTGGAAATATGGTCTTCAAGGCTCATCCGTACCAGGAATAGTTAAAACTAATATATAGACGAACTGTAAAATGTGGAAACCAAAACTGTAAAAATCAACCAAAACCATCAAATAATTTGATTTCAAACTATGATCAGGGTGGATGTTTTATGTATAATCGTTTTTTTCTTCACAAGCAAATAATTTCTGATGTATCATCTATAAAACAACACTACATGAATTTTACTGTATTATTTAATTTATAAAACAACACACCCAAGCCGGCTATCATAATTTTCAACTTCGAGACAATGTTTAAATGATTTGTCTTGCATATTTAAATATTTAAATGGATTTGGGATCATGTAAGACCACCATTATATTTTGAGTTAATTACATATTTGGTCCTTGTGGTTTGGTTGTTTTAACACTCTGGGTCCATTTTGAAAATAATTATGGATTTAGTACCTGTGGTTTACACTTTATAACGCTCTGGGTCCTAAAATTAACTCCATTTGTTTTCTCTCCGTTAAAGGGACCATGTGCGATGCACATGATGGACATTTTTGTCATTTGCCTTACTTTTTTAATTTCCAATTAAAAATACAAGTACCAAAATGTAACTTATTCAATAATGTATTAAAAAAATAAAATATAACCAAAAAATCTAATTTCCTCTCTTCACCTTCCAGACTTTACACGCCCCACATACCAAACTTCACCTTAGAAAACCCCCACCTCCACCACTAGTCGCCGATGTCACCACCGCCCTCCTCAACCACCAGACACCTACGTCATCACCGTCTTTTCCACGAGCCGTCCATCTCCACCATCCTCGTCACCACCAGCCGCCTATCTCTGCAGCACAATCCAACCGACCACCTCTCCAACAGTGACTTCCCTTCCCACCGGCGACTTGAGTGTCTACACCTCCGTCGCCCACTGTATCACCCACCTCTGTCAACGGCGACTTCATCTTCCTGGATAACGTCGCCCATATCCCAGATCCGGTATCCACCCACCCACCACCGGCGGTGACTTCATCTCTGTTAGGATTATGTGCGAGACAGTAACAGGGTTATCGTGTCCAATGTTATAAGACACTAGTAGGTCACACTGCTGCACACCAAAGTGAGAATGTTTGGATTATGGGAAATAATTAATTGGTCAATTAATTATTTAGAGAGAAAAAATAAATAATTAGTTGAATTATTTATAATTAATTAATCAGTTAGATTAATTAAAAAGGATAATTATGGAAGTTATTTCAGAGATAATTACCAAGAATTATATATGGAATCAAACACTGCCAGGTTTGTCCATATAAATAAAGGGTTAAGGGTTCATAATTATGAGTCGAATTCCTTTATTCCCAAGAAAGCTTTTTTCTCTCTCTCCCCACCCAAAAACCGGCGCCAACATCCAGATAGGATCAGGGGTCGTTTTTGGAGTGATCCACGGTGGTCTAGCAACCCTCTCAACCGGTGCCAGTAACAGTGTACCCCCTGCTTGCGTTTCGGAGTTATTATTCGCAAAGGTAATCCACCAAAACACCCTTTATTGTGTCTGTATGGTTTGGGATTGGATCCTCGATTGGGAATCGGGTGTTATTCCGCTGTGCATGTTCTTGTATCCCTTGATTCCCAACAGTGGTATCAGAGCCACTTCCTAAACCTAACAGATCAAGTTTAAGCTGTTTGTTAATTAATTAGGTTCTATAAAAATCGTTAATTTGTTAAAAATCTGATTTTTGTAAACCTAACGAAACGACGATCGGCGGCGGAACGGCGACAGTTAGCCGGCCGGACCTCCAGGCCGATCGCCTTCGATTCTCTACCGGCCGCACCACCCGATTGGTGGCTGCGGTACCGGCTGTCATGGTATGCGCCGGCCACACCACCCGCTTGGTGGTTGTGGCGTCGGCCATCGTCAAACCGCGAAGGAAAACCACCACCGCACCACCGATTGTGGTGGCGGTGGTGTCGATCAAACCCAAACCGCCGATCGGCGATGGGTAACCATGATCGACCACCTAGGCGGTGGCGATCAATCGGAGGGAATGGATGGCAGCGGTGATCGCCGCTTGCCTGTCGGACCTCAACCAGCCGCACCACCAGTTACGGTGGTGGCGGCGTTCGCTGTTTTCCGTCGCGTAATCGCGGCGGCAGTGGTGGTTAAGTCCACTGCTGTCGCCGGTGGACAATGGTGGCGATGGTATCGATTGCGGCGGCGGTGGTGGCTTTCCAGCCGCTGCTGTCGCCGACGATTGTTATTGCGGTGGGCGGCGGTGGTGGCTCCTTAGCTGCTGCCGTCGCCGGTTGTTTTTGGTGACAGCGGTGGTTGCTGCGGCGGTGGTGGCTATAGAAGTCGCCGCTGCCGGCGGCGATTGTGGGAGGTACGAGCGGCGGTGGTGGCAATTGCGTCATCATCGTCGCCGGCGTTGAAAACCGCCGATCGACGGCCAAGTTTTGGCGGATCGGTGGTAATTCGATGACGTGATTCGTTTCGTTATTATCGTTAACGGGTCTCAGTTTGAAATCCGTTTCCGTTTTTTTTTTCGAATTAAGGATCGTTTTTCCGATAATTGTTTATCTTTAATGAGTCTCAGTTGGGATTTGTTTCCGGATAGACTTCGAGAAAAGAATCGTTTTTAATCAGATTAGGTTAAAACGATTCAGGATTAAATTAATTTATTTGTTTTAAATTATTTTTGGTTTTATAATTATCCGGTTGAAATTCAGTTGTATTTTAAATCGTTTAATTATGTTAAGTCATAGCTGAACCCTTTTAGACCCGTGGTTGTGTTTTATTTATCCGTTTTATTTATTTGCTTAATTGTTGGGAGGTCTGCGTGCCATTTACAACCCCTTTTGTAATTTAGATTATTTTATTAGACTAGTTGGGAGGCCTGCGTGCCATATAAACCCATCTTGTAATAATTATTTTAATTACACTAAAAGACGGAGACAAAACGACGGCCATGGATCTCGGAGCCAGTGGGAGTGCCAGAAGATGAAGACTTTTGTCACTTAGGGAAGAGACCGTTGTTTTGTGTTGGCTCACGAAACAACATTAGTTTAAGGGTTTAGGCTATGACTGTGCTTTTTATATTTAAATTGCGTGGTTCTTTTACGTAATTGTTGTTAAATATAAATTGCCTTTTTGGATGATTGTTTTAAAAGATAAAAGGATACAAATACAGTTAGTGTTTGGATCCAGTTTTTTCAAAGTTTTGAAAAAGGAAAACTGGCAATTTAGACCCTTGTTAAAATCATAGATTAGTAAGTGCAACCCACTTTAGGGGCACTTCCGGTGTAAGGTACATAGGGCGTTGTAAGTGCACACACTATGAACGCCCGTGTTCAAACCGAAACTGGAAAGTGATAAAACTCTGCGAATTATCTCCGGGTGGTACCGGCCAGAGTTTGTCCAGGTCCCGGGTGGTGCAATCTATTTTGGTAATTATTTATTCACTGGGTGGTACCAGGCCAAAATGCACTAGAGGGACTAAATATGCACGGATTATTAATATCCGATGTCCCGACGATCTAGAAGTCGTATTTTCAGATAGGAATACGATTGGTATAGTTTTACCTACCATAGATCGCATGAGTCGGTTTGACATGA
>CM058040.1:100795406-100983757 GCA_030169165.1 Centaurea solstitialis
CCGTTTAATTTTCCGGCGAAAAAAACACAAATCATTACCACTAATGGCCGCCGCAGCTTCCATTAGTACGGCTTTCCTCCCACTCCATAAACCAACAAAAGACTTCAAATCCTTCATACCCACCTCACAAACCCCCAAATTCTTCACCAAAATCAAGCCGGCGGCCCTCGCCGTGAAATCGGCGGCGAAGGAGCAAGACGTGATTTTACAAGGCATCGATTTCACCGACGGTGAGATTGAAAGGGAGGTTGAAGGAGGAAAAGAGGTTCAATTGATTAGTGGGTTTGGTGGTAGTGAAGGCAGGTTGTCTTTTGAAGGTGGGTTTTCGTCGGCTCCGGCGGGTTCTTCCGGCTCCGGCGGCGGCGGTGGTGGTGGTGGTGGAAGTCAGGTGGTTGAGGGTGATAAGTTGATTGATAGAGCTATTAATGCCACCATTGTTCTTGCTGCTGGTACTTTTGGTATCACCAAATTGCTCACAATTGATTATGATTATTGGCATGTGAGTTTTTTTCATCAATTCTACCTTTAGTTTCAATAGTTTTATAACTTGCTAATTTTAGGGGTGTGTTGCAATAATTGGATTCATAAGGATTGGTTTTTGGATAAAAAAAAGTGTGGATTTGGGTTTTATTATATAAAAAGATAATCTTTAGCAAGAAAGTTTGCATCTTTCTTGTTGAGTTCAATTGAATTGAAAGAAAATAGAGTTTTCTTGATTCTTTCTTGCTAAGAATCTTGAATTTTATTGCAAATTTGTTGGGTTTATGGTGTTTATTGATTTGTTTTTGTTTCTTTAACTTGGGACTTGATGTGGGATTGTTTTCTTTATGCTAAAAGCCTGGAATACACCCTAGAAGAATATGTCGAACCCCGTTAGATTACTCTTAGAAAAAGCCATTAGGAAAGAAGGAGGAGAAATGGTTTAAGTTCAGCTGATGTGGGACTTGAGCAAGTTGTGGCTAAATGACATAGGTTGTGTTTAGCCGATGTGGGAATCTTTCTAACACGTTGAGGTTAGACAATACATACTATTGTTTCGCTGATATGGGACTCCAACAGTTGAGGCTAGAAGGCACGTATTGTGTTTAGTTGACGTAGGTTTCCAACACGTTGAGGCTAGAAAACACATATTGTTTAGAGTGTCGAGTCCCTGAATTGGTAGACCTGACCGATACCATGTAAGAATATATGCATAACCCCATTAGATTACTCTCCAAAAGAGCCTTTGAGGAGAGAAGAGAGGTTCAAACATATATGTAGAAGAAATGATCCAAATCTAGCTGATGCATAGTCCAATTGAGTTTTCAAATCGATTTATTAGATACCGTAAAAGCAAGGGTTCATAATCGAGATTTCAATAGATAGATATTCAAAATCATCGTTTATTCATCTATAATCAAGAAATTAGTTTCTAATAAGTTTACATCTATATTTGTTCTATGAGTTCTTATTCTAATTGCTTGTTTTTTCTATTTTGTATCGTTTTTTCCTAATAGGGATGGACCATATTCGAAATACTAAGATATGCACCACAACACAATTGGAGTGCGTACGAAGAAGCTCTTAAAGAAAATCCACTCTTGGCAAAGATGATGATAAGCGGAGTGGTCTATTCTATAGGGGATTGGATTGCACAGGTTCGTTGGTGTCTTTAAAGTCTCGTGCTTTAATTAACTACCGGTAATCGGCTTCCTAAATTAATGATTTTTTCATTGAATATGCAGTGTTGTGAAGGAAAACCGCTCTTGGAGTTTGATCGCACTCGCATGTTTAGGTCCGGCCTTGTTGGCTTCAGTCTTCACGGATCACTTTCTCACTACTACTACTATTTTTGTGAGGTGACCATCACAATCTAGCTTGTATTTTTCTTGTAAATTTTGCTAATCCTTTCACAGAAACAACTGCTTAACCTCTAACATCCCTAGATAACTCAACGAAATTGGCTCTATAGGATGGTCGAGATGTCTAAATGTCATAATAGACTGCTTTACAGGGATTTTAAGTTTATATGAACAAACAATTGTGCATCACATATAAAAGGTGTTATGACATATTTGGGTATCATAACAAGTTTTTTAAGATGTTTATGAAATTAAATGTTCTATAAGCCATTTATTCAAGTCACTTTTGGGAAGTGTCGTCTTTTTATAAGACATTTGTTTTCAAATGATGTCATATAAAAAGACTAAAAAGACGCTTTATTTCAAACTTTTCCTATAAAACTTGTTAGGAAACTCAAAAATGATATATCAGCTTATTGTAACACCTTTACATTAGACTGACAGTTATTTGGTCTAATAAACTTAAGTCTTATCAAGCAGTTTATTATGATACTTAGACATATTTGGCGTTCTATAAAAGCCGATTTTCTTGCATTGGATCCAACTTTTGAGCGGGATATACCGAATTGTTTTGTTTTGAATACGCGATAACGTTCTTCTTTTCACTCAGGAACTTTTCCCCTTTCAAGATTGGTGGGTAGTGCCCGTCAAGGTGGCGTTTGATCAAACCGCATGGGCAGCTGTTTGGAACAGTATTTACTATGTAGTTGTGGGACTTCTACGGTTTGAGTCACCCGTTACTATTTTTAGTGAATTAAAGACGACATTTTGGCCCATGTTGACCGTAAGTATGCGTTATTTCTCTTAGATGTAATATAAAATATGATTGACATATGAAATGCTTAAGTTTGTTTCAACTCGTTTTCAGGCCGGTTGGAAACTTTGGCCATTTGCTCACATCATTACGTACGGTGTCGTACCCCTTGAACAAAGACTCTTGTGGGTCGATTGCGTAGAGCTCATTTGGGTTACGATACTCTCAACGTAAGTATCTTGTGTGAATCACTTGGACTATTGTTTTAGCAAAATTTGTTCCCTGAGAGTCTAAGACCTGTTGGGGTCCCACATTGGCTAGACTTGTACCTCTTTTATCTACGCAAGGGTTCTTTTGAAGAGTAATAATGGGTTCCACATATTCTTGATGGTATCCGAGCAAAAGTCCACCACTCCAAGGGACTTGACACTTTGGCATGGTCTTTGCGTGTCAACCCCCTCTCACACTCTAGGACAATCTGTGTTTGTCTAGCCTCTATTGGAGGGGTGTGTTTGTGTCCCACATCGGCTAGACCTGGATAAGTTTTTTAAGTATATGTTGGAACTTCCATTCTATACTTAAGGAAGGAGTTCTGGTGGGATCTGATGCATTAATGTTGTTATGATTGCACCCAATTGGTTTTGCACTAAAGGGCTCTTTCTAAAAATAATATAATAGCAAGTTCTACCCATCTTGGAACTCCAATTTGGACAATTTGTGCCTCCATCAACTAGACTTTGACCATTTTTCTTCAATATATGTTGGAAGTTCAAGGGATTTTTTGGAAACTAATCTAATGTGTTCCATATATTCTCACAAGACCAATTTGCTCGATTTTTTGACAGTATATCAAATGAGAAATCGGAAGCAAGGATTTCAGATGCACCAATAGACCCGAATTCGAGTTCATCTTTTGACCCTTCAGAGGTTTGTTTAGATTCTTGATTTGGATCATACATGCTTTGTGATTGCTTCATGACATTAAACAATTTTCTTGATCTTTTTCGTTATCAGGAGTAAATACCCATAAAAATGAAGAATCCACCGAAGAAACCAAGCAGTATTCTCCATTTTTCGTCGCTCCATTTGGCTTGGCGGCAATGGACGAAAAGTGCTGCAAAGAATGTAATGCCACTAGTCGAAAAGCCCCAACATGGCGTATCGGTTCTACGTATATGATGGTTGTATAATACCCCCTTTTGAGCTATCCATTTATGTGTACATCCCACTTTTTGTTCTTCTTACATATTGACATAGAATTTAACTTGATATATATAGTGACGGTATTTGGGGATCGTAAAAACGCTGTTGTTAATGGTTACGGTTTTAGCAATTTCGTGTATCTATGTCGTTAAATTGGAGATCATAACATGGAGGTGGCAGTATAATAAAATTGGCTTTATAGGACAAAAAATGTCTAAATGCCTTGGTCAATGAAGGGGTCTATATGGGATCAAACAATTGTGCTTTCTATGTAAAGGTGTTAAAGGTGGATGTTTATTTAGTCATGCTAACAAGCTTTAAGGATGTTAAAATGTAGTATCATATTAGTTATTATAAGTAACATTTTGAGAGTTCTTTTATGGACAAATCTCTGAACTAAACACTATTTCTGATAATGTCAATATAAAACAATTCATTATAAAATTGTCCTACATAACTTATTAGAATGCCAAAAACATTTTATCAACTTATGTTGGTGAAATTCTAATGGTTAAGGGAGTGGTCACCTTTGTTGCCACATCAACTTTCTACTCTATCTCCCTTTCATCATTTTATTCCTACGAAACCCTTGCAACACTTATTATTCTACCGCTATACCCCACTAACCATTTAAAAAAAGGAAGTGAGAGATAGACACGGAAAAGAGAGAGAGAGACATACAAAAGCGGAGTCCGTCCTTGGGCTGGTCCAATCGTAGACTGGTCTGGTCATAGGCTGGGCTGCCCTAAACCCAGTTAAAAACTATGGTTGGGCTCTAGGTCCAACGTAAGCTGGGCTGGGAAAACAGCGGACTAGTGAACTGCCCGTGGTTGCCCGATACAATCGGGGAGGTGTGCATGCGTGTGTTCATGGTAGTCGTTCATTCTTCATTGGTTCGATGCTGCTATACCTTAAAAAACACCATCTTTTTCTAGAAAACTAGTTTTTACATGATATATTTTTTTAAAAAAATATCGTCCAGTAAAATCATATTTTTATTTAGGGTTTAGTTCTTAAAAGTGTATCCAACTTGTCACGAAAAGTTATTGTATGTATGTATCAAACATATCAAAACTACCATTTAATGTATCCAACTTTATCAAAACCTACCACGAAAGTGTATCCAACTTGTCACAAAAGTGTATCCAACTTTTAACCAAATACATCAAATGGTAAGTTTTTATAAGTTTGATACATACAATGGAGAAAATCAAAGTCCAATACATACAATAACTTTTCGTGACAAGTTGAATACACTCCCGTGAAGTAAACCCTTTTATTTATAGAATACTTATTATAACAAATTTAGATAGTACGTTTCTTTATCCCATAACTTAAGTCTTATGAAATTTTGAATCAACCTAATTTTGTTGCAGTGACATTTAGATGAAACAGACAGGTTGTTATAATCACAAGATCAAAGATGAACAAACACGAAGCTCCTAAGATTTATCAATTGAATTCAAATCGAAACGATCCACGATTACAAACAATCGACGTCTAAACAGCCATGGACATAACCGCGAGGCGGCTGGGTGTCGGCCGGAAATCGAACCACCGCCAGGTCAACTTACGAGCCGGCGGAGTCAACGCCCTCCTCACCATCTCTTTGCTGCCACGCTGCCGCCTGAATACCCCCATTTCACGACCACCGTTCCGCCTGGGTGACGGCGAGGCTTCGAAACCCTTGAGCAAATCTTGACGCTTTTTGACGAAAGCGACGACCCTTTTGCCGGCGAAGGGTGTTGCAGCCGCATAACGACGGTGGTGGCTTCTTTCTTGATGATCATATCTTTGATTGATTGAATTGAAGAAAAAAAAAGGTTATATTTGATATGTTTGATCGAAAACTATGGATTAAATGAAGAGAATTTTTGGTGGGTGGGCATCTTCTGGTTGACCAAGAATTGTTCTTGGTGGGTTTTCGTTTCACACTGTCAAATTTTGACTTTGACTTTGATCATATCTTGGCCAATTGGGTGTTATAACTTTGGACCATATCAAGACTTTATTTTTGGATGGGTTAATATTTCCAATTGTTAGAATTTATTTATTTGTATTTAGTTTGTGAAAATATTAATAGTAATATTTTTCTTGTTGGAATTGAGAACAATTTTGGAGCATCTAATACACGCACCTAAAATCGGGAAATTGACCCCAATGATGAAACTACCGATGGCTAAAAATTGGGCTTGGATCGGTTATAACCAGTTATAGATCGAGTCGGTTAAAAATAGTAACGCTTTTTAACCGGTTAAGCCATAACTGGTTATGGGGCAGTTAAGGTTAAGTCATTTGGGGGTCTTAACTAGTTAAGTCATTCAGTTAACTAGTTAATTTTATCCGGTTATAATATATATATATATAGGAAAGTTCAAATGTGAACGACTTTTTGGTTGTGAACGTGAGAATAACCGAGAGCGCGACACGTGACAGATACTAGTCAATAAAGGCGACTTTGAGTGTGGTCCCCCCCTTTAATTCAATGCCCTCCCATGAATCGCGCCTGGTCATCCGCCGTGAACCTGACGTGGCGCCTAGTCATCCGCCACGTGTCGTGCTCTCGGCTGTCCCCACGTTTATAACCAAAAAGTGGTTCACATTTGAATCCACCACTATATATATATAAAATAAATTTTATGATTATTTATATATACTAAGAAAAAAGGAGACACTACGAATACGTGTCGAGAACACGAATTATAGTGAGAATTGTTTGCGTTTTCGTAAGTGGATATCGAGGCCAAACATAACACAACTTATTTATAGGGTGTTTGGGGGGTAAAAATGCCTAAAAAGGGCCAAAATCGTATCTAACGGCTCTATTAACGGCTCTTTTTTTAAAAAATTGGATCGGGCCCGGTTATAACCGGTTACGTAACCTATTTTGGGTCGATTATAACCGATTACTGGCCGGACTGGTTATAACCGGTTATGCGAATCTGTCCAAAATCCTAACCAATTGGTGTTGACTGGGCCTTTAACCGGTTACGAGTCGGGCCGGTTATAACGGGTTACCGTCCGGCCATATATGGGTTAACCGACCGGGCCGGTTATAACCGGTTAAGGATGACCATCAATAGATAAAACCAAACACCTAATGGGTCTTCTATCCATTTTATCATCTATTCTTAGAAAATACCCATTAAGTCCGTTAAGATGGGTCCGTTAAAAAACGAATCCAACTAAAAAGACCAAAAAAGAAGTCAAATGGTCAAGTTAGCTATAAACGTATCCAAATCCATTAAAAATGGTTAGTTCTGCTAAAAATGGGCCCAGGTTCGTTAAAACAGACATAGGTCAGTTAATTTTTTTAAACCAACCTGTAAAAAAAAATTGTCTTATAGTTGGGTCCGTTTTAACGGACTTAATGGGTATTTTGCAAAAATGGGTTGGAGATCAATTGGGTGTTTGGTCTTGGTCACTGGGTTCAATTTCCCCTTAAATTGGGCCCACCTACATATATATAAAGTCTACGGTGTACTGGTTATAGCTCAATTGTCCCGTCATATTAGAAAAAAAAAGATTAAGGACACAATTGCTTTAAAGCGATGTACGGTTTTTGGTAGATAAGAAAAAGAAGTGTATCTTTTTAATAGCAATGTTGCGTATAATATTACAAGAGCATCTCTAACAAATTCTTTAATATGGAGAACTGAATTTCAAAATATCAAAAAAACAAAAAGAAAAAAAAAATACATGCAGCTGATTCTTATTTTTGAAGATAAAATCATTACTTATATAACTAAAATATTATTTCACTCCTTAACATTTCATCTCAAAAATTCTTATTGGTAGAATATAATAAAAAAGTATTTTTCTATCATATTAATCATTTTTTAAAATTTCTTCAAATTTGAAGATTTACGTATTGTACCTCTCCTACTTTCCCTTTTTGGAGAAAGTTTGAGAGAATCCATTTGAATAAAAGATAGTCAAAAAATCTCATTTTCTTTATTAATGCCAGATAACTTACGTACATGTTTCGATACGAAGTCGACGAGGTATTCGGGATCCATACGGGCACCCGAATAATCCTCAGCGATCATGGACCGACCCAAAAGCTGACCCATGGTCAGGGTATCACCAAATGCTCACCCATGAAATGAACCCGGGTAGACAGGGATGCCATCCACTGTCCTTTCCAAGAATGCTACCGACCACTAGCTAGGCTACTAATGCTTTGATTGCTTGCAACTATCTTGATCTACATAAATAGCTATATACGGTAAAAATTAGTTGATAAGGTAGATATCAATATACTTTATAAGAATAATCTAAAAGAATATATGTAATTATCGAAATGCTTATTAAAGAAGCTTTTTAGGTAATATCTTATGAACACTAGCCTTAAGAGTTTTTTCCTATAAAATCAAAAGACAAGTTAAGTGGTTGCCAACATAACTTTGAAAAACAATGATCAACAAATAAGCATTTTAAGACCTAATGTTTTTGTTTGAAATTTCAGCCGTTATAAGCATGTAGGGTTCTCTTTCTTAAAACGAAAGCAATTCATAGGGTCAGAGTTCAAGACAATCTTTAGCTGATATACATGAACCAAGTACTCTTGACCCCATCTAAAAATGTTTGTGTATGGTTTGTTCCCCTAGATTATTTTAAGACTTTTTGGAAACTAATGTGACACACCATAAGAAGGTCAATGCTATAGGACGCCAAGTATGTCTAGATGAATATCATTGTAGATTGTTTTATAGGACTTAAAAGAATATGAAATCATGTTGCATCTTATGGGAATCCTAACAAATTTTATGACAATTTTAAAATAAATGGTAGTACTTTTTCTATAATTATTTGCACATCTATTATATAAATGACTAATTTACAATTTTTGCCCCTATGATTTGTTATTAAAAACTTGTGATTTTTGTTTGTGTGGTTAATTTAGAAATGATTGTTTTCGTTCATTTGGTTTGTAATTCATTACTATTTAATTCTGATTACTTACAATATATTAATGTTTCAGTCCTATGGTGTACATTAATATCTACTATTTGTTCTTATAAACTCAAATCCTATATAAAACAATTAATTTATCATATGACATATTGAAATATACAGTATTTGACACCACCTTAAGCCAATTTTGTTGTAGTGATAAAAGATACCAATTTCCGTCACACAATAAAACAAGAGCAACTACAGATTAATTTGAGATAACAATTATGCAGTAAACGACACGAAGTGAGACTAACAAATCCAGATTTGTTATTAGTTCATATATCTACGGCTTCGTCTACTTTTTAACACGTTTTGTACGTAGACGTATGGTAATTACATACGTGTACGTATTATACAAAAACATATATTAATTGTTTATAGATGTATTTTATTGGGTAGTAGATAGTTTCTTGTGGTATTGTTGGTAAAGTAGCTTCATTTCCTCCATTAAGATAAAAAATCAAAGTCCATATTAAAATTATACCAAAAAAAGCCTAATGTTACAAAATGTATTAAAGTTGATTTGTCATCTTTACTCACAAAGGAAAAACATGCAATTAGTGTGATTTAATTTATGTGGTTTTAAGATAATGATTCCTTATGATGACGGACCCACTAAGTTACAATGAAAAAAACAAAAACATTATTGTTAAACGAGTGGATTACAAAATTGTACCTATATACATATATTTATATATAATAATTTATCAAATCAAAACTTGGGTATCGTTTGGTTTGGATTTTTGTGCTTAAAAATCTTTATATGGTTTTGTTTTATACACAAATTACGAAAGTATTTGCCAATAAATAAAGTAAAAAAGAACACAACATTTTACGTGCCAAGTTTGTCTGTAACTAAAAAATTATTCTCCTTTTTATTGTAAAAATTATGAAAAAACCACCTATATCAAGAATAAGCATTCTTTAGATTAAAAAACGTACCATGTATTCAAAAACTAGTTCTACTTTGTAATAAAAAGGAATCAAATATAATCATTTGAAAAACCGTATATAATCCTATGAGGTATGGCACATTTTTTAAAATTCTTGGAGGATATATCCATTGGAAATCTTATATTCGTAAAAATTAGAATAAAGTTAGATATTTTTTTTTGGATAAGGTTCATTTAGTTTTTGTCTAGATTACATCTTTAGCAATTTGGAAATTATATTTCGACCGTTTGAGACTAAGCCTGACTACATGATGCCAACGTTTGGATTCGAACCCGATCCCTCTAGACCTTTTGCCAGTACGCTACGTCGACCCTTGTGGTTAAGATAATTTAGAAAGCCTTTGTAGCTATATAGTTTTCGGTTCTCATTGGTTTAGATCAAGAGATTAGTCTTTATGTATAAAGCTAACAAAAAAAATTGGTATATTAATTCAGCTGAAATTTATACCTGTATTAAAGAAAATGCAAACGTAATAGTTTTCATGTAGTTGACACATTTAAAGTTTCTTTTGGTCCAAGATAACATTAATTTTACTAATTAATGTGACAATGAAGGATTAGTTTATTAAAGATTAAGTTAGAGATAATATATGAAACAATTAATGATCAAATTTGTGAAAAGTAGGTGTAAAAGATAACATGACATACTTTGAGTAATTTCTTTATTTTCTTTTTGATAAAATTATCATTTCTTTCCCCTCTTTTTATTGCTTTTTCTCTCCAGGAGTTGAAAGCGATCGACTACAACATATTTATATGCATTTTTCATGCCCTTTCGACTTTCCATTTCCTTTTACAGAAATATTAATTTCACCTTCAATTTTTTTTTTTTATTAATTTACTCATCAAATGGTGATTAAAAATTAAAAAAAAATAAATCATGGATCCCGACCGAGACATATTCTTTTTGCCCGTCTCAAAATAATGAATTTTGAGAGGTATATGGATAGTTAATTAACGTAACGAGTTCTGATGGTCAATTGAAACCGCACTTTTTGATTTTTGTTCTCGAAAATAAAAGCTAATTGAGGATTACTGAAATATAGTGTAAAATTACTTAATTTGTTTTATAATTAGTAAAGAGAGAAGTCGTTACGAAAAAGTAATATATATGCATACACTAATATAGAGCGATCCATATTGGTACTAAAAATAAACCCTAATTTTGCGGTTTGGTACACAAAATCATGCTTAATAAACTGTATATGTTTTGAAATTTCAATGTAGAAATTCAACAAGAATTGATGTATCATAAATAGAAGAAGGATTTTCCAATTTGAACAACTAAATTAATTAACCAGATGGTAATTACATATATTCTTTTTTTTTTTGAAAGGAAGGTAATTATAATGAAGAGACTGAAAAAATAAATTAAGTGGCATTCATATATGGTAATGATGATTTCTTGAATCTGAAAGGTATATGTGACCATCAACATATAGAGATATACAACTATTTATATAGAGACTTTACATCAATTTGTGCATAATGTACAAGATTAAGCAGCCACAAAATAAAAAGATGATCATCATATTTACCAATTAGGGTTTTATACAGTGATGGTACACCAAAAAAAGATGAAGGCAGAAAAGTTCATTAAAATCATGCCTTTTTTTGCAATTAAAATCATATCAAATTAATAAAAAATATAATTAACAAACACAAAAAAAACTAATAAATAATAAATAAATCTAAGATGCATGAATATGAACTTATGGGTTCAATCGGTGTACAAAACAAGAAATAAACTCAATCAACAAAATCAAGTACACACACAGATATATATATATATATATATATATGTATGTATGTATAAATTAAAATTATAATAAAAGAGTATGAATTTCCATTTAATTAATTAGTTAAAAAGTATATGATGATCGACTAATTAATTAATTAAAAACTGGATCAAATTACAAATCATTTCTCATCGCAGAAACACATATTCTGTCACTGGCTAAATGTTGACCCTCTCACTATTGATATGTAAGTTGCATCTAACTTCAATATTCATTAATCAAAACTATATATATTTCATATGTATATATATACAACTACATATATAGATATAGATATAAATAAGATCAACAAGTATATAATTTAGTGTTTAATTTCCATTCATACCCAACTTCAACAAAAAAACTTGATCTAGGAGTACCAGTTCATGCCCGATAACTGGTACGGTTGTTGTCGGTAAACGACTCCGTCACCTAACATTGCTTGCTGGCTCAGAAGACTCGCGATCGAACCACCGTTTTCGTCGCTTCTCGCCGCCATAACACCACCATCACTACCGTTACTATCCGCAAGAAACCTTTTAGTCGTGTATGGGGAATTACCGTTATGCCCTTCTTCGTTCCAGAGCAAGCCGGGGAACGATCTCTTGATCGGAAGGAGATGATTCGAAGCGGTGTTGTTGACGACGTCATTCGAGTTCAACATCGTTGTATCGAATACAACGTTATTGTTGCTATTGTTGTTGTGATTATGATGATGGTGATTCTCGAGCATTGCATTGAACCCCGATACGGGTCGGGTGACACCGAGTGATATCGATGGCGGAATTGACGCCAGCATCCCGGGGATCATGCCGTGATCGCCGCCGCCACCGCCGTCACTATCTACCGGCCTTTGAATATTGTTCTTCTTGTAAATTCGACATAAAACCCAATCATCCAACTACCATAAAAAAAAACCCAATTTCATCATCAAGAATTATTAATAAACAAAAAAAATAAGAAATCTTTAATTAGAAATATATAATTAATTAAAAAAAGTGTACCCTTAAAGAAGCTTTTTTATTGGTGGGATCACACCCAGGTGGTTTTGAGATGGTCTTATTATTATCAGCCAGCCGATACTCATGCATAATCCAGTTCGTTTTGGCCCCTTTTGGTGGCTTCCCTCCATAGAACACAAGTGCTTTCTTCACACCAACTTTCTGCGTCCCACCTGACGTCAGCACCGGCTTATCGGTTCCCGTGGCTTTCCAGTACCCGGACGTCGCGGCCCTGTTAGGCCGCGCCCCGTTCGGGTACTTTCGGTCCCGTGGGCTAAAGAAATACCACTCTTGCTCACCAAAAGTCGCCTTAGCTACAACACAAAAAGTTAACACAAATTACACGGTTAACATAACAGGCGACCTGGCCTATATAATTAATTCAAAACCCTAATTAAAAAAGTTAACTCATCACACACACTGACACACACAAAAAACACACACACACATATATATATTTTTTTGTACCTGGGAGTTCCCATGGATCGAACTTATAAAGATCGACTTCGGCGATGATGGCAACGGGCAAAGGGGCGGAAGCGGCTTTCTTCTTGAGGTAGTGAACGACGAGTTCTTCGTCGGTCGGGTGGAAACGGAAGCCGGGAGGTAACTGAGGTTGTTTAGAAGCCGATGAAGAATCCGTACTCTCCATGGTTTATAGTATAATTAATCAAACACGATTCTGCCACCTTATAATTTGATTAAATTATATAAATAATATAATTTGGAGTTAATCAGAGCATCTTGAAGACAGAGGTAGAGAGAGAAATTAAGAGGAAGAAAGAAAGTGGAAAAGGGGAGAATATTGGGTTATGAATTTACATAGCTTTATCTTTATATTGGTATACGGAAAATAGTATCCACATGGGTATTTCCGTATTTATATATATACAATATATCTCTATGTGTGTGTGTGTGTGTGTGTGTGAGAGATGATATATGTATATACTTAATCGTATTTTTGGTAAATTAAAGACCCAAAAAATCGTATTTTGGCTTTTAACTTTTTTTCTTCAACAACTCGGTCGAAAATGGTATTTAATGTTTTTTTTTTTGTAATTGAAATATATATAAAGAATATATTAAATATAATATTAGCAAATTGATTATAAAGATATAAACATTGGAATGAAATGTTGCTATCTGAATTAATGTATGCATCATGTGCATCCAAACTAATTTTGTAATTATGACCATTAAAACAAAATTAACTCGTGTCGTTAGGTTTATGGGGTTGAGTATTATTTTTTATATGATGCTAAATTTAAGTATGCTCGAATTGTATATCTTTGTATTAGCTGATTAATTATTGAAGTATTAGGAATTCTTCGAGAGACCCCAGTGACAAAGTATATATGCTTAGTCATATATAGAATTATTTTTTTAAAAATCAATTAGTTTTGGACCAAATTATTGAAGGTATTTTCATTTTATATAACAATAATTCCGATTTAATCAATTCTTAGTTCACTAAAATCGGATTCAAGGGGTAAATACAAAAGCCAATAAATACATAGATTCGTAAATAGATGAGTTAACGATTGGAAATACGTTTTTGAGTATAAGAGAAATGATTTATTAATACACTTTAATTTAGTCATCAACAATTTATCTTGGAATTTTATAAATAACTAATCTATTACATATGATTAAAAACACATTATTAACATAATATAAGCTAAAAAAAGTGTTATTGAATCCTAACTTCTATCTAATTAAGCCACCAGCAGTAGATAAATATAACATAAATTAAGTCAAGGTTATGATCTCTAATTATATAAGAACAAAAGGGCAGAATAGTAATTTGGAAGGGAGGAGAGTAGATGGTAACAGGGAGAGTGGGAAACTGAAAGTCAGGCGAATAAGAAAGTGACACGCGTGAAGATGATGATGATGTGGCAAGGTGGGGTCCATGGGTCCAGCATTTGGGCAGCAAAAAGGGCAGAGATGGAAAAAGTGAAATCGGCGATTAGGGATTTGAAGACGTTATGTTAAATGTTATGCCATTGGCATCAAAAACATCATATTCATAGAAACATTTGGTACGGTTTTTATGTGACAAATTTTCATGCCACCATCCTTTCATTTCATATCATCTTTAATCTTAATAATCAGCCACTATTATTTTGTATTTATCAAAAGATTTAAATTAATTATACCAATAGGTAACTAGAGATTCTTGAATTGTATAGCTAGCGGGTGTTCAAAGAACTGAATTTTATGTAAAGTAAATCATCTAAAATACGGATTTTAGAATAGGAGTTCTTGAAATATGATCTGATAGGTGTATAGATTGGTTTGGTTTGATTAGAGGAAATGAAAATACAAAAGATGTCTTTTATCTTATTCCTACCATTCCGAATGAAAGGATGAGCAAGAATTTTATGATGTATTTTTTTGATAAGGATAAACAAGAATTTAAGCTACTATCGATATTAAAGGAAAAACAATATTAAAGTGAGATGTTTAATTGTCGGTAATCGACTTGAAAGAGTTCCTATTTAGTCAACCACTTATAACAAGGAGAACACCGATATGCATTTCATGCGAAGGGAGATAATTAAAATTAAGTTTTGAAAGACTCTAAAGTAGAAATCCCTTTCAGCGTTTTTTTGAGAAGCCTGTGTAGTATGCAAAAAATGAAGAAAAAGGTCAATATTAAAAGAAAGTTATAGTTCTCCCTAACTATCTTAAAATGAAACTTTGAGCATAAAACGTTTTGATAGACTCCTTTTTACAAAACCATCCGGTATGCATAATTAGGAAAATTAATAGTCTATGTTAAAAGTAAAAACAAAATATTGTAATTCTCTCTCCTTAATTAGAAGATAATTTGAAGGAAAAAAAATCGATTTTCTTTAATTAATTAAGAATCTTACCTAACATCTCATCAAGGTAAAACATTGACCAATCATGAAATGAGGAATCATAATCCTAATAGAGTGTGTGAAATGATTAATCATCCATAAATCAGTGAGAAAGTGAGGGAATTTGTAGATGTGGTTGTACTTTAATTTTCATATTTCATAAAGGTGTTTAAGAATTTTGGTATACAATTCTTTATCCACCCAAAAGGTGAAAAAATAGTTGAAAATATCAATGTAAGTTATATATTTTTATAAGAAACTAGAATAACTTGGACTATTAGTTTAATAAAAATTAAAGTCTATTTACATCTTGTTCATCAAATGATCTTTTTTTTCCTCTCTTTTTTATTCAAGTTTTTTTTTTAGTTTAGTGATAACTAATGGATGTGTATGAAGGTAAATAAGGAAGGTCATGGGGGTAGGGCTGCAATCCAAGAAGGGGACAAAAGGCCCCACTACAAGCCCTAAAACTCTATCATTATATAAATTGAAGTATCACTTTTTATTTTTATTGTTTGGATTTTAGCTTCCTATTTGTGGATTTATTTATGGATTTTATGACGAGTTTCAAGTTATATTTTTTTAGTATATATAAGTTATTATCAGAAAATACAATTATTTCTTGCTGTATATATGAAATTATCAAATAAAAAACCACAAAAGGTTGAGAAACAACAATTATTTTCATGTGTATTTTTTGTTTCATATTGTATAATGACACCTAAATTTTCATGCATAGTGTCATAACGTGGAACAAGACAATATTAGTACTTTTCATATTTATGAACCATATTCGTGGTATCATTTAACAATTAACATCGATATATATGTATATACATGAAAAATGATCACGCGAGAATGAAATCATTTTAAAAAAATACGAGAATGATTTTTAGCCTTTCATTTTTTATATTTCAAATACATCACTCACATCACCTCCATGACCTCCCACTTCCCCCACCTCCGCCGCCACCACCACCACCAACATTGCCTCTGCCAGCAGCACCGCTTCTACCACCAACAGCACCACCACCACCACCCACACCACCGCCATCGACACCACCACGAGTACCTCCGGCACCACCGTCACCACCACGAGGACCTCTGGCACCACCACGAGCACCTCTGGAACCATCAGCACCACCACGAGCACGGCACCACCACGAGCACCACCGACACCACCACAAGCACCTCTGGCACCACCTCCCCCACCACCACCACCACCACCCCCGCCAGCAGCAGCAACACCACCCCCTCTGCCACCACCTACACCACCTTCGCCGCCACCATTTTGCATATTTTATATATGATTTTGCATTGATGATTTTACATTGATGATTTTACATATGCTTTTGCATTGAAATCACATATGATTCTACATTGAAATCACATATGATCTTGTAATCACACATGATTACACATCGAAATCACATGTTAACCCATCAGCTTATATTAAAGCACATATGATTTTTCATTGAAATCACATATGATCTTATAATCACACATGATTATGCATTGAAATCACATGTTAACCAATCATATTATATTAAATCACATATGATTTTCCATTGAAATCTCATATGATACTACATTGAAATCACATGTTAACTACCACAATCACCTTTGCTACCATCATCTACACCACCACCACCACCACCCACACCATCTCCACCACCACCTACAACACCAATGCCACCATCTCTGTCACCACCATCAACACCACTCCACCACCTCTTCCAGCACCAACACCACCGCCACCTGCATCGACATCACCAACACCATCACTGACATCACCAACACCAACACTGCCACCACCACCACCACCAGTACACCTACGGCACCACCACCAACAGAGGTGGTGGTGGTATGGCTATTGGTGATCTTGCAGGTATTGTTGATGTTGGTGGCGGCATAGGTGGTGGTGGTGAGCAACATAGGTGTTGGTGGTGGTGGTGGGCGACATTGGTGTTGGTGGTGGTGGTGGGCGACATAGGTGGTTGTGGTGGCAACGACAACGACGACGTAGGTGGTGGGGGTAGTGGGGGTGCTGCTGGTGGTGGCGGTGGTGGTGGTGGAGGTGAAGGTGGTCGGTTGGTGGTGGTGGCCATAAAGGTGATGTGGGTAATGTATTTGAAGAGAAAAATTGGTAGCTAAAAATTATTCTAGTATTCTCTTAAAATGATGTCGTTCTCGTTTGAATCCACCCAAGGTTCATGCGAGAAGCATATTAATTTAAGAGAATGTCAGGAGCTATCTCAGCCACTCATCTTCGGTTAATGTGATCACGGAGGATTGACGCGATTCATGGGTGGGTAGAGATTATTAAAGGGGGGCGGACCGATCAAAGCTACATTTATTGACCGGATGAGTGGCTGAGATTGCTTCTCACATTCCCTTAAATTGATGTGTTTCTCATTTGAACCTTTCTCTCTCTCTCTCTCTCTCTCTATATATATATATATATGTATGTATGTATGTAGCCAAAGGCTAAAAAGAGAGATGGCAAAAAAAATGGGAAGTAGAAACTTGACTAAGATCAAATTTAACTAGTCAAGAATTGTGACTTTGATTAGTCAAAATTTGCACCTATGTCAAAAATAAAAGTAAAAATTAGTTTTGTAACTTCTACAAATGGAAGGAAAACATGTTCATATATATATATATATATATATATATATATATAGGAAAGTTCAAATGTGAACTCAATTTTGGTTGTGAACGTGAGGACGAACTTCAGCCACTCATCCGGTCAATAAAGACGGCTTTGACCGGGTTCCCTCATTTAATAATCTCCACTCTCCTATGAATCGCATCAATTCTCCATGATCGCGTCCATCGTAACCGAAGATATGTGGCTGAGATTCGTCCTTAAGTTCACAACCAAAATTGAGTTCACATTTGAACCTAACCCTATATATAGCAAAAAAACGTGTATTTCCCGGACACGCTAACCAGCCCATACTGTTGACCCGTTCCACTGTGAGGGGCGTACCAAACTCACTTAGCGGCAAGACGATTGCACAGGGGCTCCGAAATCGCATCCCAAGGGATTCGAACCCGTGACCACTAGCATATTGAGCAACTCACTGAGCTCCTTAACCAACTGAGCTACATGTTAATATGTGAAACAATGTAATTCACATAATGATTATTTTTAATTAATTCATAAATGAACTATATGCTTATATATTAACTTGTGTAATTCAGATATTAACTATTTTTAACTGATTCATATATGAATTATATGTTTATATGTAAACCTTTGTGATTCACATATGAACTAATTAACTAATTCACACACCAAACCGTGGGTTCATATATGAACAAATAGTTCATGTATCAATCACGAGGTCATATATGAACGTGTTTGCCGTCAATTAGTAAAAGTTAAGAAACTACTCCTCTATTTTCCATTATATTCATGCGAGAAATTATTTAGTACTTCATAATTAAAGTCGTAGTTGTTGACTGGATGAAAGGTTACGATCCCTTCTCTATTTTTCATTTTAGCACTTTTTAATTAAAGCTCTCTATACATATGTATATTAACGAAGAATCGAAAGAAATCGAAACAGGATGAAACAATAGCTATTTGTTGTTTCCATTCGAAGTTAAATGGTGTACAGTCCTTCAATAATGTGTCATGAAAATTGCAAATGTTAATTTTAACATTGCAATAAAATGGTCCAATGACGTCCATAACCGACACAGTTGAGTATTAACTTTTTTTATTAATCTTGTAGTTTTAACTGGATAAAGTTAAATAATCTAAAACTTTTAACCTTATAAATAAGTAAATTGTTAGAATGAAGTTAGACAACCCTGTTAATGTAACTCAAAGACTAAATTATATTGTTAATCTTTTTTTTTTCAATTTTCAAAGAAAAAACCCAGCTATTTGGTAGAATTATAAAGAGCTTGTGTTTCTTTATTTTGAAAAAAACTATTGCAGATTGATGTTTATGCATGCCTTCAGAATTTAGTTTGGTTTTATCTAATAATATTATAAATATTTAATAACTAGTCAACCCTTTTTAAACTTCTAGTAATGAGAAAAAAATTACATTTCATTATATATATGTTTTTGCAGTCCATTATCATTAGATACAAGGGTTCAACATGATGACATAAGCGCAATCGTCGAAATAAGGTCAAAATCTAAAATAATTAAGTGATTGACTGAGACATATAGCACCAATGGTGGTGTATCAAAATTAATATCGACCATAAATATAGTTCATGTCTTTCTCAATTAAAGTCACTATAAAAAACAGGTTATGATTGACGGATAAATCTGTCGATATAGCACACTGCACTGACGGCTTACCGGTAATGATTTGGTCGGGTATCCCGCTAACTATTATATCGACTTTATCGATGAAAGGAGTCGTCTTGGGAAAACTAAATTTATACTTGTAATAATAGGATGTAAAACATTAAAGCATTAGTAGCCTAGTAGTGACGATAACCTGAACATTGGCTGGCTTTCGGGCCTATTGATGGTCGCTGAGGATTATTTGGGTGCCCGTATGGGTCCTAGATACCTTGTCGACTTTGTGTCGGGACGTGTGCATGAATTTTCTGCCTTTAATTTAAAAAAAATATATGTAAAACTATATATGCATAACTGATCAACCGGTAATGTATCGTCCATGCAAATTATAGATGGAATACCCATGGGTATAGTAGTAATGTAGTGTCGTCTACACATTACTGATAATTGATAACATGTTGTTGATACCTCAATCCTTATAAATTAATATGTTGATAAATACAACAGTGTCGGAGAGTGTCGATAGTTGCAAGATTAGTCTTCTTAAATTCTTTTATGTAAATGTTTATTTCCGGTAATAGTTCTCTAATTAATAGTACTACTATATGAAATAAAATTTCAAGATCAAAGAAATTGAATTCAAAATTGTAGCGCCAATAATCTATCTGAAAAACTATAGAAGTTACAGATGGATCCATCAAGGCGGGTTGGTTACAGACAACTTACTAATCTAAACTACAACCTATTATAACGACAACCTACTAATCTAAACTACGAAAGCCTAGATAAAAGACGGTGTCTTAATCTCCTTTCAAAGAATAACCAAAAGTTTTTAAATCGCCAACACTGCTCAAAATCACAAAAATCTTCTGAGTGCGGCTAGGCATCTCTTCACTCATTCTCGAGGAGGCCCGCCTCTAAGATAACCTATTATACATGTCATTTTAGGAAAATGGTTAGGCTAACGACTAATGAGAATATTCAGTTATTTTTTAATTCAAGAAGTAAAGCGGTAAAAACGTATACTGGAAACCAGGAAAATCCTTGCAATAATAGATTTAAGAATAATTTAGAATATCCAAATAGAACGGGGGAGACCCGAATACCAAACCAATGACAGAATACAAATTAAGTCACCTAATATAATAGTAAAACACAACATTTGGTACCAATGAATGTCTAGCCCAGCAGTGGTAGGTAACATCCTTGCGCTTGCCTTGAAAGATAGGTTGGCGCGGGTTCGAGCCCCGCTCGGTGCAAAAAAGTCCAAAGGCCTTATAGACCTCTTATGCGGTATCCAGCTCTTGACCAGTCTTCGGGACGGTTCAGGGGCGAGTCCATGGGTTGGTTTTCGGGTCGGCTTATGGGCGCGGGGGATTAGTCGGTGCCCGTAAGGATCCGGATACCCCCGGAACGTGTGTGAGTTAAAATGTCGTTAAAAAAAATACAACATTTGGTTTACAGTCAAGGACTGCCAGACTCAACCATGCGTGATCTATCGTCCATGGAGTCTCAAATTCAACACCCTCGATCTATATTTTAAGATATCCAAAATCCAAGATTAACATAAAGCACATTGAGATTATGTCTGACTGCTCTTGGGACGATATCCGACAAATACGTGTTCACATCTTACTTACTAAAAGACCAGACGCCTATCTCGTGCTACTAATGTGAAACTAGTCGTTCCATTAGATACAAATAAAACTTACGTGTTGATGGATTCATTACACTAGTCAACAACAAAATACCACAACTAAAATATTTTACCAATCCAAGTTAACATATTTAATATAACCATTTGGTTTCCAAAATTGCAAGACATTAACTTACCTTCTTGAGATATAAAATGCACCATTAATTTACTCATAAAACTACACATTTCTTATCAAATTTTCAAGGTTAGGGAAAAACCTTAAATAATACCAAATATGCCTCTTTCAAATTTTAAACCATAGAAATGTAAAATAGACCTCATTTAACATATCATATAGTATTTAACTTAGCATCTCCAACATATAGTGAAAACCCTAAAATCTTCAAAAGTCAAGTTAGGTAAAAAATTAACCAAATAGAAAATGTAACCATGAGGATAGTTATGAGTCTAAAGTATAATGTTTTAACATGTATTAAGTTTCTAAAGAATATAGGAACTCATCTCCTTGATTTAGGACTCTAAACCTAAAATCAAGGTTACTAGGAAGAGAATGAAGATTTCTTGAGACTAGAACACTTAACCACTACAAGCTTAAAGCCTAAAAATAACAATAAGTTAATCACCTTGGGTTGTTGGGAGCCATAAATGAAGAAGGAAGAAGCAATGAAGGAGACCTACTAAGGATCTGATAGGTATTTGAGGCACATGAGCTCGCATGTTACAATGTCATGCGACATTGCCATTGTGAATCGCTTGCATTGTCGCCAACTTCCCCGAGATGTTGTTTTGGTCCTCGCAAATATGACACCTGTCATAGTCGCTGACATTGTTGCAACCGAGTCCCAACAGGCTGACTTTTTATGTCCAAACGCCAATTTTAGTGTCTGAGTTGAGCCCAAACGTTAGTGGTCTACTCCACTAAAAATAAGAGTTTTAGGCGCGACAATAGTCGTCCCTAAATCCCCAAAATGTCCCCCCTATTACTATTAGTCAAGCTATTGTGTCGCCGCTATTGCCTCATCGTTGTTGCCAAGTTGTCGCCCCTATTTGTGTCGCCTCTGTTATTCTATGTCACAGCTATTGACGTCGCTGCTATTCCCTTGTCCCCCCTAATGGTGTCGCCCGTAATTCTACTATTTCTTGTAGTGTTCCCAATGAATCTATAGCGTTTAATCATAAAATTTTACTAACAAAAAGGCAAGAAAATTCTCGTTTTTCTTACTGATATTTCCAGATGTTACACATATAGAAGAAGGTATCAAACCCTACATTATGTGTGTGTGGTTGTGTTCCCTAGTGAGAAATGGAGTTATCAAGCGAACGTCAAGAAAATATCTCCAATTTTTTGGTGCATATTAGGATAAGATGCACCAGATCAATTCCCCATCAAGCGTAAATTCATGAGATCGGTTTGAGCATAAAAGTGATCAGTGATCCAAGTACATCCATCATTCTCACCTTAACTCTTCTCCTCAAACAATCATTTACCTATACATATAATCATTGAATTTAGTTTACTTAATGATCACATACGCATACATGTAAGTTTCATATGATGGTAAAACTACGAGGATTCGGAAGGGGGTTTGTAATATACTGTAGTTAATTAGCTAGCAAAACTAGGTCATGAATCTTGAATTGGGTTTAATTTTCAAGATAATACCTACAACAAGAGGGTTGGGTTCTAAGTTGAGTTAACGTGAGAAATGATTATCAACCGTTGAACGCACATCAGGATGAGATGCACCATATCAATCTTCGTATTAAGCACAATATATTCATGGGTGGGTTGAGATTAAAAATGATCTAGGGTTAAGATCCAGCTATCTAGCTAGTGAACTCAACTTCTCACATTAGGTACAACAAGATTAATATATATAAAAAGGACAAAAGAAGCAAGTTTTGCGGCATAAGAAAAAAGCAAACCCACCACCTTAATTATCCATCATATGTAACAGAATCAGGCAAAGTCACAAATCGCATGTTCCTTAAACATGTGGCCAAAACATGCATGTCAACTAATTAATCTGTTTCACATACTTATAGCTTGTGTTATACGTAATCTCTCTCTTTAATTTGGCCAAACCCTTCTTCATTATATTCATCGTCACCACCAAAACCCTACCTAACCTAATTCATTTTCTCTATTTATTTTCAGTGAATCACAATGGCATTAGGCTTACTTGCTTGCATAACAAGTGAGCTTCCATATCGATTAAATATATACGAATTAAAGATCAAGATTGTATCTTTCTAGCTAGATGTTTATACATATATGCTCATCTATGTTGAAACTTACAACATTCTTGTCAAATTCCTCTGTACAGTTCCATACCCTAGAGTGAGAGCATATTAACTTGGGTTCGGCCTTTATAATTGAAGGGTAACTTAGACATATTATATATATAAAATAAAGATATCATGAAAATGTAAGTGTAACAACAAACGTGTTAAAGAAGCGTTAGAGGTAATTCTTTTCATCAGTAGTTATTGTTTCTGTGTTTTCCAAACAGGTGTGCATTCAACAAATCTCCTCCTCGTAAAAACTCCCTCCTCGATCAGATTGTTGAAAAGTCTTTCATATAGTTATTGGCTAGGTGTGATGGGTGTTTTAAAAACCCTATAACATGGAGATATCATCCTATCGATTTTATTAAGCTTTTGTAATAATTTTGTACCCTTTTTGCTAGCTTCTTGCTAGTTGCGATAAAGTTGGTTTTGTTTCAATCTATATATAACATTAAGATAGAAAGGGTACAAAGAATACAATGGATTTTCATAGATAAGTTAGATGTGTTGCTTTAACTTTTTGAACATGAGTAATATATGATTTTATATATCAAGTGTATGAAATATTTTCATGTATCGACAAACAACACTATAACTAAAATGGTATGTAAGGGGGCTCCCAAGTGTCCTAGCTACCAGAGTATTTAAATGACATAATGTTTGTTGGACCAATATTAATGTTGTCCATCATATAAGAGTGTAAACAAATAGTTATGATGTAGTAAGTCAGATCTAATAAACTTTGGCTATGTTTGGCAAACGTAGCTTATAAGCTAGCTGGTAGCTGATAGCTGATAAGCTAGTTGTTGATTGATAAGCTTGCTAGTAGCTGATAAGCTATCAGCTAGCTTATGAACAAATTATGTTTGACAAAAACTAGCTTATGAGTATGTAAAATGACCAAAAAGGATATCTTTGAATTTAATAATTAATATTAATAAGGGTATAATTGGAAAAAGCTACAATAAACTCCTCATAAGCTACTCAAAGTAGCGTTTCAAAAAGCTAGTTTATAAGCTAACTTCTGGTACATGTTTGGATGGACTAACTTATAAGCTAGCTTATTTTTGCTTAACACAGCCTTTATCCTTGTAAAACAACATACTATTACAACAAATGTGGTTAATTTATTATGAGACTCAAAAGTTAATAGTTTGATTCTTTGAAAACGAAACGTAATAGTTATAACTGTATTAAATAAATATATATTTTTTAGCATGGCTTGTTTTACGAAATCAACAATAAACTATTATAACTTTATAAGATATCTTTGAAAAAATGATTAGGTACTACATTATCATCATCATATTTTATTTTCATTTTTCTCCCTTTTGAAATGTTTAATTTGGTTGTAATCATATCTTGTTAGTTGTTAACAGTAATTTTTTAGTCAAACGATTTATTAAATAGATTTAAGTTCATACCAATTAATTAATTAATTGAGTATTCAAAAATTAATTAAAAATATTTAACTTCGTATACACACAAGAAATTAAACATGTTACCACAAAGCATATATATGGATGTAACTTGAAGGGAAAATGACGAGCATGAAAGGGACAATGAAGATATCAGAATCCTCTCTAATTAAATATTTATAGTTATAAACAAATAACATATTTTTATCATGAAAAATAAATATAATATAACATATAATTAATTAATAAAATATATGGCAGGGTGCAATGCGTCATTCAGTGAGTAGACCTTTAAATATACTAATCAAGATCTAATTAGTGGCCTAATTCTGTTTAGGTCTAATCAGGTAATTAAGGGTATGGTTGCTTTCAGTAATGAGCTGTTTTAAATCTTGATCTAATTATTAATTTTAAGTTTATTATTTAATAATTTACTTTCCATATTTTGAATATAAGGACGAAAAAGCTTGGTCGTTTGTCATTGTCACTCGTTTGTTATCGTCCTTGAATATTGATATCGAGCACCCGATAAAGTAAAAAGTCTTTAATGCCCTTGTATTACCGTTTATTAAATGTGTATGAAGATGGTTTTATACATCATTGCTACGTAATCAAGTCGCAAGCTTAATTACTTTACGATAGAACAAATTACTTTATAGGATGTCAAACATATTAAATATTATAATAATTTGTTTTATAAAATCTATACTTATAGAACCAGCCAATTGTAACATGTTTTATATAAGAATGTTACAAAATGATTTTAGAATGTAAAGGACATTTTATTTAACAATTATTTTTAACACAATTTTGAATTAAAATTTTCTATTGAATGTTATAAAGAACATTTTTGAGAAATGTCCAATAATAACATATCTTTTTGTATGTGTTTTTTTTCATCAGATATGCATTCATTCAACTATTAACATTCTTAAAACATATAAGATTGTCATATAATTGTGTTACAATGCCTAAATACGTCCTATAAACCACTTTATTATATTTAAACATAATATTTGACGATGTATAAAATTGATTTATTGGTATATAATATTATATCACATCCCATATAACAAATAAAACAAAAATATTTTTCGTATATTGATAGTAGATTAAATAAAAACTGAAAACAGAGATCTAAACTATTTTTTTAATTAAGTTATATATACATTAATATATATTTATCTTGTCTATATAATTTTGTGAAAGTATGATTATGTGGTCCTTATATTCTTTCGTGCTTACCTAATTATGGGAATAATTGAAAAAAATGACCCAAAATGCCAGAATATGAATCATTTTCTTGTGTTTATTTCTTTTCACTCTAGACTTTAAATTTGTATAATGATGTAGAACTTATTTAATTTTCTCATTTTGTGGGGTTATAATACAACGGATTAGTGTGTATATTAATTAAAGAATCGAGTCTTAGATTTTATTTTCTTTGAAAAATAGCATCAAAATTGATGTTCTTCTAAGTTTAGCTTAGTGGGTTAAGAATATTAATACTTTCAGAAAGATAGATGGGGCTTTAATTGATGTCTAAATTATGTTTAGTCATTTATAAGGAGACCAATAGAATCTACATGCACATTACAAGATTTATTATTTTTATATCTAACATGCCTATAAAAATAAAAATAATTAATAAAACGATAATATTTACACTTTTATTACTATGACTTTTGATAATAGGAAAGTCGGTGGTAGTCATGATGACAGTCAAAATTAAGTGTTGTATTAAGAAGGGTATATCGGTAATTTTAGAGGATGGGTATCTTAAACTTTTTGTGGCTTATGAGTTGGGCTAAACATTTTTATGTGCACTATATTTATCTCATTTAATACTTTTGAGACAATATTGACATATTGTTATTGTTTATATGATTTGCATTGTTCTTTAATGGTTTTTAATATAAAATAAAAGACGTTTTTTGAAATCTTGCAAATTAGCTTAATGGCCCAACTCATAGGGAAATTAAGGGGTCGAACAAGCCCGGCCCATCCATGAGCTTGAAACAAATAACTTAATTCTTAGTTTGCAAATTAGATGACTTAGTTGTTTGGGTGACAACAATATTTTGATTAACTCGTGTTCTGTTTCAGTTTTTTACTGAAATCGATGTGTATTTCATGCATCAATAATTGTCGGTCTCTCTTATGTGTTAATTTTGTTCAAAATTGCTTTTTACATTTGAGCATGCTCATAGGAGATGAAGGACAGAAGGAAAAGAGACGGAGAAGACGAGTATCGAGCAAGCATTTAGGAGAAATGGCTAAGAAACTAATTTGTTCCTAAAAAAAGGTCACGGATTAAAAAATCATATTTTACCCGAAATACCAAAGAAAAAAATTTACAAAGACAAACAAAAATTAAAAAAATTAATTTAATTTTACCCGAAATTAATTTATTTTAATCAAATTTCGGGTATTTCGGGTATTTTCGTAACTTTTGTAGGAGCTAGAAGACAAAGAAAAAAAAATCAAATTTTACCCAGGTCCACAAGTGTCAAGGCCCCAAAGATGATATGTCCCGAAATTTACAAATTTGATCCCTTCACAAGTTGAAGAGTTGGAAGTTTTGAAAAAGAAATGGCTAAGAAGTAAATGTATAAGGCTAAAGTGACTACTTCTATTAAATTCCCCTGCATATAGTGAAACTAGCGACGGATTACCAACGACTTCAGCCATAAACGACTTCAGTTAACATTTAAGTTACTTAGCAAAAAACTATAAGTTACTAAGAAATCATTATAATTTTTTTGCTAAGTTAACATACTACACAAAATCCTATTAACACCACGTCAACAACAACTTGCAAATATACTTTCACACATAAGCACTGGTCCAATAAAATCATACCTTTCTCTTTTCTTTATCAAGAGTACACACTTGTCCTGAAATGCATATTTTGATGTAACACCCGTTTTCACTTTTCCCTTTTGTAACTTGGTTAGATGGTTTGTTTGATTAACTGTCATGTTTATAGGAGTTGAGGGGCTGAAGTGTATTTTTGTGTAAGTGCAAGGGGAGGGTGGAGAGTATAGAAAAGAGAGAAACCCTCAGTTTCTCTAGGCAGTTTCCAGAGAACGTACGAGAGGAGAGTAAGAGGCGACTAGGGTTTTGAAGCAAGGAGTTCAAATTGGAGGTTGCGATTACGCAATTGGAGTAACAATCGTGCTAATTACGCCTCAGGTAAGATTTCTATGCATGGTTTGATGTCAATTGATGTTAAGTAGTTGTTGTGTCAAGGGTTAAGGTTTGGATGGAAGTTGATAATTGAATGGTCATCAATTGGCATGTTATTGGTCGATTTTGTTGCTCATAAACGTGAGTTTTCGACCCTAGTTGATGTTAAATGTATCCTTGCTGTAGTGGGTTGAATACTGGTCGATTAGGAGGTTTTGGGTTGAAAACCCTTGGCAGAAGTCGCAACCCGCGGCTTGGGAACGATTTCTGGGCGTCCGCGGGTAAGCCGCAGGTAGTAACCCGCGGGGTAACCCGCCGATACCACTGGGATGATTTTCGAGTTTTTCGAAATGGTTTCGTTTGGGGTTCTTTAGCTTATGTACCCCTAAGGGCTTATGTAACTAGACGTTATGTGAAGTTTCGTGGAATTTGGTCGAGGATAGCTTGGCCATCTCACGTTGGAGAGTCGGGTGTTAGTTTAAGGACCCGTTTTAGGTATTATTTGATGTATATGTGTGTGTGCTATGGATAGGTGACACGAAGTAATTGACGTGCTAGTTAGGAGAGCTCGCTAATCCGCTTGTCAGGTGAGTACCTCACTTAACTCTTAATGTTATGTGTGCATGGTTATGTTTACATGCGTAATTGTGTTATGTGTTCCTTCGGGGACGTTGGGAGAGTACCTATGGTGGTAGTAGTACCCCTAGGGAATTTGGAGAGGCCTGGTACCAGTGTCATATGTCCTTCCTTATGGTATTAAACTGTAGGAAGGTTGGAGTTTGCATGTTTCGATTGCTATGTGATATGATTGTGTAAGCATGATAGTAAGTAGTTATGTGTGTGCTCACTAAGCTTTATGCTTACCCCGTTGTTGTTTGATCTTTTAGTGGCAGGTACTTCCCGTAAAGGGAAAGAGAAGGCTACCGTATGAAGCTCCGGATTAGCAGTTCAGTCAGGAGGGTTACAAGGAGATGCTAAGTTTGATGTCGAACTCTTTTGGTGTTCAGAAACTAAGTTTTATCGTCATTCGTAAACTTTTTACTTAAGCGGTGGGTTGAAACATGATTTGAATTTTCAACTTGGTGGTTTTCAAAGGTTATTGGACAAGCTTCCGCTCTTGTATGAATTTTTGGTTATTTTATATTTAAATGGATGTTTGGAAATTTGAGACGTTACAAGTTTGGTATCATAGCCTAGGTTTAAGAGAATCAAGTATTCACAAGTGGTGGATACTTGGACTTAAACCAAAAGCTCATGTTTTTGTAAATCAAAGTAACCAAATAAATGTTTTATGGGAGATGGATAGTACGACTGAACTGCAGACCGGAGCATCAGAACGGGGGTGAGCACACTAACCTTACCTCATTGAGTATATTGATATGATGTGATGTGTATGTATAGTATGTGTAGCATGTGAACACTAGATGCATGAGTTACAAGTATATGCAGTAAATTTGGGCATGAACCTTGTTATAACTGATATGACTAAATGTATGCATGCTAGCCTTACTTAGGCTTAGAGATATGTGGTTAAGAATAGAAATATAGTAATGTTATGTATTTGCCTGATGGTTATGTTGTAAAAGTTCAGTGTTGGTTAATGTGCATGACAACGGAGTAGGGAATTAGGACTTAAGTAATGATGTCGAGGCTAGGCGTGTAGGGTGTAGTTACAATGATATAAGGGCCCATATCATTGCAAATACACTGTACATGTTGGGAATTGACATAGTTACAAGAGTTCTATGAACCCATAATGTTGTTTGGGAAGGGGTAGTGGCATGATAGGACCCGCGTGTGTGTCCATCGAGTATCTAGTAGACCCCCAAGGAGCATGTAGAGAGGAGAGATATGAAGTTAGGGCCATTGGCTCGAGCTAGCATGGGATGGGAGGGAGAGTTATGTGGTATTTAAAGGTTATGTGTTTTATGAATCAGTATGGGGAGACCAGTAAAGAACAGCAAGAAGGCAGCTGCTGTGGGAGATCAGGAGATCCCTAATCTGAGGGAAATGATAGCAGCGGAGGTGGGAGAGGCACTACATGATATGCTTCCGGACTATTTCGCCCAAATGAAGGAGGAGTTGACGAACGAAATGCGCAGTCAGGTGGAGGCAGCCGTGGCCGCTAGGCCTGGTGGTTCTGGAGGGTCGGGTGGAGGACAGTCGAGGGTCACTACGTATAAGGACTTCTCGGCTTGTCAGCCACCGCAGTTTAACGGGCAGAAGGACCCGGTGGCCAGCTCTCGCTGGATATCTGAGGTGGAGGGAGCTTTCTCACCAGTTCTTGTTCTGAGGAGATGAAGGTTCGTTACGCTTCGAACCTGTTGAGAAAGGCAGCGAAGGATTGGTGGAACTTGATCAACCGGACGCGGACTCCGGAGCAGATTGCTGTGATAACTTGGGAACAGTTCAAGGAATTGTTCAATGAGCAGTACGTACCTCAGGTGGAGGTAGAGCGGCTGACTGGGGAATTCTTGAATATGAAGCAGACGACGGAGACGGTGAATGAAATCACCGATTTATTTCTGGAGCGTTCGCTCTTTTGCCCTGAATACGTGGCAAGTGAGCGAATGAAGATGTCTCGTTATGTGGAGGTTCTGAGACCCGAGATTCGGGAATTCGTGGTGATGTCAGATTGCAAGACCTTCCATCGCATGCACGAGGTGGCTAGGATTCGGGAGCTAGAGCTCGAGAGGCAGAACAAGAGGAAGAAGGCAGAGACGACTCAGACACAGACTCAACCGGCAAAGAAGTTCAAACCGACAGAGCCGAGGGTAGTGGTAAAGAAAGAGTTTCCGAACTGCCCTAAGTGTGGACGTCATCACCTGGGGGAGTGTCGGATGGGGTCGGGAACCTGCTTTAAATGCGGGCAACCGGGCCATTTCAGCAAGGACTGCAAGGTGACTATGAGGCTCTGCTTCAAGTGCTTCCGACTGGGTCATGTAGCTAACGAGTGCCCTCAGTCTGATGGGGCAACTCAGATGTCGGGGGTGGCGCCAGTGAAGACCGAGAGTACGGGTAAGAAGACAGAGACACCGAGGACCCGAGCCAGGGTATTTCAGCTGACGGCCGAGGAGGCCAAGGAGGAGCCGGACGTGGTGACAGGTACTTTCCCTGTCAACTCTGTACCTGCTCTAGTATTGTTTGATTCGGGTGCTAGCAAGTCATTTGTATCGTATGCTTTTTGTAAGAACTTCATGCATGTAAGGGGTAGATTAGACAGCCCGCTAGAAGTAGAAATAGCAGCTCAGAAGTATCGGTTATGTAAGCATGTGTATAGAAACAGCATAATAGAGATTTTCGGAGTCAAGTTCAGAATTGATCTCATCCCGATTCCTATGAGAGAGATCAATGTAGTAGTGGGGGTAGACTAGTTGAGTCGAAATGGAGGGCACATCGATTGCGAGAACGAACGGGTAGTGATTCGGAACCCAAGTGGGGGAGAATTAACTATCCTGAGTGAAAGATGGAAGAAGATGCCAAAGTTGTGCACGCTAGCTAAGGCTAGGAAGCATGTTCTTCACGGAGGGCATAGCTTCTTGGCGTATGTGATCGACAGTCGCGAAGAGGCAAGGAAGACGACAGTTGCAGATGTACCGGTGGTCAGCGAGTATCCGGATGTATTCCCGGATGATTTGCCTGGCGTTCCACCCGAGAGGCAGGTGGAGTTTCGGATAGACCTTGTTCCGGGGGCGGCGCCGATAGCAAAGGCCCCGTATCGGTTAGCACCACCGGAGATGCAAGAGCTATCAAAGCAGTTGGAGGAGTTGTTGGATAAGGGGTTCATCCGCCCGAGCACCTCACCTTGGGGAGCCCCAATCCTGTTTGTCAAGAAGAAGGACGGGTCGATGCGGATGTGTATCGACTACCGTGGGCTCAACAAGCTCACGGTGAAGAACAGATACCCACTTCCGAGGATCGATGATCTTTTTGATTAGCTTCAGGGAGCCGCTTGGTTCTCGAAGATAGATCTTCGCTCGGGGTACCACCAGCTGAAAGTTCGAGAGGAGGATGTGCACAAGACAGCCTTCCGGACCAGGTATGGGCATTTCGAGTTCATCGTGATGCCCTTCGGCTTGATGAACGCACCGGCGGCGTTCATGGATTTGATGAACAGAGTTTGCAGACCGATGTTGGATAGGTCGGTAATCATTTTTATAGACGATATACTGATTTACTCCAAATCGAAGGAGGAGCATGTGGAGCATTTGCGAGAGGTGTTGGAGGTTTTGCGTAAGGAGAAGCTATACGCGAAATTCTCCAAATGTGACTTCTGGTTACAAGAAGTCCAATTTCTGGCGCATCTTGTAAACCGAGAAGGCATAAAGGTGGATCCAGCAAAGGTGGAGGCGGTGATGAAGTGGGAGACCCCGAAGACTCCCACGGAGGTTAGGAGTTTCCTTGGATTGGCCGGTTATTACCGCCGGTTTATCCAGGACTTCTCCAAGATAGCTGTTCCGTTGACCAGGTTGACGAGGAAGAGTGAGCGCTTTGTTTGGGGTGAGGAGCAAGAGGCAGCTTTCGATACGTTGAGGAGGAAGTTGTGTGAGGCTCCGGTTTTGACCTTACCGGAGGGAGTAGAGGACCTGACGGTCTACTGTGATGCCTCATATCACGGGTTAGGCTGCGTCCTTATGCAGAGGGGACGGGTGATCGCCTATGCGTCTCGTCAGTTAAAGACGCATGAGGTGAACTACCCAACCCATGATTTGGAGTTGGCTGCGGTGGTGTTCGCACTTAAGTTATGGCGACACTACTTGTCTGGGGTTCACTGTACCATTTATACGGATCACAAGAGTCTCCGTTATTTTATGGATCAGCAGAACCTCAACATGAGGCAGCGGAGATGGCTAGAGGTGGTGAAGGACTACGATTGTGAGATCCTCTATCACCCGGGGAAGGCGAATGTGGTGGCAGATGCCTTGAGTCGGAAGGGGAGTATTTTATTGCTGCGAGTACCGTGCATGAGGTTGACCGTGTCAACTTCCTTGATAGATTTGATACGTCAATCTCAAGTGGAGGCGATTAAGGCTGGTAACCAGAAAAGGGAGAGGATTAAGGGTCAGGTGGATCAGTTGGCGGCCGACAGTCGGGGGTTGTTGACTCGATTCGGTCGAGTGTGGGTTCCAGTCTCGTGTGAGGCGAGACAGACGCTCTTGGATGAGGCCCATAAGTCGAAGTTCTCAATCCATCCCGGTGCCACCAAAATGTACCGTGACTTGAGGACCGACTATTGGTGGCCAGGCATGAAGAGGGATGTGGCTAAGTATGTGGAGAAGTGTTTGACGTGCTTAAGAGTTAAAGCGGAGCAGCTCAGAAGCCACACGGGAAACTTCAACCTTTGGAGATACCGGAGTGGAAATGGGAGCACGTGACCATGGACTTGGTTACCGGGCTACCAAAGACGGTTAGGAAGCATGACGCAATTTGGGTGGTGGTTGACCGACTGACGAAGAGTGCCCACTTCATCGCGATTCGGGAGGCCTCTTCTTCAGAGGTGTTAGCGGACATCTATGTCCGGGAGATAGTGGCGAGGCACGGGGTGCCGGTGACGGTGATCTCGGACCGAGACGTTCGGTTCACCTCACACTTTTGGAGCAGATTTCACGAGGAGTTGGGTACTAAGCTTAAGTTCAGCACGGCTTTCCACCCTCAGACAGACGGTCAGAGCGAGAGGACAATACGGACTCTCGAAGATATGCTTCGGGCGTGTGTTTTGGATTTCGGAGGCAGTTGGGAATCTTATCTTCCCTTGGTTGAATTCTCTTATAATAACAGTTTCCATGCCAGTATTGGCATGCCTCCCTACGAGATGTTGTACGGGAGGAGGTGCAGGACTCCCATTTGTTGGGGAGAAGTTGGTCAGAGAGAGTTAGGGAGTACGGAGATTGTTCAGAGGACGACCGAGAGCATTCAGCAGATTCGCGAGCGGCTAAAGGCAGCTCAAAGTCGCCAGAAAAGCTATGCAGATAAGAGACGGTCAGATCTGGAGTTCAGTGTGGGGGATAAAGTGCTTCTGAAGGTATCGCCATGGAAAGGGGTGATACGGTTCAGGAAGTGAGGGAAGTTAGGTCCAAGATTCATTGGACCGTTTGAGATAGTAGCTCGCGTTGGGAGGGTTGCGTATCGACTTGAGTTACCACCAGAGCTCAGTCTGATACACGACACCTTCCATGTGTCCCAACTTCGGAAGTGTTTGGCAGACGAATCGGCTTTTGTACCGTTGGAGGATATTGAGGTAGACGAGCGACTCAACTACGCGGAGAAGCCAATAGCCGTCATAGAGAGAAAGACCAAGACTTTGAGGAATAAAGAGGTAGGGATCGTTAAGGTCCAGTGGGAGCATCGGAAAAGTTCAGAGTGGACGTGGGAGCCCGAGGAGGAGATGTGAAGGAACCACCCTGAGTTGTTCCAAGCTTAGGTGATTTCGGGGACGAAATCCCGGTAAGTGGGGGAGAGTTGTAACACCCGTTTTCACTTTTCCCTTTTGTAACTTGGTTAGATGGTTTGTTTGATTAACTGTCATGTTTATAGGAGTTGAGGGGCTGAAGTGTATTTTTGTGTAAGTGCAAGGGGAGGGTGGAGAGTATAGAAAAGAGAGAAACCCTCAGTTTCTCTAGGCAGTTTCCAGAGAACGTACGAGAGGAGAGTAAGAGGCGACTAGGGTTTTGAAGCAAGGAGTTCAAATTGGAGGTTGCGATTACGCAATTGGAGTAGCAATCGTGCTAATTACGCCTCAGGTAAGATTTCTATGCATGGTTTGATGTCAATTGATGTTAAGTAGTTGTTGTGTCAAGGGTTAAGGTTTAGATGGAAGTTGATAATTGAATGGTCATCAATTGGCATGTTATTGGTCGATTTTGTTGCTCATAAACGTGAGTTTTCGACCCTAGTTAATGTTAAATGTATCCTTGCTGTAGTGGGTTGAATACTGGTCGATTGGGAGGTTTTGGGTTGAAAACCCTTGGCAGAAGTCGCAACCCGCGGCTTGGGAACGATTTCTGGGCGTCCGCGGGTAAGCCGCGGATAGTAACCCGCGGGGTAACCCGCCGATACCACTGGGATGATTTTCGAGTTTTTCGAAATGGTTTCGTTTGGGGTTCTTTAGCTTATGTACCCCTAAGGGCTTATGTAACTAGACGTTATGTGAAGTTTCGTGGAATTTGGTCGAGGATAGCTTGGCCATCTCACGTTGGAGAGTCGGGTGTTAGTTTAAGGACCCGTTTTGGGTATTATTTGATGTATATGTGTGTGTGCTATGGATAGGTGACACGAAGTAATTGACGTGCTAGTTAGGAGAGCTCGCTAATCCGCTTGTCAGGTGAGTACCTCACTTAACTCTTAATGTTATGTGTGCATGGTTATGTTTACATGCGTAATTGTGTTATGTGTTCCTTCGGGGACGTTGGGAGAGTACCTATGGTGGTAGTAGTACCCCTAGGGAATTTGGAGAGGCCTGGTACCAGTGTCATATGTCCTTCCTTATGGTATTGAACTGTAGGAAGGTTGGAGTTTGCATGTTTCGATTGCTATGTGATATGATTGTGCGAGCATGATAGTAAGTAGTTATGTGTGTGCTCACTAAGCTTTATGCTTACCCCGTTGTTGTTTGATCTTTTAGTGGCAGGTACTTCCCGTAAAGGGAAAGAGAAGGCTACCGTATGAAGCTCCGGATTAGCAGTTCAGTCAGGAGGGTTACAAGGAGATGCTAAGTTTGATGTCGAACTCTTTTGGTGTTCAGAAACTAAGTTTTATCGTCATTCGTAAACTTTTTACTTAAGCGGTGGGTTGAAACATGATTTGAATTTTAAACTTGTTGGTTTTCAAAGGTTATTGGACAAGCTTCCGCTCTTGTATGAATTTTTGGTTATTTTATATTTAAATGGATGTTTGGAAATTTGAGACGTTACATTTGAAAACAAAAATAAGGGTTAAACCGAATGGCGAATGGTTTGGTGAGATTATCTTTCTCATTTCAATTAAGAAAATAAAATCCATTTATAAAACTTATTTAATCAATAATACATCCGTTGGCACCCAGGCACAACCAAAACAATCTTATCTTTAGCGTTCAAGCACAACAGAGTAGTCGATTCATTGACATTCAAGTACAACACGAGATTTATCATAAAATTGACGTTCAAGCACAACCGTGTTGTTAATTAGTTGGAATGTTGGCATTCAAGTATAATCGCATTGTTAATTAGTTGGAATGTTGGAGTTCAAGCATAACCTCATCTAATACTATCGCAAACATTTCATAATAACCAATTACCACTTATTGATAGCATATTATATTCAACATTTGATAACTAATGCATTTCAGTTTAAAGATTTGCAAAGAAAATAACCTTAATATGATATACGAAGATATAACACTTGAGACTCAAAACATTAGTAATCGATAACGAACTTCACAATCAAAAACTTGTATCAAAAATACTATAATCAGTTAATCACAATTACTTTTTAACAAAGCCTAAGGACACTAAGGATGCGTTTGGGTATCGGGACAGAACAAAACAACTAGAACAGGACAAGATAGAACAAAACAAGTCTAGACTAGTTAAATGACCAATTTACTCCTGGTGTTTTTTGGCCAAATAATCAATATTAACAACATTATTTTTCCAACCCATTTTACATCTTCATAAATCGATCTTCATCAATCGATTTAGCACATCCATTTAGAAACAAAAATCCATCTTCAAAGCACATTGACTCAAAAACATAAATCCAGAAACATAAATTGATTTAGCACATTGATTCAGAAACTGAAATTGATTTCCAGAAATCGATTTAGCATATCGATTTAAACGAAATTCGACTTTCAGAAGCATATTTCAAAGAAAAACACGTCGAATTTCAGAAATCAATTTGAGAGGGTGTTTGGGATTGAGTTTTGAAACTCCTTTTTATCTTATTGACTTCTTGCAAGCACTTTTAAAACTCCATTTGGAGAAGGAAGGAAATGGAGTTTTTAATAAGTTAGAGAAACCTAACTTATTGATTTATTACCTTCATCATCTCACACACCATCTCAATAAGCTAATCCAAACACCTTTCTAAAAACTCTTTTTTTCTACCACAACACTTTTTGATAAAAAGCACTTTTGAACCCAAAAAGTAATCCCAAACACCCTCTGACCAATAAACGATTTTTGGGAGTTGATTTGAGTAATTTCATATTCGAATTTCAGCAGCGACTTGAAGGTCTCGATTTGGAGCTGCGATGGAGATGGAAGGTCTCGATTTGCTTAGGAACTCTCGATTTGCAGGTCTTGGTTTGCTTAGGAACTCTCCATTTGCAGTTCTCGATTTGCAAGAAATCGATTTGGGGAAGCTTGGGAGATGGAAGAAGGGAAGCTTGAAATCGGATGGAGGTGGAAGCTAATGATGGAGATGGAAGAAGCAGTGGCGGATCTACCCTTTAAGCTATGCACCCAGTGAATTTCTAATAACCATGCATAAGTGATGAAAAAAAATGATTTCTTGGTTTTTTGGATGTTTCATTGTTTGGTGCCCCCACCAATTTAAACACCCTCCCCCCTTTCTCTTCTAAATTTATGATTTATTAAATATTTTGTCAGATTATGCAAAAATATTATAAGAAAAGAGGTGTTTTGTTTACTATATTTATTATAATTTGATTATGTGTATGTTATTATTATAGATTGGTCTCTGGTTTGTTTATATGGTTTTCTAGTGTATTATGTATCATTTAGATTTTGCATTAATGTGTAAAGTGTTTACTTTTGTTGGTCTATCCTATATAAAAAGTAGTGTAATGAGCTATTCGGACTAAGCAAAACAATAAAATATATAAAATAATAACGTGTTATTCAGCTTAAGTGAGTCCGAAAAAGTAAAAAATTAACCAAAAACGAAACTGAATAAGCTATTCTTATGTGTTAATCGATCGTCTTGGTTCAGTTAGGTTATTGGTTTCGGATTTTTTATTTTTTAAACTCTTTGTGCCCCCACTCACCTAAATTTCTGGATCCGCCACTAGGAAGAAGGGAATAGAACCTTGAAATGGAGATGGTGATGGAAGAAGAGAACTGGTATAGTCTCATGGTAGACAGGAAGAGGCTTTTAGGTTAGAAAAAGATGGAGGGTAATTTGGTAATTACATACCTTGTTCTATCTTGTTCCACCAATGGAACACGCTTGTTCCAGGTGTGTCCAAGTTAGTTCTGTTCTGTTCTGTTCCACCTTAAGTCACACCAAACATGTTCTGTTCCACCTTAAGTCACACCAAACATGGAACTCTAAGGTGGCGTTTGGTTCGCTGGAATCCGGCGGAATTTGAAGGAATTGGAATGGTCAATTCCATTGACTAAATTCCATTCCTGCGTTTGGTTCATGTTTTGAATTTTCAGAAGGAATTCAAATTCCACAAATGATGGAATGTCGATTCCTTAGGTTTTAGCAAGGAATTTCAATTCCTTCCTACCGTCTTTTAAGGTGGTGTTTTAGCAAGGCATGGCACCACCTTTACCGCCACCATCGTTACCGCCACTGCCCACCCGCCCCCATCGTTACCGCCACCAGTAGCCACCACCGTTACCGCCACCCGCCACCTGCCACCACCACCGTTACCGCCACCCGCCACCCGCCACCACCACCGTTACCGTCACCCGCCACCACCGTTACCGCCATCCGCCACCGCCACCCCGCCGTTACCGCCACCCGCCATCGCCGTTACCTCCACCCGCCACCGCCATTACCGCCACCCGCCACCGCCGTTACCGCCACCACCGTTACCGCCATCCGCCACCACCGTTACCGCCATCCGCCACACCCACCACCGCCGTTACCGCCACCCGCCACCGCCGTTACTGCCACCACCGTTACCGCCATCCGCCACTGCCACCGCCACCACCGTTACTGCCCCCGCCACCGCCGTTTACTGCCACCCGCCACCCACCGTCGCCGTCTCCACCACCTCCTCCATCCCTCACCAATACCATATATTCAATGAACTAAACATACATATTCAATTTTTTTTTGACAAAATTCCAATTCCAATTCCTCTCAACCAAACGCATGGTCAAAGATTATTAAGTTTCATTCCAATTCCTTCAGATTCCAATTCCTTTGACAGATTCGAATTCCAACAGATTCCATTCTGCGAACCAAACGCCACCTAATCTTTGTTAAACGCACCCTAAAGGATACATCCAAAACGACACGAAGAAGAAATGGAAAATTCAAAACAGAAGAGAATGGGAATTTCATACAAGTATTGTCGCATTCCAAATCGCATAGGTCATTGGGAATTGTTTCCTTCAACCTGTATGTAGCTCCTCCTCTATCCACAACAACTTCAACCCAAACTCCAAACCAGTCTAAATCCAGATTTCTTGATGATCAAAACACCAACATTCAACTTGCAAAACATTTATATTCATGGATTGCCATGAATGGATTCCAAAGTATATATATATATATATATAGGGGAAGGGGTGGGTTCAAATGTGAACCACTCTTTGGTTGTGAACGTGAGGACAACCGAGAGCGCGACACGTGGCGGATGACTAGGTGCCACGTCAAGTCCACGGGGGATGACTAGGCGCCACGTCAAGTCCACGGCGGATGACTAGGCGCGATTCATGGGAGAGCATTGAATTAAAGAGGGGGACCACACTCAAAGCCGCCACGTGTCGCGCTCTCGGTTGTCCTCACGTTCACAACCAAAAAGTGGTTCACATTTGAACTTTCCTCTATAGGGGAAAGTTCAAATGTGAACCACTTTTTGGTTGTGAACGTGAGGACAACCGAGAGCGCGACACGTGGCGACTTTGAGTGTGGTCCCCTCCTTTAATTCAATGCCCTCCCATGAATCGCGCCTAGTCACCCGCCGTGGATCTGACGTGGCGCCTAGTCATCCGCCACATGTCGCGCTTTCGGCTGTCCTCACGTTCGCAACCAAAAAGTGGTTCACATTTGAACCCACCCCTATATATATATATATATATATAGAGGGAGGTTCATTTGTAAACCACAAAAAATGTGTAAACTATGTAAACCAATCCACACCCTTGATTTTCAAAAACATTTCTATATTTCACATTTTCATCTTTCAATAATCAATGACTTACCATATATTTCACAATTCCATGTTTTCTATGAATCCATATCCTCCTTTGATTTTTTTGATCAACGCCTATGATTGGTTTACACGGTTTACACATTTTTTTGTGGTTTACAAATGAACCTCCCTCTCTCTCTCTCTCTCTCTATATATATATATATATATATATAGAGGAAAGTTCAAATGTGAACCACTTTTTGGTTGTGAACGTGAGGACAGCCGAGAGCGCGACACGTGGCGGATGACTAGGCGCCACGTCGGCTTTAAGTGTGGTCCCCTCCTTTAATTCAATGCCCTCCCCATGAATTGCGCCTAGTCATCCGCCGTGGATCTGACATGGCACCTAGTCATCCGCCACGTGTCGCGCTCTCGATTGTCCTCACGTTCACAACCAAAAAGTGGTTCACATTTGAACCCACCCCTATATATATATATAGGGGTGGGTTCAAATGTGAACCACTTTTTTGTTGTGAACCGTGAGGACAACCGAAAGCGTGACACGTGGCGAATGACTAAGCGCCATGTCAGGTTCACGGCGGATGACTAGGCGCGATTCATGGGAGGGCATTGAATTAAAGTGGGGGACCACACTCAAAGCCGCCACGTGTCGCGCTCTCGGTTGTCCTCACGTTCACAACCAAAAAGTGGTTCACATTTGAACTTTCCTCTATATATATATATATATATATATATACACCAACAAGTTAGACTATATATCCTCAACAATGAAGGGTCCATCTTTACCCCAAAGCACAAATATCAAGAACTCAAGAATCGTGATTCTATAGAATCTCAACAGCAAGACTTAGGCTGTGTTTGGCAAAGATAAGCTAGCTGATAAGCTAGTCCATCCAAACATGTACCAGGAAGCTAGCTCTTTGAAACGCTACTTAGAGTAGCTTATTGTAGCTTTTTCCAATTATACCCTTATTAATATTAATTATTAAATGCAAAGATACCCTTTTTGGTCATTTTACATATTCATAAGCTAGTTTTGCCAAACATAGTTTGTTCATACGCTAGCTTATCAGCTACTAACAAGCTTATCAATCAACAACTAGCTTATCAGCTATCCGCTAGCTTATCAACTATCCGCTAGCTTATAAGCTACGCTTGCCAAACATAGCCTTACTCTTTAATGTCAAGGTCAATAGCATAAACCTCTATTAAAGCTCAAACTTAAAGCTAGAAATAACACATGCCATATTTCCAAAGCCAACCCTCAACAAGTACCAAATCCCACACGTGTCCTTGAACTTAAATAATTAACAAACTAGGGTATTACATTTTGTACCTCTACTTTTCAAACCGATCCGATAACCAAGAATCAAATACCCAAAAACTAAATTTAAATTTGGTTATTGGTTCGGTTTTTTATTTTTCAAAATTGTTCTATCTATATATAGAACATAACTTCGATCAAACCATAAGGCGTATTGCTTATGGCCTGTAAGAAAGTGGCTAGTTAACCTTTCTACCCCAGGTTTGAATCCAGACGTTTTCAGATTGTGGCCACTAGGATTAACTCATGGTAGCATGCTTTAGCTATCGGTGAACTTTATCAGGATTAGTCGGAGCAAAACCTTGGATACCTTTAAAATATAAATAAAAAACATAACTTCGATCAACAAGAATATAATATAATATGATTCTTACAATATATATGTATCTATATAAATAGATAATCCCTTAGTTGGTTGCAATATTTATCTCCTTAAAATAAGCATCGGTGCCGATGAAATACATATGTTATATATAGCTCAAAACATTTCCATCCTTATCCAAATAAAATCATGTCTCTTATACCTACCCATTAATCCAATATTGTGACATGAAAACCATAACACTTTTTCCCCAATTTAATCCTAGTTAACAAAAACAAAACCAATAAACTAGTTTTTCCTGATTCAAAAACAAAAACCTAACTCTTTGGCACCCCAACCCTCATAAGAGCCAAATAAGCCACAACTCGATAAAATACCAACATTATACCCAAAGCAACAAACGAGAGCACTTGGTCGTCAAGCCCGATACTCTTAATCGCCGGAAAATCTTCGACCAAACAAGTCCGGTCACCACATTGATACGTTTCGCCATGCTTGTATTGCGACCCCACCAACAGCTTGTATGTATGTTGACTAATCGATATATATTTTATCCAAGATATGAAAGGGGGCACATTTTGAACGTAGTATCCACCGGCTAACATGAAAGATAACATGATCACGGACCCTAAAGTGGTGGCTGATTTGAGGTCCATGACGAGTGCACCTAGCGCGAGCCCTAGCGCTTGTGAGACCAACACGCATAAGAGAAGTGTGGTCAAGGCGTACAAGAAACTTCCGAGGTCGGCTCTGAGCCCGGCCATCCAATAAGTAATGATGCAAAAGCATGTGGGGAGAACTAACTCCATTGGAAGGTCTCCCATTGTTCTTGAAACGAAGTAAGATGAAAGTCTGTACATTCCGGAAGCTCGTTCTTTCGCGAGCATGTCTCGTTCTTGAGGGAACGTGAAGATCGCTTGAAATAGAGGGAAAAACCCCCAAAATCCCGCGTAGAAAAACAACAGTCCCGTCTACACAAATCAAGAAATTACAAACGGGATTGGATCCTGATATATGCCTCACTAAAATAAAATTGGATTTATAGGGCGCCTAAAATAACTAAGTGTAACAATAGAGAGTTCTATAGGACCTAAGTTTATAGGATTAAACAAAAAAGCCTCCTATCTATAAATGTTTCCATAGGATGCTTTTAGGCATTGTAAAAAGTTTTTAGGATATTTAAAAAAAAAAAAAAAAAGTGTTGTAGTAGCAATATATATGACGATTTTAAAAGGTTTCCTATAAATCCATCCTTTTATAAGACACTTTTTCAAATAGTGTCGCATAATGTAGTTAATAAAAAACTTTATTTGAAAAATGTCCTAAAAACCTTCTTACGACATCCAAAAACGTCCCTATAACTTATTGAAACACTTTTAGATAGCACTTTTTGTTTAATCCTGTAGAGTTTAGTCCTATAAAACACTCTAATAGAAAACTTAGATGCTTTAGACGTTCAACAAACTCAATTTTGTTGCAGTGCATACATTGTTCTTTAAGTATCATGATAACAAGATATTGGTATACCTGGTCTTGTAAGTGAGAGATATCCGATTGCCACCATAGCAAACCACAAAGAAACGCTATTACGAAAACCTGACTTATCTTGAGAACGTCAAAGGATTCGTGTCTCCTTTCTTTGAGGCCTCTTCTGAGCAAAACCGTGAATTGTTGTAACCAAGTGGTGGTCCATCTATCGGACTCCTTGTCGTTTGAAACATCGTTAAGGTGATCATGGACTTCTAGTGCTTCAACTTTCGTGCCTAGATTCGACTTATAAGCTGAAACCAACCTCTGCTTGACCGCATTTTGATCCTCATGATTGGAATCGTCCGACGATATCCCTATAATTTCAAGGTTTTACGAAGAAAAAAAGATAGTTAATATAAAAGTTGACCGAGTAACATTAATCTTTGCAATGCTCAAGACACTACTACAAAACCAGCTTTACAGGACACCAAAAATATCTAAGAATCTTAAAAGAATATTGTATAGAACCAAATTATAAAACATTCTATTTGAAAACATTACAATTGGTTTATAGGATGTTTATGACAAGTTTCTTAGGTAGCTTTTAGAAGAAAATTTCATATTAGCTATTTTATAGCAGTCTTTTGAGAAAATGTCCTATAAACCCATCTTTTTATAGAGACTTGTGTTTATATGACATATTTTAAATATTGTCATATAAAATAGCTAATTCAACATTTTATTTTAAAATCGTCACAAAAAACTTGTTAAAATGCCTAAAACCTTCTATAAACCTATTGTACCACTTCTAGACAGAAATTTTTTCAGTTTGGCCCTGTAATCTTAAGTCATATAAAGTATTTTATTAGGACCCTTGTCTTATAAAACCAATTTTATTGGACTAGATTGTGCAGATGCATATACATACCATTTGCAAGATCTAGCAGAAAGTCCGAAGGATTCATCGCAACCGATGGCGAAAATCCAATACTTTGAAAATACTCCATGACTTCTGATCCTTTGCCAAAGAACAAAGGATTTCCTTCTGATAGCAGCAACACCTTGTGAAACATGTAAAAAAGCCTACTTGAAGGTTGATGAATTGTCATCACAACTGTTCTTCCTCCTTTCGCTAATTCCCACAATGTCGAAACAATCCTTTGGGCGGTCGTTGAGTCGAGCCCGGATGTTGGTTCATCCAAGAACAACAAACAAGGGTTTATAAGCATTTCTTGCCCGATACTAACTCTTTTGCGCTCCCCACCGGATACCCCTCTTAGATACGGGCTACCGACAATGCTATTCTTGCATCGTGTTAAACCAAGTTGATTTACCACTGCTTCCGCGTGCATGACCTTTTCGTGGGTGGTGAGAGTGTTAGGCAAGCGAAGGAGGGCGGTGAAAACTAAGGTTTCGATGACTGTTAAGTGAGGGTAGAGAACATCGTCTTGAGTAACGAAACCGGTGTTTCGCTTCATTACACTTGTGAATGGTTTGTCGTTGTAGGTGATTTTCCCGCCGAGTTTGCCACCGAGTCGGCCGCCGAGTGCCGTCAAGAGGGTGGTTTTTCCGCTGCCGGATGGGCCCAACATTGCCAACATTTCCCCGGGTAACACCGTGCCGGAAACCCCTTTTAGAATCTCCTTTTCTGTTGTTTCCTTCTTCCTTAGCCATCCCTGTTTCTTGATTTTGATGGTGTAAACAACTTCCTGAAACTGTTCAAACCCAAAATCCAAAAGTTATAGGCGGTGAGATCTCAATATATACAAGGATGAGTTCAAATGAAACCGAGTTTCAGTGGTGAACATGAAGACAAAGGAGAGCATGCCACATATATATATCCGCACCTTCAGCGCTCTATTCATGTATTATTCAGAATGAAGAATACACAATTCATGGATTTGTATATTATTCATTCTGAATGCTATTATTTTCATCTTGAATATTGTATTATTCACGAATTAAACTTTTATCTGTATAGGGGTTAGGTTCAATTGAGACTAGTCTTAACTTCATTGTAAAACATTGTTAATGAATTCCTTTCAAAAGAAAAACATTGTTAATGTATTAAAAAAAACAAGAAATTCGTAGCAAAAATACTATGAGGATAAGTATGAAGTTTCAGGATCATATCTGTAGCAATATCCGGTCCAAATACTCATGTATTATTCAAACAAAAGAAAAGTTTTATTCGGTCTAAATAAAGCAGCTTAGGCACGCAATTCAAGCTTTATTCACTCTAAATGGAGCTTAAGTAGGCGTTTCATAGTGCATGATAGACTGAATAAAGCTTAAAATCCAATTAATATTGCTACATGGCACGATTTTTGTGATAATGAAAGATGAGTTCACACAAAACTTATATATATAGAGAGAGAGAGACTTAAATGGGACTGAAGAATGCATTTGATTAAGAGATGCTTACACCACTAGTTCGAAGTCAAACAGACTTTATTAATGAATTAATTATTAAAAAATAAGTTTCAGCTGAATCAAAAGTGGAACTCCATCAGCCAAAGATTAACAACAAAAGAAAGTACATATAGATTTAAAAAAGATTAAACATAGACTCTGATAGTTAAACCCTTTTGATTAATTGATAAAAGAAAATCATACATAAAACCCTAGAATATTATATTATCATTTATATATTGAAGAACAAAAACAGGCCATATCATATATTATTACACATCTTCTTAACGCAAACAGAAACCCTAGAATGGAAGATCGATTTGAAATCTTGAAAATGCAAGATTATTAAATTAGAAAAAAAATAAAATTAATCAAAGAGAAACAAATTAACCTTCAATATAACTGGACGATCAACTTTGTTGCTGATCGAAGAAGGAGTCGTATAAGTTTTCTGATACGTCGATTGTGCCTCTAAATCCATGAATCAATCTTTTTCGATTCAAATGGATCAAAATTACTATATATATGTATATATATGTATGTATGTATGTATGTATATGGGACTATATATATATACCTCTCTGTGTTAATTAATGCTTCTTTCTCTCTAGAAAAGAGAGATATATATGTAGTATGAAATCAAAAAAAGAATGAGAGAGCGAAGGCGGTGTGTGTGTGTGTGTTTTTGGGCATGAAGAGGTGTGGTCGCTCTTTTCCTTTTATTGTGGGAATGGGTGAGGTGTTTGTTAGCTATGTGCACATTTCCCTTTTATTTTGGTATAGATGTGGCCTTGGTGGTGTTTGTTTTATTGAAACTTGGACTTGTTTTTTTTTATAATTATAATTAGTATTGTGTATATATAGAGTTGAATACTCTATTAATTATCCATTTATTGGTATAGTATGTACATATAGATATAAGTTGTTGAAGATATTTCAATATCATAGCCTATAAGGCTACGAGCCTATATGAGTATTAGAGTATCACCAACATTTTATATCATTATCTCTATAATATTTTATATCGTTATATCCTCATAGAGGGAGGTTCATACAAGAATAACTCAATTTACAAGAACAAAGGAACCAAGAAAATCACATTTGATTTTATGCTGCGATGGAAAAAGCGTGTGTAGGCCATGCTCCGACAAGGCGAGTGGGTGAGCCGCGAGTGGGCGTCCATGCACAAAATCACGTGTGATTTTGTTGGTTCCTTCATTCTTGCAATTTGGTTTTGTTCTTGTTTGAACCTAATTCTATCCTCATATGCCACCACAGGGCTATATAAAATTTCTTTAAAGTAAATTACGTATTTGGTCCTCGTGGTTTGGTGGTTCTTATGGATTTGGTCCCTAAACTTTAATAATTACGGATTTGGTCCTTGTGGTTTTCAAATTCTATTGGATTTGGTTCTTGTGATTTGCAAATTCTATTGGATTTAGTCTTTATGGTTTGTAAATTCTATTGGATTTGGTCCTTACCTATTTGCACTACCAGGGACCATAAATACATACATACATACATAATGTTAGGTTCTAATGCGAAATCATTTTTTTGTTTAGATTTGTAGAAAACGCTTTATTAACAGAACTTTTCAGAAACTAATACATGCATTTGGTGCTAATCAAAGAGAAAATGGAAGATGTGACAATTTTTCGTTAACCCAATGCCATGAAACTATCTTGAGTGCTAAAATGGATTTTGTTTTACTTGATTTGGGTTCATAAAAACTCCATGGTATTTTCGGGGGACAAATCTAAGCCGGGAGATAAACTTTTTGAATGGCAAAGGATGGCATTTGAATGGTTGTCAAGAAAGTCGAAAAAATGGGCGAAGAGTTGGGAAGAGTGGGTTGAGAATCCATCAAGAAGCAACGGGTAAATTGATTTCGATATCTTCACATCGCGGACGCGAAGTCCTAGCAGCAGGGGCAGTGGTCTCTGCTGAGTTTACGCCTCATAATCTCGGCGGATCATAGCCATTTTTCTCTTCGATAGGCTCTTGGGTTCGTTAGATGGTTTTTATGATCTCTTTTTCTTAACTGGTTGCTTTTTGGTGGGCCTTGGTATTATTCTGTTTGGCTCCCATGTGTTTTGTTGTTCATAAACTTCTTTTAGTGGGTAATAATATTTTGATGCCTTTAAAAAAATGACCACATATTATATTTCTTATACATAAATATAAAAAACGATAATTCTATATAGTTGCAATAAATGTACTAACTTTTTATAGTTGGATATGATAAAATTTTTGGATGATGAAATAAGGAGGCAAATCTAGATTTAAAACCGGTATCATAAATAGTTGGTAAATTCATAGTTGGTAGAAGAACAAAATAATATAAATAAAATAAAATAATCGTTAATTCATATTTACGTATATATACAGGGTTACGTTTAAATGTGAACTCAATTTTTGTTATGAACGTAAGTACCAGTAAAATCGCGTCACGTGGCAATATTCACTCTGAATATCATGCATTATTCAGAGTGAATAAAGCTTAGGCGCCTTTATTCACTCTGAATAATGCATGACATTCAGAATGAATATTGTTACGTGATGCAATTTTAATGGTCTTCACATTCACAATAAAAGATAGGTTCACATTTGAACTTTCTTTTATATATATACATATAGAGGAATGTTCAAACGAGAATGACATCAATTTAAAAGAATACGAGAATGAATCTCAGCCAATCATCTCAGGCCAATCATATATGAGAATGACTTTTGTGTACAAAATCATATATGATTAACAAAGGAAAAGTTCAGGGACAAAAAACATGTACAAAATCATATATGATTCATATAGTAAATCATATAGAAAATCACATGTGATTAACAACTGCGCGACTTGCCCCGCGACCTTAAGTCGCGGGCAAGGTCGCGCGTGTCCATTTTTTTCGTCCAGTGCTTACTCACATGTGATTTTGTACACAAAAAATCATTTTCACATTCTCTTAAAAAGATATCATTCTCATTTGAACCTCTTTCTATATAGAGTAAAATACAAATTTGGTCCCTGTGGTTTATCAAAAGTCTCACTTTTGGTCCCTACAGTTTAAAAAATACACATTAGCCACTGCAATATGCGATTTGGTCCAATTTTAGTCCCTCTGACTAACGGCTGTTAAATGAAGCCGTTAGTTCAAGGGTAGTTTCGTCTTTTTCCACTTTTTTGTCTTTTTCCTTTAATAATAAACTCAGGGACCAAAAGTGTAGTTTACTCTATTATATATATATATACACAAACCCTTTCTCTCTCATCTCTTTACCCACCATTATTACCACCATCACCACCACCATCCACCCACCACCACCAACCTCCCTAAATGAAATAACCCTATTTCGTCATCTTCACCATCACCACTGCTCCTCCACTCCTGTTGCTACGTCGCCGCCGCTTAACGCTACTGCTCCGCCGCCGCCATCACTCATAGCCGTTGATTCTCTGTCGCCTCTTTAGTTGGTGTTTAATTTCTACATTAGGGTTTTGGGTTTAATTTCTCACTTAATAACTAGTTTAATTTCTGGTGGTGTTTAATTTCTACAATTAGGGTTTTGGGTTTAATTTATGAGGTTAATTTATTTTCCTTGGTGTGTGGTGTTGGTGGTGGAGCATAAAACGGGTGGTGGGTAAAATGGGTGGTGATGGTGGAGAATAAAACGGGTTGTGGGTAAATTAGGTGACAGTGGTGGGTAAAATGGGTGGTGTGGTGGTGGTGGTGGGGGTTAAATGGATGGTGGGTGGTGGTGGTAAATGGGTGGTGGGTAAAATGGGTGGTTGGTGGTGGTGGTAAAAATAGGTGGTGGGTGGTGGTGGTAAAATGGGTGGTGGTGGTAAAATGGGTGGTTGGTGGTGGTGGTGGGTAAAATGGGTGGATGGTGGGTAAAATGTGTGATGGGTGGTGGTGGGTAAAATGAGTGGTTGGTGGTGGTGGTGGTGGGTAAAAATGGGTGGTCGATGGTGGTGGTGGGTAAAATGGGTCGTTGGTGGTGGTAGTGGTGGGTAAAATGGGTGGTGGTGGTGGGTAAAAATGAGTGGTGGGTGGTGGTGGTGGTGGGTAAAAATGGGTGGTTGGTGGTGGTGGTGGTGGGTAAAAATGGGTGATTGGTGGTGGTGGTGGTGGGTAAAAATGGGTGGTTGGTGGTGGTGGTGGTGGGTAAAATGGGTTGTTGGTGGTGGTAGTGGTGGGTAAAAATGGGTGGTGGGTGGTGGTGGTGGTGGTGGGTAAAAATGGATAGTGGGTGGTGGTGGGTAAAATTAAGGGTGAGGAAGAAGAGATGAGAGAAGAAAAAGGAAAAAGACAAAAAAATTAGGAAAAGACAAAAAAGAGGAAAAAGACAAAAAAGGGTAAAAGAGGAAATTACCTTTGAACTAACAGCCTCATCTAACGGCTGTTAGTCAGAGGGACCAAAATCGGACGAAAATGCAAATTCCAGTGGCTAATGTGTATTTTTTAAATTGTAGGGACCAAAAGTGAGACTTTTGTCAAACCACAGGGACCAAAAATGTATTTTACTCTTCTATATATATATATATATATAAATATATATAACAAAAGAGGAAAAATCAAATACAAACCACTTTTTTTGTAAAAACTTGAGGACCAATCTAAACCATTAAAAAGTTTTAATAAAAGGCTATTAATTAAGATGATTGGTTTGTAGTTTTATCAATTATAGCCTACACCACACTAGATTATAACCCAAAAAGGGTATTTTTGACATTTTGTAAACCCAAACCCATCAGATCTAAATTCCCAACCACAACAACATCAAACCACCATTAGAAAAAAAAAACCCATCAGACCTTCACTTTCACCTTCAGACCTCCATTGACGCCCCACCGCCACCACCGTCGCCGGCGTTCCACCGTCACCGGCGTTCTACCGTCGTCGGCGCTCCACCGTCGCCGGTGCTCCACCCGCGTCCATCGCCACCACCAGATCTGCGTTCTTCATCTCCTACATCAGACTCTGCCACCAGACCTCACTACAAGAAGTCCACCACCGTCGCCGGCCTCCACCGCCATATCCACCACCGTCGTCTACCGTCGTTGGCGTCCACGACCTTCGCCGGCCTCCACCACCATTCATACACTCACTATTATTCCTTTCACTCTGATTATTGGTTGCTTTTCAGATGGCCGGCGTTCTCGAAATCCTCGCCGTTCTCGAAACCCTCTCCGATCTCTCACCTCTCACTTCGCCGGACCTCCTTCCTGCCGGAATCCAGAGGCTTCAACTCAACCATCAGTTCCTGCCGAAATCTAGGGTTTTGGAGAGGATTAGCCTGATTTTTAGATAGAAAAAGTTGAGGAAGAGAGAGAAAGCGAAGAGCTGAGCGAGTAGTCGATCCTTGAAGCGATGGTTCATGAAGAGGAAGAAATCAACAACAAGAAATCAAGCAATAAAAGATTCAAGAAGAAGACCTTAAAAAGGGTTTTGATTTGATGATGGATGATGATGATGATGATGGATGATGGGGATCAACTACTGTAAGCAAATTTGGGATTTTTTTTTTTTGAATTTTGGACTGTGTGTGACTGTGTGTTGGTTGGTGTTGAAAGATATTTACACTTTACTACCCTCTAAACTTCTCTGAATTTTGATTTCAGATTTATGTAAAGTTTTGATGTGAGTGAAGGTGTTTGATGAAATGCCATAGAAAGCAAATAGTTATTTTACCTCTTATCAGATAGCGATAGACATATACTTGATTGATTGTGTTTTTATTGTGTTTTTATCTGGTGAATATGAATATTCATATGATGAATACACGATGAATATGAATATTCATAAGGTGAATGTGAATATTCATAAGGTGAATATATAGTGAATATGAATATTCATATGGTGAATATGATGGTGAATTTATATAATTTTTTATCTGTTGAATATTAATATGAATATGAATATGAATATGGTGAATATATGATGAATATGATATGGTAAATATAAATATTCATATGGTGAATATGATGGTGAATTTATATAATTTTTATCTGGTGAATATGAAATATGATATTTATAAGATGAATATGAATATTCATATGGTGAATATATGATGAATATGATATTGTGAATATGAATATTTATATGGTGAATATTCATATGGTGAATATGATAGTGAATATTCATATAATGAATAAACTGCGATTTTCAGATCAAGAGTTTAGATTATTCCTCAAGTTTTTACAAAAAAAGTGAATATATATATATATATATATATATTGTAAAAACCACATATTTTGTAAAAACCTCTTCTTTTGTAAAAACTTGAGGAATAATCTAAAATGACGATCATGCCCTTTTTAGATCAAAGGCTTAGATTGGTTCTATAGTTTTTACAAAAAAAATGGTTTTTCCTTGAAGGACCCTCTATAACAAAAAGTAGATATTTTTATACGCCATTAGGTATGTAATTTGAGTAAAAAATGAATTAACAAAATATTACTACGATTATCCGGATATCGTTAAAATAGAAATATGGACCACATATGACAGTGGTTGTGGCTAGACGGAAAATTGAACAATATAATAAATATATTGTATTTAATTAGTACTACAAAAATAATAATTTCAATTTGATCGTATTAGTTTTCTTATAAACTTATAATTACGTAAACGAAAATTTTCATTTGCATCCAGTGCACATTGCTATATTTAAAATGACTATTTCAACTATTATGATTATTTGGTCAAATAAAATTAATAATGACTTCCATTACACTAATTTCTTACTTAAACAAATGATTTCATTTGTATTCACATTTTACGAGCGTCTTTATGGTTTTAAAATGACCCTGTTTCTTAAAAAATAAATATCATGTGGTCAACTTCATTACTTAATTTTTCTTTTTATTTCAACTATTTTGTCTATTTGGTCAAATATTATTCAATGAATCAATTTAATAAATTGATCCATTGCCATTTAAATATAATTGCTTTTAAAATTGTAACAAATTATTTAATTAAGCATGTTATCTAGCATAAACATTCTTCTATATTAATTAATATATCGACAAAAAAAGACAAAAAAAAAATTTAATTGTGGACATATTTCAAGTTAAACTAGAAGATATTACTAAATATCTTACATATACTATTCGTCGAAATATACTTGAAATATTTAATAAATTGTAACAATCTTTGCTTGCGGTTTCATATATTCATCTTAAACCTGTTTTTTTATCATTAAAACAAAATCGTCCCTATAAAATGTAAATAAATATGATAAAAATATATTTTTCTATGGTTTTTTCTCTTGAATTACTCAGTCAAAGATCAATGAATGCTTGTATTTTCATTTTCTTGCCAACTAAATAATGGTTTTCATATGACATTTATTCTCTCGAATTTTCATCATCCTTGACCTTTGACCAAATTGGAACTTGTGAAATATGTTCATAATCCAACGTGTGAGGAGGCAGAAGTTGCAAAGAATCAAGATGGCATGCTCAAACGTGAATGATATGGTTGAATTAGATCCTTATCTCGCTAACCTTAATACGATCATTGAAGAGCTAATACGAAAAAGAAAAAAAAAGTGGTTAGAGTTTTGGGCGTATTTGGAAGCAGAGAAGCCTACGTAAGTGATGCTTTGATGCCACGTGTGTTGGGGAATTACTCTTGATTTAGGCCTTCGTTGATCCAAAGGACGCCGAAGCCAAATCCCTAATATCGTATATTGTTGATTCAAAAGAATACCGATATAAGAATAGGAGAGAATTCAAAGAAATCAAAAATTTTATTTACCAAAAGTTTGTTAGCTACAAATATCACCTAATTCAAAACGTAAATAACTAGTTATTAAGAGCTCGAGCTTCGCACCGGGTTATAAAGTGTGATAGATTTTTTCATAAGTAGTAAGATGAATTTATATGAAACATAAGTTTATACATATGTTGTCATACGAAAGGTTAGGACTTCATGTATTGTGTTGGGTGTTTCCCTATAAGGTTACAATAAAAAAGAGGTATATAATATAATTGATGTCTATTTTATATCGCTATTATATTCAAGTATAGAAGTATACAATTGATTTAAAAGGATATAATGGTCATTTTGCCCTATCATTTAAGGGATTAATGGATGCCCATTAACATGAGAGACCAAATACATAAAAAAGCATACATGGAGGCTTATTTTGTAATAAATGAACTTTAAGGACCACATTCGTAACATTTGATAAACCTTATGGACCAAAGTTTTGGAAAAAAGTATTATTTACTTTAATAAAAAAAATTTGGTAAATTTTTTGGTTAAAGTTATAATACTTTATAAGAAACAATAAAACAAAATTTGTTCATAAAAGAATGTGGAGTATGTGATTTGAGAAAAATATATATATAAAGAATGACCAAGTATAAGAACCAAATATGTAGTTTAATTAGGAAATTTTTTTGATGACTTAACAACTAAATTTAACAAAGTTGAATTAAAGGGTAAAAATGGAATGCAAATAAAAGTTATAGGAATGAAAAAAGAATTTTTTAAATATCAAAGACGAAAATGCTAAAAATACCAAAGCACAAGGATTAAAACTATAAAGTCACTATATTATTTTATTAGTAGTAATTCTTTAATTTGAAATGAGTATATGTATTTGGAAATGGGAGGTTCAACGATGAGATTAAAAAAGGCACTTTTGTAATAATAGAAATGCCATTTTTGTAAATTAACCAACTTTTTTAAGGGGAATTTTATTTTTTTTTCCCCCTAATTATATGGTACTATAATGGGAATAAAAAAAGCAAATAAGTTTGAGAACTAAAAAACGTCCTAATCGAAATAGTTAACTCTCCTACTTAACCCATGGTCTTTAGACTTTTGGGGTGCTCCATGACATTGAAAACATCGGATGTGCGTATGTGGCTAGCTTGGAAGTTGGAGGTGATAACCGTTAACGATGGAGGCACCCTTTGTCGTTTGACATACGCGACACCGATCGAGTCTTTAAACCTCTTTATGCATGTTGGGTCAATAATAAAAACTTGAGACCAAGTGGAGTGTTCAATCACGCCCAACATGGCATTCATTGTGTGGTTCTTATATAATTTTCAACCTTAAGCTACTTTCTGGGATGTAAAGTTAGATCCCACGAATGATACAACCGTTTTGCAAGACAAAATTTATTTGTTTGCCCCTATTTGTGGACTTTGTCGAGGATGGCAAGAAAAATGGATCTTAGGTATAAAGAGCGAGAAAAGAGTCGAATCCCTACATCGATATTCGCATTTCGGCCAACATATTGTGACATCAGCTACGGGCATCAGCGACCTGGTTGGATATGCCTATTTTATGCTCGTGAGATAACTTAGGGAATCGTGATCGATGAAGAGAACGATTTCCCGATGAAATAGGTTGCGTAAAACTCAACATCATATGTGCTAAAACGAATTCTAGAACAAGGGCTTCTCGTTGAAGTAGGCAATGGGGTGACCAGCTTGACGAAGGACATCTTCGACGATGCCTGTTTTGGATGCATCGTAATGTAATTCAAATGGAAGTGAGAAGTTTGGGAGGATCCGTGGGGCTGTAGTCAAATTATGTTTGATCTCGACAAACGTAGCAGCAAGGATCCTCGGTCCAATAGAATTTGGTGCCTTTGATACAGTAGGTAAGTGGTGCCATGATGTTGCTAAAGTGAGGGATAAAACAACGTTAAGATGATATCAAACCATGAAAGTTGTGTATATTCGTGATGGAGAAGGGTTGGGGCCAGTTTTGTATCGCTCCTACATTGGCATCATTCACGACGAGACTGTCTTTAGAGACCACATATCCCAAAAACAAAACGGTGTCGATCATGAAGAAGCATTTTGAAAAAACCATTCTAAAATCTAATTAATAATGTACTCTATCAAATTCAAAGTATATTACAATTAAACTTTATGTGATAATTGATAGACAATATTACATGTATCAAGAAAACCCATCATCCACATATTGTAACAAAACTTATAGATGCCAAAAAGACTGAATATGAGTGATAGCATAACAAATTAACAATGTAAGTGAAGAAAACCCTAAAACCCTAGTAAGGAACATACAATTATCAAATATAAGGTATTTAAAAAGTACAAACTTGAACAATCACTTGTTTTTATCATCTTGATCCAAACATATAAATGCATAACCTACTTTTCCGGCACACCGATCCTCATGAGAGCGACATAAGCAATAACCCGATAAAGTACCAGCATTATAGCCAAAGCAACGACAGAGACAACATGTCCATCGAGCCCAACACTCTTGATAGCCGGAAAATCCTCAACCAAACAAGTTCGGTTGCCACATTTGTACGTTTGACCATGCTCATATTGTGTCCCTATCAAGAGTTTGTAAGTATGTTGACTAATAGATACGAACTTGATCCACGATATGAAACTTGGCACATGTTGAACGTAGTATCCACCCGCTAACGTGAAGGATAACATGATGACGGACCCTAGAATGGTGGCTGATTTCTGGTCCATGACGAGTGCACCTATCGCGAGCCCAAACCCTTGTGAGACCAACACACTGAAGAGAAGCGTTAACAGTGCGTACAAGAAACTTAGAAACTCAGGTTTGAGCCCTGCCGTCCAATAGGTTATGATGCAAAACAATGTGGGAAGAGCTAGCTCCATTGGAAGATCCCCTATCGTTCTTGATATGAAGTAAGATGAAAGTTTGTACATTCCTGAAGATCTTTCTTTGCATAGTATTTGTCTTTCTTGAGGGAATGTGAAAATTGCTTGAAATAAAGGGAAAAACCCCCAAAATCCAGAGTAAAAGAATAGCAATCCTGCCTGCCCACATAGTTTTCCAATCAAGAAATTACAAATTTGGCTCAAGAATCCATTCTTAGATTATTGTTTGTAAGTGTGTGTATATATTGTTGCAGTACTACAACAAAGTTGGGTTTATAGAACGTCTAAAATGTTTAAGTGTCTTAATAGTATACTCTATATGATTAAAATTTATAAAACCAAATTATAAAGTGTCCTATCAAATGGGTTGTTTGGTCGGTTTTCCTTCAAGTCTTGTATCTGTATGGATTAATTTGTCCGTATGGATTGAAAAGGGTTTTGTTTGAGAGAGCTTTTTTATAGATAGAAGGGGAGTGTTTTTTAGTTAAAAATGTCGAGTTTGGAAAAAACTCGGTAGCTAGTCAGCATAAAGCTCCCCCTATAAGCTTACTTAATAAGCCACTTTCTGTATCATTAAGTCACTACCAAACAATCATGTATAGTTGATCAAATAAGCTATGTCTTATTAAACTACTAACAAAAAGACCCTAAAAGTGTTACAATAAGTTTATAAGACTCTTTTAGGCATCTTAACCAATTGTTTAGGATCCTTTTAAAATTAAGTGTCGTATTAGTTGTTTTACATGACACTTTCGAAAAGCATCCGATAAAATTTTAATGGGAAACTTGTGTTTATAAGAAGTTTCGTCAAATAGTGTCATGTCAAATAATTAATATGACGCTTTACTTCAAAAACGTCCTAAAAAGTTTGTGAAAACGTCCAAAAGCGTTTTATACACCTATTGTAACACTTTTAGGTGTGACACTTATAGTTTGGTCCCATAAATGTAAGTCCCATAAATTATGATATGAGAACGCTTAAACATGTCAAGTGTCGTATGTAGTAATATTCCCAATTTTGTTATAGTGTTATAACGAAATGGGCTAAGTACATGGGGATGTATCGAACTTGTCACGTTTTATCATTGTATGTACTCAACTTTAAAAATTACCAATTAATGTACTGAACTTGCTAGAATTGTCATTGTGTGTACCCAACCATTGCTAGAATTGTCATTGTGTGTACTCTTGCCATTGCTAGAATTACCAATTTGTGGTTTAATTCTAAAGTTGGGTACACACAATGACAATTCTAGCAAGTTCAGTACATTAATTGGTAATTTTTAAAGTTGGATACATACAATGATAAAATGTGACAAGTTCGATACACCCCCATGTAATTAACCCTAACGAAATTATCGCTATACCTGATCTTGTAAATGAGTCGTATCGGATTGCCACCATAGCAAACTGCAAAGAAAGGCTACTGCTACAGTTTGACCGATCTTGAGAGTGGAAAAGAAATCATGTCTCCGCTCTTTGACACCTCTTCTGAGCAAAATGGTGGCTTGTTGCAACCACGTCGTGCTCCATCGTTCAAGATTATTGTTGTCGAAAGCATCATTAATGCGATCATCAACTTCGGCTACTTGAGCTTTCAGATTCTCAGCAAGATTCGACTTATAAGCCAAAGCCAACTTCTGCTTCACTGCATTTCGATTCGCATGACTCCAATCATCCGATGATATCCCTATGTTTTTAGTTTTACATGCGTATTTCACGGGTTAGTTACTATAACATAACACTACAACGAAATCACCCTAAATTAATGTTCTAATAAGGGCTTGGGTTCCGGTGACAAGCTGAGGTTAACATGAGAAGTGGTAATCTACCGTTGGATAAGAAATGGATGCACATTAGGATCAGACAATTCCCTTCTAAAGCGCAATCCACTCTCACCATTAACTAAACTTCTCACATCACCATGTTCTTATAAACTGCTTTATAGGACAACAATTATGCGCCGTATTAATGTGCTACAATAAGTTGATAGAATGTTTTTGGGTTTCCTAACAAGTTTTTTAGATTACTCTTTAAACGAAGTATATTGACTGCTTTTTTATACGACATTCTTTGTTGAAAACATCTTTTCATAGAAAATCTGGTTTTATGTGACATTTTCTCAAATAATATCATATAAAAATACCAACTTACCAAACAATTTATAAATAACTTGTTAGGATACCCAAAAACATCTTATCAAAACTTTTTGTAACACCTTCACATAGAACATTGTTGCAAACTTAAGTATGTTATAAAGCAGATTATTAGAGTATTTAGATATATCTGACATCATATAAAATTGATTTTGTTGCAGTGCGTAAAACCTAAGACTACGCAACTACATGCATACCATTCGCGAGATCTAACAAAAAGTCCGAAGGATTCATGGCTACCGATGGTGAAAATCCAATACCGTGAAAATAATCCATAACTTCCGATCCTTTTCCGAAGAACAATGAATTCCCTTCCGATAGCAACAACACCTTACGAAACATATAAAAAAGCCTACTCGAGGGTTGATGAATCGTCATCACAATGCTTCTTCCACCTCTCGCCAACTCCCACAATATTGAAACAATTCGTTGAGCGGTCGTTGAATCGAGCCCTGAGGTCGGCTCATCCAAGAACAACAAACTAGGATTTACAAGCATTTCTTGCCCGATGCTAACCCTTTTCCGCTCTCCACCGGAAACCCCTCGTAAAGACGGTCCACCGATAATGACATTCTTACACCTCATTAAACCGAGTTGATCGATCACGGCTTCGGCGTGCACGATCTTTTCTCTGGTGGTTAGGGTTTTAGGCAAACGGAGTAGCGCGGTGAAAATTAGGGTTTCGGTGACCGTTAAGTGAGGGTAAAGAACATCGTCTTGTGTCACGAAACCGGTGTATCGCTTCATGATACTCGAGAACGTTTTTCCGTTGTAGGTGATGGTTCCGTTGAGTTTGCCGCCAAGTCGGCCGCCGAGTGCCGCCAGGAGGGTGGTTTTTTCCGCTGCCGGAGGGGCCTAAAATGGCCAAGATTTCTCCGGGCAACACTACGCCGGTAATTCCTTTTAATATTTGTTTCTCCATTGATGATTGATCTTGTTTCTTCTTGATCTTCTTCATCCATCCTTGTTTCTTGACTTTAATGGTGTAAACAACTTCATGAAACTGTTTAATTTGTTGATTAATTATTAACTAATTATGAAAATTAAATCAAGAAATTAATAATTAATTAATTAATTGATGTGGTGAAAAGATGAAAACTTTATAACAAAACATTACCTTCAATGTAACAGGAGAATGAACATCTTTAAAGATTGATGAAGGAGATGAAGATTGTGCTTCTATATCCACCATTTGTGCCGCCATTAATTATTCTTTAATTACTTAAAAACATTTTTAATTTGTTTCATGATCATAATGTAAATATACAACCATATATTCATGTGACTATAAGTGTGTTAATTAATTTATATATGTATATATATTTAATAAAGGTTAAAGAAAAGAGAAATCATGCAATGAGGGTGTGCGTGTTTATAGCCCATTTCTTTGTATTTCGGGATTTCGTGTGGTTTCTTACACGAAAATTTTAATAAGTATTTTTTCTTTTTTTTTGGAAAGGGTATCCGAGGTTTTGCCCCGACTAATCCCGGCAAGGTTCACCGACAGCTAAAGCATGCTACCCTGAGTTAATCCCTAGTGGTCACAATCTGGAAGCGCCTGGATTCAAACCTGTGGTAGAAAGGTTAACTAGTCACTTCCCCCACAAACCTTAACAAGTACGGTTAATGATTATTATTTTGGTAGAGTTGTATAAACAACCGACCAATCCAGCTAACCTAACCTGAAACTTAACCTAGTAATACAGACACAAGGTTTCATTGGTTTTTGAAGTATACGAACCGAATTTAAGCTAGGTCACTCATGCACGTCAAAACCGATTATTAGACTAGTGTTTGCTTTGGGCTATAGACAATGACTAGTCTCCAATTCTCCATCTTGCAAGTATAGCATCCAAAGCCCAAAGCAATAAGCCGACCAAACAACTTAAATTTTACAAGGAACTCACAGATCTTATTTTCTATCTCGAATCTTCATCTATGGCTAGGTGTCTCCATATTGATTACAACTATTTTTGAATTTCAAAAAGGTACTAAATAATTGTCCAAATTTTCAAATTCTTTATGATAAAGTTGTTAACCTTATCCCCGATTTGATGATACATCGGTTGATTAAATTTTTAATTTAACTATAGTGTGTTTTTCTAACATTAACCGACTAGTATCTGTTTGAGTCCCACATCAACTAAACTTAAAATAAACAATCCTTAAATTTACCATATTTTATGACACAAGGTTGGGTTCCCATAAGAAGTTTAACATGAAAAGTTATTATCAACCGTTGGATAAACATTTGGATTAGATGCATCGAAACAAGATGCACCAGATCAATCCCCCGTATCAAGCACGATTCATGGGTGGGTTTGAGATTAAAAATAATCAAGAGTTCAGATCCACTTCTCACATGATCCTTTGCCTTGTGACATATCTGGTTGAAAAGTAACAAGTGTATACTCGTATTCGCACTAAACGAAGTATCGGGAAGTAACATAGTAATCCTAACTACAAACATATAAATAGCTTACTATCATGGTAAAGAAGGAGAGATTACAGATTTACTGATCCTGGTTCACCACTTCAGAGACCTCAGATTGATCCACTTCCAGTTCATCTGAATCTACCTCATCTTCCCTGTTACTTTCATTACTAGACTCATTTACCTCTTTGTAACCATTCTCGGGTTCTTTAAGATTCTGTGAGCGGATTTTAACACGCTTTCCTTTAATGTACCTGTACTCCCACTTCGGTGGCGGGTATTTCTTCTTCAATTTCTGGTACTTGTCCAACATACCCAACTTCTGAAACACATCTCCAACCATATTCACAATTGCGACGGTCGGTCGGATGCCAAGCTCTTCCATATCAGCAAAAACCTAGAGCAAATCAATGAGCATTAGGAACAAAGGGTTGGGTTACAGTGAGAAGTGGTTATCAGCCGTTGGATGATGAGAAGTGGATGCACATTAGGATAAAATGCACAGGATCAATTCCATTCTAAAGCGCAATTCAATGGAGGGCATGAGATTAAAAGTGATCAAAGGTTCAACTCCACTTCTCACACGATCCTTCGCCTAGGAAGGAAATAGTCGTGGTTTGGTTAAATGACTTTTTGACAATTTTCTTTTGAGTCCATGTAAGTAATGACATGTTTGAGAATGCCACATAAGAATGTCGCTAAACTTGTAAGAAGGTTGTGTTGTGAAATAAATTCTCATTTAGGAACAATAGCCTAAATAGTCCATAATTGTGGTATTCTAAATTATTACTTGCAGCTTAATGAGCTGAATGGACTCACAACTTATTGGAAAGAAAGGTACCTCAAACATCTTGTCATGCATTTGCCTTCGGTAATAAATGAAAATCATTCTATCAAAGAATACCCGAGGCATACTTTCTAAATTATCAGAAAATAACCTCGTCCATAGCTCTTCGGCTTCATCAATTCTTCCATCCTCTGCCAAAGCATATAGCAACAAATAATAGCTTCCCATTGTTCTTCCTTGGCCTTTGCTGAGCATCCACTTGGTCACCTTAAAAACCCATGTGATTAACAAATCTACGTGAGCAAAAGGAGATGACACGTAACAAAGAAATGTTATATTGTAACTTTTTTTGTACCTGAATTATTCTTTTCCATTCCTTCTCATGTTCAAGTGCTTTTAAAGCTTTTTTTACAGTAATTAAAGGAAATTCCAAATCCCATGCAATGAAAGAATCAAGAGCCCCATAGACTTCCTCTTTGACATTTGATAATCCCTTTATCTGGCACACAATCGTGGAAACCAAATTAATAATTATGAACAAAAACATGATAAAGATTAATACCCAATCTTCTGAATTATGGGAGTTATTCATCATATTATAAATCCATTTACTCTGAAACTAAAAACCATACTGAGATAAACAACTTACACATTCAACAAGTTTCAATGACTTGGAAACGGTCCCTATTTTTGTTCTGGTTTTCCAAACTCGTGGATATCTCGGTCGAGGTCCTTTAGCTGCACATACCTGGAAATTGCTACAAATCATGTGAAGAAGAGAATAAACAGCTTGAAAGTTCAAAATAGCAACTACATCATATTTTAGGGTTAAAGTTTCATGCCAAATTGAGGCTTACCACGCAGTTGCTAACTTTCTTCGGGAACTCCAGGAACTGCAACCTTCCGATTAAATCAGGTGGAGAATAATACCTCAATGTAAGCATCCTAACAAGAAGACTGAAAGAATAACGATTATCACTTCTAACAATTAACAAAGGATCGTGTGAGAATAGGAGTTAATGTTGACTTAATGGTTCGGATTAAGTCATAGAAGAACCCGTGAATTAGTTTAGAAAGGAATTTTCAATTGATCTTCAATTAGGATTGATCCAAAGGTGTATGTATATCCCTCCTTATACTTCTTACGATAACTACTATTCTTACGTGAAACCAACTCTAAAACTTCTTCCTTGGCAAAGTTTAAAGTGAGGATGCCTATGTCAGGGACGGAGCTATATATGTGGTCACGGTGGCACGCGCGGCACCGTATTAAATCTTCGGTAAAAAATATTAATTTCATAAAGGTGCAACCATATCGTTTCGGAGGATGCCACCATATCGTTTTCGAAGCTTCCAAAGGTTGCACCAAAAAACCAAAAAATTCTCATCGAAATGAACCAAAAAACCTAAAAGTGAAAAACATATATTCTCAGATACCTTCCACTATTTCATCTGTCCAAGCTTCCAACACACATATCAAAGACCAAAAAATCCTTCAATTTCACAAGTAGTTGAATTGAAGTATGAAAATATACCTCTGAATTGAAGTTTACAAGGCAACCACTGAACTAGTAAGCATACTATTAATTGCTCAGACAGATTTCCGGTGGTTTATTCTTCAAAACACTGAACAGAAAAAGCAGGAGACTCACAAGGCTTTCAGAATCGTTGATTGAAGGACAAAATTCGATCATTTTACATGTTTGTTGTTGAAAAAATTGCAAAAGACAGCATTTGAAAACTTTGTAAGTTAATAAATTAGGGTTCATGGAGATAGAAATTAATTTCTATAGCAAACTTGGATTATATATATGCATAATAGATAGGTTGGAATTTTGATATTACCTTTGATTACTTCATGAGTAGAAGATTTCCCTGCTTGAGTGAGAAATTATCACGCCAAAAAGATGGATGGATTGATTAAGCTGAAAATATCAGAAGAGGAATGGAAATGAAAGAACTCGGCAATGTGGGCTTAATGGGTCTGGTGCTCGCTGGGCCTCAGTTGCTGTTGGGCAGCATAGACACAGCATGGGCCCATAACTGTCGCCACTTCGGTGGCGAAAAGTCGGTTACGAACGAGTTATAACCGATACAATTTTTGATCGGTTAAACCATAGCTGGTTACGTGCCGCTTACAATTCGGAGGTTAAAGAGAGGTAACCTGTTACGGAAAATTTAGGTCACTCAAGTATTCTTTAAATATACATTTTATTATACTTTTAAATTAAATACATCAATCATGTAAAAAGATACATTAATAAAATAAAATTGGCTAGTTTTTTTATTGGTGAAGGTTATAATCGGTTACATAACCGGTTACTTAAATTCCCCTAAAAACCTTTAACCGGTTACAACTTTTGGATACTTAACCTATTACGCATCGGATTGGGCCTTTGTTAACCCATCGGAGCGAAATGGGTTGAACCCATCTTGGGCACCTCTAGTAAATAGATATGCTCAAATTTTGCTCCTTCTCCCAAACAATGTCGTCATAATCGGTCCTAGTCCAGACCAAAATGCTTCGGCCTAGTTATGAGAATTGGTCTCAAGCTAGGCCCAATTTGGTTCCAACAATTTATAACTAAAAACGATTTTTCACATCTATTAAGAAAATGATAAATTAAATGAAAAATCAGCTATCTAGTGCATTATAAAAGACCCAAAAGGGTTAAAAAACGATTACCACTATAAAACTAAGATGAAAATCGGGTTTGACTGCCCTTAATTTCCACCTAAAACACTAACCAGCTGGTAGTCGACGTGCAAATTGGCCCCTACCAGTCCCAACTCCTAAGTTGGGTTAGTCTCGTTTGACCATTTCTATTAGCAAATATCGGCTTTAGGCGATCTCAAATTGGTTCATGTTAGTGTAACCAGACTGATTGATCTTGGTTAAAAATGTTAGGATTGATCCTAAATCTGGTAAGTTGTTTAGGCCTAGCCTAATTTTTTTTTTTTTATAACTTTAAAAGCTGTTGGAGTTGGTTTTGTTGATTTTCTGCCTGTTTGTGTTTAGTGGTGGGGGTTGGCTTAGTGTTATTTTGTCTTGTTTGTTTTGATTCTTGGTTTGGTAATAAAGTTTTTTTGCCGTTTCCAAAAAAAAAAATGTAATATTAAATTTTAAAAATTTTAGAGTTAATTACATATTTGGTCCCTGTGGTTTGGTGGTTTTAACACTCTGGGTCCCTAAATTGAAATAATTATGGCTTGGGTCCCTGTGGTATGCGTTTTATAACGCGTTTGGTCCCTCTGAGTCACGCCGTCAATGATTGAGCCGTTAGGCCCATCATGTGCACTGCACATGATGGGCATTTTAGTAATTTCACTTATTTTTTAATTTTAATTAAAACAGCAGGGACCAAATATGTAATTAACCTTATTAAACATTAAAAAAGAAAGAAAAGAAAAACAAAATAAAATATCCCCATCATTATCCCACGCTTCCTGCAGACCAAACCCCCATTCATCTTCTCACCCTCCTCCTCCACCCATATTCACCACCACCCTCCTCCACCACCACCACCGTCGCCGGCGCCGGTTACGCCCGTCACCACCGCCGCTTTTGACCGCCGCTTTTGCCCGCCACCACCGTGGCCGCCTTCTCCTCCTCCTCCTCCACTTCTTCTTCTTTTTCATCATCAACCAGATCCATCAAACTTGAAAGGAAATCGCAACAACATCCTCGCCGCAACAATATTTCGTTGTCGACCTCCTTCTGCAACCGTTTCCCCCTACGACGAACAAGGGCGAACAGCAGGGATGTTTCTCCGTCTCCGTGTCGATGTTTTCCCAGATCTCGAATAACCAACTGCTTCTTTTTGCTTCTTCTCTCTCAGATTTGTTTTTTTTGTTGATTTATTGTAGAATTTAGGGTTTGAATATTGTTTGATTAGATTTGCAAATTTGAGATTTAATTTGGGTTTTTGAATTAAGTTTTTTTATATGGATTTGATTTAAGGGTTTTGGGGTTTCAAAATCTGGTTAATATTTAGTGTTTGTTTTAGATTTGTATACAATATTAATATTAATTCTTCTCGTTTTTTTATAAATAAGTTAAGAGTTGAATGTTCTTGTATGCATTTTTGAAAAAGTTTTAGTTTTAATCTAATTTTGGTTGTGTAAAAATCTGATGTGTTTTGGTTTGAACATGAGTTTGTTTAGCTTTTTGATTTTATAAGAAGATTTGTAAAAGTTTATGAAGGGGTTGGTGTTCTTAGTTTGTATGAATTTTGAGAAAAGATTGATTTGGTGTTCTTAGTTGGTAAGTATAGGATGTGGTGGTCGCAGATCTTTGGTTGCCGGAGATGGCTGTTGGTGTTCGTCGGAGGGTTGTGAAGGAGGTGTTCGTCGTGAACGGTGGTGGAGGTGGCCGGTTGGTAGTAAAGACGTGGTGGAGGTGGCTGGATGATGGTGTGAACGATAGTGGAGGTGGCGGTGAACGGCGGTGAACGACCGTGAACGGCGGTGAAACCGGCGTCGGTGGTGGCGGAAGAAACCGGCGTCGTTGACGCTGGTGGTGGAGGAAGGTGGTGGTGAAAATGAATGGGTGGTGGAGGAGGAGGGTGGTGGTGGTGAAGATGGAAGGTTGGGTCTGGAAAGTAAGGCTTTGGGATGAAAGGAATGAGATGATGATGATGATGATACGTATTTACAGGATAATGATGATGAAGATGGTTGGTAGGTAGGTGGAATGTTAGTTACAACTTTGGTCCCTAAGGTTTTTAATTAATAAAGGAAATTACATATTGGTCCCTATAAATTTAATTGAAAATATAGATAATTGTTAAATTACTAAAATGCCCATCATGTGCAGTGCACATGATGGGCCTAACGGCTCAATCATTGACGGCGTGACTCATAGGGACCAAACGCGTTATAAAACGCATACCATAGGGACCCAAGCCATAATTATTTCAATTTAGGGACCCAGAGTGTTAAAACCACCAAACCACAGGGACCAAATATGTAATTTACTCAAAATTTTATTATAAAGCATATGTAAAATCAAATGTTTTGTAACATCATTTTAAATTTAAATAATAATTTACAAAGAAAAATTGTGGTCAAACGGAAATCTTGCTGGCTGTGAACGTAAAGTCTCCGGCCCCACCGTCGGCCAGCTGTCAACCGTTGGATGTAACCTCTCCGTCAAAATTTGTTACGCCGTCTGCATCTTAAAACCCTGATTTAACGTCACCGACACTCCAACCGTCACCGGAAATGTCAAATTCACTCCTTCAGCTTCATCACTTGTACCTTCAGCTTCATCACTTGTACCTTATTTCATTCATTCACCTAACCATAAACATATCTCTCACGTGAAGTTGAAAAAGGAAATCGAAAAACGCTTAATTAAGAAGCATCTAATTTCTAGGGTAAAATGTCAAAATCGATTCTTCTATTCTATACTACTTATTAATATCTGTCCTTATTATTATTAGCTTCAATTTTTAATTCTATAATTCACTGTGATTGCAGCTTCATTAACAATCAATTAATTCATCCACTTTATTATATACATATATATATATATGTGTGTGTGTGTCTGTGAAGAGATATCGTTGAGATCTAGATCTGTTTAGAGTGAATTCAAGTGGAGTTCTTCAGTAATGGCTTCCAAATTGGTGATGATTGTGGTCTCTATTCTTGATTTAATCGCATTCGGTTTGGCTGTTGCTGCTGAACAAAGGAGAAGCACTGTAAGTAACTCTCAGATTTGAGCTTATTTGGATGCATTTTGCTTCAATTCTGTTTATACTTTCTGGTTAGTCCTAATTGAGAAATCTGTGAGATTGAATTGTGATCTGATTACTTGATTGAAAACATGCTTTTACTTTAAGTTGTTTGTTGCTTGTTTAGAATGATTTTGGGATTGGGATCCAAATGCTGCTTTTGATTATGCAAATTCTATTATTACCATGATGTCTATAAAACTTGAGCAAAGCTTTTATCTGTTTTGGTAGATGGCAATGGCATGGTTGGATTTCATCATATGGTGGCTTATTTTGCTTAGTTTTCTATCTTTTTTCCATGTTAAGATAGATAACTACCAAAAAAGATGCCATATATATATATATAGACAAGATTTTACAATTGAAACTTCACAACAAAACGATGCGAAGGTAACCTTCACAAATGTTTTTGTTGTGAAGGTTCGGATTCTTTTTACCTTCACAATGTTTTGATGTGAAGTTTCAAGTGCAAAATCTTGGTCTCATCGGTCTCACAAAAACAGTTTGGTCTCACGTGAGCCTGACACACACACACACACACATATATAGTATATATAAAAAGATATTGAAGTCTTTGAAGTAGCTTGGACAGCTTTGATTTGTGCTTCTGTCTTTAATTTCAGCTGCAAATTTCTGCTTTTTTTTTCATTTGGTGTAAATCATGACTTGATTTGGTGCCATGATTGGCAGGCTGATGTAAAACAAGATCCTGAAAAGGACTACAACTTTTGTGTCTATGATTCGGACATTTCAACCAGCTATGGTGTTGGTGCATTTTTCCTTCTCTTGGCTAGTCAAATTCTTATAATGGTGGCTAGCCGATGCTTCTGCTGTGGGAAGGCTTTGAACCCTACTGGTTCAAGGGCCTGTGCAGTTATCCTATTCATATTTTGCTGGTACGTACTTTCGAACTTTGAATTCCAAAATTGAATCTTTTAGAGTCCCACATCTCTGCTAGACTTGGATATGTTTGAGATTTTCTTCTCTTTTCAAGGGATCTTTCTGGACTAATCTAATGGGGTTTCACGTATACCAACGTGATATTAGAGACACGGTGTACCACCGTAAGGACTTGATCCTCTGGGACAATTTGTACCAGTCTAGCCTCAGTTGGAGGCAAGGGCGGACATAGAGTCTTGGACCATTTCCTCTCCGTCCCTAACCTTTCGTCATGTTTCAGGATCACATTCATCATAGCCGAGGCATGCTTGCTTGCCGGTTCAGTGAGGAATGCATACCACACCAAGTATCGGACCATATTCGGTGAAGATTACCCGTCATGCGAGACAGTAAGGAAGGGCGTCTTTGCAGCAGGAGCGGCTTTTGTGTTCTTATGTAGCATAGTCTCCCAATTCTACTATGCGTCCTACTCGAAGGCCAGGGGGGGCTTCCAACAACCTTATGGCGGTGAAGCCAACGTCGGCATGGGAGCGTATAAATGAACCAGGTATCGTTTGGCTCGTGTTTCGGGATTCACATAAGTATTGTTTTTAGGTGTTAAGCTTGTTGTATGTGAAGTATATGTTCCACTTTTTGGTGCTCCAATGCTGCTAGACATATTGCTTTATTGTTTCATATGTATTGATGAGTGTTAATAGGTTGCTGTTATTTCACATTGTTGGTTAACTTTGAGCTTAATAGCATGTAAGCCTACCATTTGAGGTTCTTTCACATATGTTTCTTTCCAAATAGTGGCAGCTTTAGATTGTAAGGGTGAAAGCCACAGAATTTTTTCACAATATGAAAGTAGATTAGTTGGTTTGTTGGATTCGACCGTTGAGAAGGCTATTTAAAGTATATCGTTTGTCACAAGCTTCAGTCATGAGTTTAGTTTTAAGAAATACACTATTCATTTCACTTTGGAAATTGATATAAGGGTATAATGTATGTGCACATGCAATAAAGGTCATCAAAGTCCTTCTATTATTCGTTTTACCTTTTACTTATGGATTTATTATTGATCTTTCACTAATCCTAAAGCACTCTTTTGAGGGTTTGTTTATAGTCTATTATTGGGGAGTTTAGACGTGCTACAAAAATGATTATTTTGACTTTCACTTTTGTGTTGTTTAAAAATTTAGTTATCGAGGGTAAATATTAAGGGGGTCCTTGGTTTGGGGTATTGCAGGGTAAAGAATGAGAATGATAATGAAAACTGCTGTTTGGTTTGATATTATATATTGGAATCATTCTTGCAGATCCATTAATTTTCATTCCTGACCAAATTGGGGGGAATGAAAATTTTCTTTATACTCAGTTCTTTTTTCCATATGTCATTCCATCTTTTGATGTTAAATAGAACATATATTGTATTTTCAAGGTGAAGGAAAATAATTTTTTTAATCTGAAACAATTTTTCATTGATTATAGTGGGTTAACCAAGCAGCATCAATACAATGCTTATTTTTATTCTCATTCTCCTGCATTTCTATTTTCATTCCCATTTTCATTCCCATTTTCATTCCCTAAAATGAACCAAGCACCCCCTTAGGCCATCCACTGTCGACCCACTGCAACCCAATGGTTTCAGCTGCCACATCAGCGCCACATCAGCTTTCCACAAAACTACCCCAAACTACCCATTTCATCCACTGTCGACCCACTGCAACCCACTCCATCAAAATTAATTTTAATTAATTTTAAAATATTAATAATAAAAATTAAAAAAATACATTTAAATTGAAAATAAAAATAATACTAACATTAAAAATTAAAAATAAAAACGTTACAATCAAATTAAAATTAAAATTGCGATACTTAAAATTAAAAACTAAAAATTGCGTTAAATCTAAAAAATTAAAAACTAAAAATCAATCGAGAGCCGACCATCCGTATTTTTTTCGTAGTTCCTCTTTCATTTGCAACGTTGTATATAACGCACCGCCCGTAAGATGCGCATGCGGCGATATGTAAAACCTATAGTCTCGCCGTTGCTTTTTATCCTCCGCCTCCGATTCACGAAACTTCAAATCTCTTTCGCGCAAGTCCAAATCCCTTCGTTTTTGATCGAGTATTTCTTGAGATGTCGTGTTGAGCGTCGTTAACTCGCGAAACAACCCGGAGACGTATTCGCTCGAGGCGCCTCCCGTACAAGCCGACGCCGAACCTCTCGCCGCGTTTCTTCCGATGGGTCGAGGCGCCTCCTCTTCTTCTTCGTTTTCGTCCTCCTCATCGACATCGAACGGACCGTGTGCGTCGGAAGCGTCGGTGGTGGGCGTCGCGGATTCGGAAGTCTTTGATCGTTTGGGACGAGAGGTGGCACCTATGACAGGTGTGCGTATGTATTTCTCGCACCCCTTGAGCACATCCTAAACATGTTCGTGTTGAAAAGCCTTCTTGTGCTCTTCTTTGTAGCGGAAGCGAGTCTTTGTTAACCAGTCGTTGTCACCCTCGCCGCTTTTACGTTGCGATTTTACGTTGTTGTAGATGTTGGTAAATTGTTGGACAACTTTGCCCAACGCTACACATTTGCTCCTTATTTGATGCACGGTGCGGTATTGTGGTGGGCATCCCGTGCGATGCTCGAAAGATAGTCGAACCGTATCCCAAAAATCATCTACATGAAAAAAAGTTAAAAGTTCGTAAGTTGCGTTATATTGACAAAATGACACAATCCATATATAAAATACCTTGCCTACGATTGTTACTGTTGGGTTTTATTTAATTATTTCTAGCCCATGAGGAATAATTAATAGCCCGACAAATGTGGCCCGATACAAGCTATATATATATAGTCTTGTATCCTAGAGTTTTTTAATATAAAGAGAGTGTCCACAAAATACAAAGGAGAGAAAAAAGAAGATATTTTCGGCTAGGTTTTTCAGCCCTGCGCAGCCGCACCGTTTCGTCTATTCCGGAGTTTGAACCGTCGGATCGTCGTGATTTTTGGATAGCAGCTTCACGACACCTCCATCTACATTTTGAACGGTGGAGATCGTTTTTCGAGGTCCGGAAGACAGCCTTTTGCGGTTCGAAATAGTGCAGCAATTTTGGTGATATTTCTTCCTCTTTGTCTTTTGGTTTTTATTCCATACTTCTTGATGATTTGTTCCAAGAGTATGATGATTGTGGCGTGCCTCTAGTTTTATCTAGAGAAGAACTTTGTATTGGTTGTTGGTGATAGTGGATTTTAAGCGGCTCTAGTAGTCCCGTGGTTTTTTACTCTCGTCTTGAGGGTTTTCCACGCTAAAATTTTCGTGTCTGTTTGTGGTTGATTATTATCTGTTTTGGGGCTGATTTTTTATCGCATTTAAATACCCTATTTGTTTGCATCCTCAAAGGTTCATTCGGGTCGGGAAAGTTTAGCCTAACGAAGTTTAATTCCGCGTTTATTGTTTTACCGTTAGTAGCCGTTTTTCCCATCAGATTGGTATCAGAGCCAGGTTCTTATTGCTTAGGACTTGTTTGAACGATGGAAGCCAATACAAGTAGGATGATAAGTTTAAATGGTTCAAATTATCATGTTTGGAAAGGAAAGATGGAAGACCTTCTTTATGTGAAAGATTTTTACTTGCCTGTTTTTTCAACCGACAAACCTGAGGGTAAAACAGATGCAGAATGGAATATTTTGCATAGACAGGTTTGTGGGTATATTCGGCAATGGGTAGATGATAATGTTTTGAACCATGTTAGTGGGGAGACTCATGCTCGTACACTGTGGAACAAGCTTGAGCAGTTATATGCTCGAAAGACTGGGAACAATAAGTTATTCTTGATTAAAAAGTTGATCCAACTTAAGTACCATGATGGAACTCCTATCACTGATCACTTGAATACATTTCAGGGAATTATTAATCAGCTTTCAGGAATGGGTATCAAGTTTGAAGATGAAATCCAAGGCTTGTGGATTCTTGGTACTTTACCGGACTCTTGGGAGACTTTTAGGACATCGTTGTCCAACTCTGCACCTGATGGTGTTATTTCTATGGAATTGGCTAAAGGCAGTATTTTGAATGAAGAGATGAGAAGAAAGTCGCAGGGTTCCTCTTCACAGTCAGATGTCTTGGTCACAGAAAGCAGGGGGAGAAGCCACAGTAGAGGTCCGAGTAACAGAGGGAAGAATCGTAGTAAATCCAAAGGAAAGTTTGGTGATTTTGAGTGCTATCACTGCGGTAGAAAAGGGCACACAACACGGTTCTGCAGACAATTGAAAAGAGAGAACAAGAAGGCCAATTACAACAATCAAAAGAACAACCAAAAGAAAGATGATGGTGGTAATGACGGTGCTGAAGTTAATACTACTACCGAAGAGTTCTTTATTTGTTGGGATGATGAGATGGTCAACCTTGCACACGATGATTCGAGTTGGGTTGTTGATACTGGTGCTACATGCCATGTATTATCACAGAGAGATTTTTATTCATCTTACACTCCAGGTAACTTTGGGAATGTCAAGATGGGTAATCATGGGCTATCAAAGATTGTTGGTGTCGGGGATGTCTGCTTGAAGTTTGACACTGGAATGGAGTTGGTTTTACAGAACGTAAAACATGTCCCAGATATGAGACTTAATGTGCTTTCTGCAGGCTTACTTGATGATGAAGGTTACAACAACAACTTTGGTAACGGAAGATGGAAACTCACTCGTGGTTCTTTGATCGTGGCAAGAGGTAAGAAAAGCCCAAAGTTATACATGACATATCCGAAGATCTCCAACAACGTTGTTAACGCTGTGGAGAATACTGATATGATTGATTTGTGGCACAAGAGACTTGGCCACATGAGCGAAAGGGGATGTCTCTTTTGTCAAAGAGAAATGTTTTATCCGGTGTGCACGATGTTCGGTTGAAGAAGTGTTCTCATTGTCTGGCAGGTAAGCAGAAAAGAGTTTCGTTTAAAAGTCATCCTCCTTCTAGAAAGGATAACATACTTGATTTGGTACATTCCGATGTTTGTGGTCCTATGAAGACTGGGACACTTGGTGGTTGCTCTTATTTTGTCACATTCATCGATGATCATTCTAGAAAGGTATGGGTATATACATTGAAATCTAAAGATCAAGTATTTGATGTGTTTAAACAATTCCATGCCTCGGTTGAGAGACAGACCGGGAAGAAGCTCAAGTGTATTCGGACAGATAATGGAGGAGAATACATTGGGCGATTTGATGCTTATTGTAGAGAACATGGCATTCGACATCAAAAGAGTCCTCCCAAGACACCGCAATTGAATGGATTAGCAGAGCGGATGAACAGAACATTGGTCGAGCGTGTCAGATGTTTGCTGTCACATGCAGAGCTGCCAAAATCCTTTTGGGGAGAAGCTTTGAATACGGCGGTACATGTTATTAATCTAACTCCTTGTGTTCCTTTGTCTTTTGATGTTCCTGACAGGGTTTGGAGTGGCAAAGATGTTTCGTACAGTCACTTAAAGGTCTTTGGATGCAAGGCGTTTGTGCACATTCCCAAAGATGAAAGATCAAAGCTTGATGTGAAGACTAAGCCATGTGTATTCCTTGGTTATGGCCAAGATGAGTTCGGCTATAGATTATACGATCTAGTCCAGAAGAAACTTGTTCGAAGCCGAGATATTGATTTTATGGAAGATCAAACTTTGAAAGATGTTGAGAAGGAAGATACGAATCCTCATCATAATGATGATCTTGTTGATTTAGATCCAGTTCCTCCTAAGCATGTTGAAACACATGATGGAGATGGCATTCAAAACGATGTACAAGATGGCACTGATGATATTGATGCTGATGTTCCAGAGCAAACTGAGATGAATGCCGAAGCTCATCCAGAGTTACCAGTTCCAGGTATGCCATCATTTATCCCACTTAGGCGGTCTACGAGAGATCGTCATCCTTCTAGTCGATACTCTGTTGATGAGTATGTCGTACTCACTGATGGGGGAGAGCCTGAGTGTTATGCCGAGGCTATGGAAGATGAGCACAAGAAAGAGTGGGTTGAAGCCATGCAAGACGAGATGACTTCCTTGCATGAAAACAATACCTTTGAGTTGGTGAAGTTGCCTAAAGGCAAAAGAGCTTTGAAGAACAAGTGGGTTTACAAAGTGAAGACTGAAGAGCATACCTCACGGCCTAGGTACAAGGCTAGATTGGTGGTCAAAGGGTTCATTCAAAGAAAAGGTATTGATTTTGAAGAGATTTTCTCTCCAGTCGTGAAGATGGGATCCATTCGGGTGATTCTTGGTTTAGCTGCTAGCCTTGATCTTGAGGTTGAGCAAATGGATGTGAAGACGGCTTTCCTTCACGGTGACTTAGACAAGGAAATCTACATTGAGCAACCTGAAGGTTTTCAGGTTAAGGGCAAAGAAGACTATGTGTGTAGACTTCAGAAAAGTCTTTATGGTTTGAAGCAAGCACCAAGACTGTGGTACAAGAAATTTGAGTCAGTCATGGGTAAGCAAGGCTACAAGAAGACTACTTCAGATCACTGCGTTTTCTTCCAGAGGTTTGGTGATGATTATTTCATTATCTTATTATTATATGTTGATGACATGTTGATTGTTGGCAAGAATTCAGAAAGAATTACCCAGTTGAAGTTAGAATTGAGCAAGTCTTTTGCTATGAAAGACTTGGGGCCAGCAAAACAGATTCTTGGCATTCGAATTACCCGAGATAGAGCTTCCAAGAAGTTGCACATGTCACAGGAGCAATACATTGAGAAGGTGCTTCGCAGGTTCAACATGGATAAAGCTAAATTGGTAAGTTCACCTCTAACTACCAACTTTAAGCTAACTGATAAAGATTGTCCCTCTTCAAAAGAGGAGATTGAAGAGATGGATCGAATTCCGTATGCATCGGCTGTTGGGAGTCTGATGTACGCGATGGTATGCACACGACCTGATATTGCCTATGCAGTAGGTGTTGTTAGTCGTTTTCTGTCGAACCCAGGTAAGAAGCATTGGGAAGCAGTTAAGTGGATATTCAGATATCTACGTGGTACTTCCAAATTGGGTATAACTTTTGGAAATGGAGAGCCAATGCTTGTTGGGTACACTGATTCTGATATGGCAGGAAATAAGGACAACATGAAATCCACTTCTGGATATTTGATGACTTTTGCAGGGGGAGCTGTGTCATGGCAATCAAGGTTGCAAAAGTGTGTTGCTTTGTCTACGACTGAGGCTGAGTATATGGCGGCAACAGAAGCATGCAAAGAACTATTGTGGCTGAAACGATTCATGCAAGAGCTTGGCTTTACGCAACAACGCTACGTGGTTCTTTGTGATAATCAAAGTGCAATTCACCTTGCTAAGAACACTATGTTTCATAAAAGAACAAAACATATCGATGTGAGGTATCATTGGATCAGAGATGCTCTTGAAGACAAGATGTTTGAACTTGAGAAAGTTCATACCGATGATAATGGTTCCGATATGTTGACAAAGGCTTTGGCAAGTGAAAAGCTGAATATATGTTGCTCGATCGCCGGGATGGCGAACTCTTCCTCATAGGTAGAAAGGGGGAGATTTGTTGGGTTTTATTTAATTATTTCTATACCATGAGGAATAATTAATAGCCCGACAAATGTGTCCCGATACAAGCTATATATATATAGTCTTGTATCCTAGGGTTTTTTAATATAAAGAGAGTGTCCACAAAATACAAAGGAGAGAAAAGAGAAGATATTTTCGGCTAGGTTTTTCAGCCCTGCGCAGCCGCACCGTTTTGTCTATTCCCGGAGTTTGAACCGTCGGATCGTCGTGATTTTTGGACAGCAGCTTCACGACACCTCCATCTACATTTTGAACGGTGGAGATCATTTTTCGAGGTCCGAAAGACAGCCTTTTGCTGTTCGAAATAGTGCAGCAATTTTGGTGATATTTCTTCCTCTTTGTCTTTTGGTTTTTATTCCATACTTCTTGATGATTTGTTCCAAGAGTATGATGATTGTGGTGTGCCTCTAGTTTTATCTAGAGAAGAACTTTGTATTGGTTGTTGGTGATAGTGGATTTTAAGCGGCTCTAGTAGTCCCGTGGTTTTTTACTCTCGTCTTGAGGGTTTTCCACGCTAAAATTTTCGTGTCTGTTTGTGGTTGATTATTATCTGTTTTGGGGCTGATTTTTTATCGCATTTAAATACCCTATTTGTTTGCATCCTCAAAGGTTCATTCGGGTCGGGAAAGTTTAGCCTAACGAAGTTTAATTCCGCGTTTATTGTTTTACCGTTAGTAGCCTTTTTTCCCATCAGATTGCTCACCTACTACGGAATCCTCCGACGTCGCCACCCATGACTTCGCCAACGCAACCTCCTCCTCGGGTGTCCACGGTTTCGGCGGCGCCCAGTCGGGGAATTTTCTTTTCCCGTCTTTCGGGGAATTGGCTTTACCTTTGCCTTTGCCTTTGCCTTTTTTGCCCGTGCCCGATGGTGGTGGTGGGGATGGCGGTGGCGTTGGTTGCGTTTCGGGTACCTCATCAAATTCGGGCGAGCTTTCTTCTCTATCTCGGGGCTCGTTTATATTTGGCATCGTTGTCGGAGTTGGAGTTGGAGTTGATTGAGACGCCATGGGACTCGATTGAGTGAGCATTCCCGTAAAGGATTGAGCCATCATCGGTAAAAGATTACCATGGCTCATTCCGTATTGCGGAACGTTGGTGTTAAAAAAATTCGGATCGTATATGGCGGCGGCTGGCGGGATGACCCAATCCGTATTGCGGGCGAGATATGTGGGACTCGGCATTTGTGGTATATATGAACCGGCGGAACTCAAAGTTTGTTTGGGTTTGTCGGCATCGGTTGGGTTTGAGTTTGTCGGCTTGAACTTTTTCTTTGTTTCGGAGTCTTTTGTGAATCCATTCCGATGTGTAGAGAGTTGTGTGTAGAGAGTTGTGTGTAGAGAGTTGTGTAGAGAGTTGTGTGTAGGAAATAAGTTGATATAGTGTAGTATTTATAATATTGAAATTTGAAAAAGAAAAAAAGAAAAAAAATAAATGAAAAAGTAGCCGTTTTTTACCGTTGGGGGGGTGGGGTAAACAGTCACAATGCAACGGCTTGGGAGAACCGATTGCAGCCTACCCGACGGACACACGCGGCGGTGTGTATCAAACAAGCCGTCGGCTTGCATCAAACCGAAGGCAACCCGCCTTCGACAAAGGATGGCCTTAAGTTAACTAACCAGAATATAATCAAGTACCAATCTAATTCTTTTAATACTCAAAGTCACAATAATCATTTTGAAAATAAACATCTAACGGTCTTTTTGGATTATTTTTTTTGGGGGGTAAGCTTACTTTGATCCTTTTCTCTTTTTGGGAGTTTATTTTCTTTGTAATCTAGTGATTTCTTCGGTATGTTGATTCTTTCTTCGGTAATGCACATACGATATAGCAGTTAAACAAGTGTTCTCATAGCCGTTGGGTTGTCTAAATCATGGCTAATACTTATTTGACTTTGCGTTGGGTTGTCTAAATCATGGCTAATACTTATTTGATTTTGCATTACATATGCTAATTTGTTGATGATGAAACCCTGATTAAGCATGACAAAGAACTCTCACCTTCATGAAAAGGTTAAAGCATCGGTTCATTTTTTGGATGTTATTAATTGGCCATTTATTTTAAAATCCTAAAAAGCTACACTAAACGAACGAATTTTTCATTTTTTTTATCTTAAACCAATGAAGTTTTGATTAGCTGCATACAACTTGACTAATTGTATAGTGTTTTGGAAAACAACAAAAAGAAATCCTTAGTGAGCTTCAAGACCATTTGGAGGGATTCAAACGGATGCTCTCTGTGGAGGTGCCCTAAAGGACTGCTCTTGAAATCCTTCAAGTTATCAATTACCACATAGAAGTCCAACTCCGAAAATTTATGTTATTATTATCAATTACCACTTTATTTTTTTGAACGGCAAGAAGGAAGGCAAGGAGGGAGCTTCGGCAAGGCCATCACCCCCACCCCAAGCCAACCAGAAACGAAAACTTTATTAAAACAACGCTAGCGAGAGGCTAGGGAAACGGAGTACAAAGCTAAAGAGAGAGTAACGGATTACAACACCACAAAGACCAACTTAACGAATTACACTTGGCCCTATATTTTACCCAAGTAAATAACGTAGCTTGAATCTCATCTGCCATCATCGAAATCGAGCATCTTCTTCTATTAAACACCAGATCGTTCCGACATTTCCAAACAAACCAAATAGTAGTTCCTACAACGGCCTCTAAAAAACATTTCTTTTTTCTCTCCGAGGTGCACTCCGGCAGACCAAAGAAAAGTTGCTGAAGAGAAGAATGTTGAAAATCGTTCAAGTTGCACCAGTTAATTAACCATTTCCAGATCTCCTTCGTAAACGAACAAGAGTAGAATAAGTGCTCCTCCGTTTCCGGATCCAGCTCACAAAACGGGCAGGTAGACGTGGCGAGAGGCAAACTCCTTGAGCATAAATTCATTCTGGTTGGTATCCTCTTTAAAAGCACACGCCATATAAAGCAATTAACACGAGGTGGTAGCCACTTATTCCAGAAACATTTGATAGATGGCGATGGACATAATAATCTTTCGATGATTTGTCGTAAGGAATGCACCGAAAATTTACCGTTAGGATCACCTCCCATCTCCATAGATCTCTACCTTCATTTAGCGAAACATGTTGCAGCAAGCATTCTAAAGCCAAGATCTGTGTAGGTAATTGCACCAGATCTGTAGACGCTAACCAAGCCCATCTCCATCTAGCTCTACCATCAGACCTGTGAGAGAAAGCGCATGGATAGAGAAGCAGATTTATTAGATTCAGCAGCAAATAAGTCTGGAAAGATAGACCTAAGAGGAATCGACCCCAGCCACCGATCTGTCCAAAAATGAATATCATCACCATTACCTACAGATCTCGTGAAAAAGTCATCAATGCTTACATTTAAGGTCTCCAAGGTATCACCAGCTTTAGCTATATTAAGCCAAACCCCCGATTTCTTAGGCCATCCACAGCCATACCACCCATACCACCTGCATAGGCTGCCACCTCAGCGCCACATCATCTTTACCACTACCTTACCATTACCATACCATTCACCCACACCCGTACCACTCATACCAACTGTATAGTTTTTTTTAAATTAACAATTTAAATTAACAATTAACAATTCATTTTAAAATTAAAATTTAAATTAACAATTAAGAATTAACAATTAAGAATTAACAATTAAGAATTAAGATTAAAAATAACAATTAAAATTAAAAATAACAATAAAAAAATTACAATAAAAAAAATTACATTAAAATGGTAGAATAAAAAACTATTCGAAAGGAGCCCAATCGTATAGTTCGCGCAACCGCGCCTTCTCTCGCAACGTGGTCTCCAAATTGTGACCCGAGAGATGGTTGTGCGGTGATGTGTAGAATTGGAGGTGTGCCATCCTTTGTTTTTCTTTAAGTATATCGACAAGCCCGGTGATACCATGTGTGAGAGCGCCTACTTCGGTTGACATGCCCGAGTTGGTATCGTTTGTCGAAGACGAAGACCCCGCACGTCTCGCCGCTTTCCGACCCATTGGTCGTGGCCGTTCGGAATCGCCGAGGTGGGTGTAAGTACGAGCATCGGAATCGCCGGGGGAGTCCGTTTGGGTTTCGGACGTTTTCGACCGTTTGTTTGTAGGCGCGCGGATGTCCGATGGGTTCATCATTTCCACCGGGTTGTACTTCGGGCATTGGATGAGAACTTTCCAAGCGGCTTGGAAAGGGAATGTTCGATTATACTCACGTCGGTATCGCTCGAGCGCTCGTTCCAATAAATCAACGCCGGATTCGCCGCTACCTCGGTGATTCAACACATTGTTGTAGATACAAGCAAATTTCGAGACCCCCGATAGAAGCAATTTCACTTTGGTTTGCACGGCGTCGCTTGAGCGGACGTTGGGCCCGTACCCCATGCGTTTGTCTAACGACATTTTAACGTGCATCCAAAAATTGTCTACTTCAAAAATGGGAAAAATTAAAACACATTAGCGAATACTTAAGTACGTTAAAAAAACGGTTTTTTATTTACCTCCCGTTCGATAGTTACCTATGGTTGAATCCTCCGAGATTTCGGCCCACGATTTCGCCAACTCGACCTCCTCGTCACTCGTCCACGGTTTAGGAGGCGCTTTAGTTTTGGTCGGGTTCGCACTCGAGCTCGCTTCTACGTTCTTACCCTTCCCACGTTTTTTACCTTTGGGTTGTGGCGGCGGTGGCGGTGGCGGCGACTCCGGTTGGGTCTCGGGTACCTCCTCGTCATCTCCCCACGATTGCGGTGACAAGTCGGTTCCATCTCGTGGTTCCCACATTTGTGACGGCGTCGGTTGTTGGGTTTGCGTCGTCGGTTGTTGGGTTTGCGTCGTCGGTTGTTGGGGGTGCATGGGGTACGACATCATAGGGGTATTCGCCATCATATTCGCATACGCCCAATTGTCGACCATTGGGGTTTTCGGCCAACCCGATGGAGGCAACCAACTTCCAAACCCCATTGCGGGCCGATAGACACCCGAAGGTGGAGGCGTTTGGGATGCCGACGGTGGAGGCGTTTGGGATGCCGAGTTACGACGTCGGGAACCGGAAGGGGTACCGTGTGAATCCATGAAGAAGAGATGAAGAAGAGATGAGTAAGAGATGAAGATGAGATGAGATAATTGTTGAGGAAGAGATGAAGATGAGATGAGTGGTAAAAAATTGAATAGATGATATGGTATATATATATATATATATATATGTAAAAAGTTAAAAAAAAAAGTAAAAAAAAATATATATATATATATATATATATATCCGTTGAATAACGGTCAAAAAACAAAAATAAAAATAAAAATAAAATTTTGCAACGGCATTCATTCACCGTTGCCCTCAAGAACCGTTCACATACCGGCATACCGCGGCGGTGTTACCGCCGGTATGCCGGCTGTACCGCCGAGAAACCGTCCGCGCTGCGGATGGCCTTAGGGTGCGCAAGAGTTGCGGAGTCCCTTCCATTCGTTCCGTGGATCGCATAAATTACCTTGGCCCATAACGAATGACTTTCATTTCTCAGTCTCCACCACCATTTGATCAAAAGAGAAATATTGGCCGCCTTAATAGAGCCGACACCAAGACCGCCAAGTTTATTTGGAGCAATTAAAGTTGACCAGTTTACCCAACAAATTTTAGAGTTCCCCGAATCAGAAACTCCCCAGATGAACTTCCTTCTCATTTTTTCAATGGCATCAATCACGTTTGTCGGGGCTCTATAAAGAGACATATAATATAAAGGTAAACTGCCAAGAACAGACTTACATAAGGTAATACAGACTTCCTTCTCATAAGTTGCACCAGTTAATTAACCACTTTATTAAAAAGCTTATATTATAGATACATAATAAGCCGAAAGTGCAACTCTAGCCCAATAAGCCCAAGCCCTAACCTTAAAGCCCGAAGATACCAAATTTTTTAAGGCTTGAAAAGGAGTCTTCTCGGTAGAGATGGCCAAGCCCAACCGGTTATAACCGGCCCGGTCGGTTAACCGATAACCGAACCGGTCGTCAACCGGTTATAACCGAACCGATTCATAACCGGTTAAGAGATGGTTAATCTGATCAGTTAAGGTTTTTGGCATTTTTCCCATAACCGGTTATAACCGGATCGGAACCGGTTACGTAACCGAATCGGAACTGGTTATAACCGGGACCGATTCAATTAAAAAAATAGCCTTTTTATATACGTTATTATAGCCGTTAGGAGCATTTGGCTTCATTTTTGAACATTTGTTTGGCCTTTTTACCCCCATATACCCTATAAATAGGGCTGAGCACAACCCGACCGAACCCGAAAACCCGACCGAACCCGAACCCGAACTAAGGCAAAATAACCCGAACCGTAAAACCCGAACCCGATTTCATCCGAACCCGAGAAACCGAAAGTATTTTGCGGTTCGGTTTGGGTTCGCTTATCCAACCCCGAACCGACCCGAAACCCGAAATTTAAAAAAAAAGTTGTAAAATTATTTTATATATAATAATATAATATAAATCATATAATTAATATAATTAAAAGGTTTAAAATTAATTGGGCTTTTTACACTTTCCTAACCCAATGACCCATTGACCCTTTCTTTTCAAATTTCAATTTCAATTTAACTCGTTAAAGACCATATCCCCTTTTCAATTTTTACAATTTTACTCACGCCTTCACCCTCACGTCAGAACTCAGACGTCACCATGAAACGTCACGACCTCTCGTAATCTCGTCCCCTCCTCCTCAGTCCTCACTCTCTCTGGCGACGCAACTCACACGGCCGACCACCCTCTGTCGACTCTAACTCCGGCGACTTTAACTCCAACGGTGAGCCCTAATTCCAACCACCATTCTGTGATTCTATCCATTATTCATAATCTGATAATGATAGATTCAACTCTGATCACTCTCTGAACTCTCTTTGTTACTTGTTTGTTACTTGTTAGGAATAATTATTAGGATTACTTATACTTTTAAATTGATTCCTTATAGGCTTATACTTGTTTATTACTTTCTTAATTTCTTATAGGATTTGGATTGTGAATATGGCTCGATCACATGAAGATAGTAGTAACCCATCACCCGATGGTGAACCTGAAGTAACTCAGGTTGCTGAACCAAAAAAGCGTAAACCAATTGAAACAAGGTCAATTGTGTGGGAACATTTTCAAAAAATTTATGACTCTAATGGTATAATGTTTCAAGCAGAATGCAACTATTGTCAAAAAAATATAAGGCCAATCCTAAAAAGCATGGGACTACATCCATGAAAAACCATATACATGTATGTCGCCAAAACCCTAATCGACTCACTAGGCAATCCAAGTTAGCATTCACTTCGGGTTCCGATAATGAAAGTGTTTTGACCAACTGGGTCTTTAATCAAGATAGAGTTAGAAAAGCGACCGCTAAGATGATTGTTATAAATGAATTGCCTTTGAGGTTTGTAGAGGGTAGGGGGTTTAGACAATTTGTTCAAGAAGCGTGCCCGATGTTTAAAATACCGTCTAGATGGACGGTGAATAGAGATATTTTTGCTATGCATGTTGAGGAGCGAAAAAACCTTAAGAAGTATTTCAAGGAACACTCACAACGGGTTAGCTTGACCACAGATACTTGGACATCAATCCAACGAATCAATTACATGTGCGTAACCGCACATTATATTGATGCGGAATGGAAGTTGAACAAAAAGATCATATCTTTTGTGCCAATTCAATCGCACAAGGGTGATGCAATAGCCAAAGCTTTGGAGTTGTGCTTAGTTGAGTGGGGCATACAAAGCATTTCTACTATAACGGTAGATAATGCATCTAGCAACGATGTTGCGATTGGTTTTTTGAAAACCAAGCTTGTTTCTTGGGGGTGTTCACCTATTAGGGCACGCTATTTGCATGTGAGATGCATCGCACATATTTTGAACTTGGTTGTCCAAGATGGGTTAAAGATGGCAAATTCGGCGGTCAAGAAGTTGAGGGACAATGTGAGATGGGTAAGGGGATCTCCGGCTCGGTTGCTTAAGTTTAGAGATCTTGCGAGCACATTCAATGTGAGTGATACGTGTTCTCTTTCTCTTGATGTTCCTACAAGATGGAACTCAACCTACATGATGATTAAGAACGCTCTTCCGTATAGAGTTGTGTTTGAACACTTTGACGACCATGATGCCTCGTTCCAGATAGACTTGAGTGATTCCATTCTAATGGATTTTGATTGGGTGTATTTAGAGAGTTTCCTACCTCTTTTGAAGTCTTTTTACGAGATGACGTTAAAAATCTCGGGATCTCTTTATGTCACCGCAAATTCCTACTTGCCTGAGATATGCGATTTGGCGTACTCGCTTTCATTGATGATCCAATCTCCGAATGTTGTTGAACAGGTACGTTTACGATTTATCATTTATAATTATGCTTAGTTGCTTACTTTATTTGTTTGTTTTAGACTTTTAGTAATTTAGTTATCATTTATGCTTTCTTTAATTTATGCTTACTTAGTTAACATTTAATCATTTTCATAGGATATGGGTGTGAAAATGAAGGAGAAGTTTTCAAAGTATTGGGGTAATCCGGAGAAGATGAATTCTCTAATTTTTTTTGCCAACATCCTTGATCCAAGAGATAAATATGAGTTCATGGAAGATCAATTCATTCAGTTGTTTGGTAAGGACAAAAGTGAAGCGTGTTTAACAAAGGTGAAGTCCGACCTTGTTTTGTTGTTTGAGGATTACGTGAGACACTATTCTGGACAATCCCAATCCCAATCCCAATCCCAACCCCAACCCCAACCCCAACCCCAATCCCAATCCCAATCCCAAGGACTTCCTCCTAAGCCGAGATATAGAGATTTGTTGAAGAAGCAAAAGCTAGAAAGTGGGGCGTTAGAGGGTAGGAAGAGTGAGCTTGATGCATACCTAGGTGAAGACATTGTAGACGATATGGGCAATGACTTTGATTTGCTTTTGTGGTGGAAGGTGAATAGTGCACGATTTCCGGTTCTTTCTAAACTTGCGAGAGATGTCCTTGCCGTACCAATTTCAACGGTTGCATCCGAATCGACTTTTAGTACAAGTGGGAGGGTGCTAGATAATTTTAGGAGTTCTCTAACTCCTAAAATAGTTGAAGCACTTATTTGTACACAAGATTGGTTGAGGGGCCCTACTCAACCGGTTTCGGTTGAAGAAAACTTGGAGGACCTCGAGAAGTTTGAAAAAGGTACCGTACAATACAATTAATCTATTACTTTATAAATTATAATTACTACTTAAAAATGTTTGGCTTCTAATTTTATAAACTATAATGTGTAGAAATGGAAAATTTAAGACTTGGAAGTGGAAGCGGTTCAGTTCATGGTGAAGATACTCCTAATACACCGTTGGCGCCTTTGGATGATTTGAATTTCGATGATTTTGATTTTGATGCTACTTCTTGAAGAATGAAGATGGTAGATTGGTCATTGCCTTTGGAGTTTGATGCTACTACTTGTTTATTATGATATTTTGGTGTTTGGAAGTTGGAACTTTGCCACTTTGGATTTGGTATTTTGGTGTTTTGGAACTTTGGATTTGATTTGGTATTTTGGTGTTGCCGTAAGCTCGTACTTTAAGTTTAAAACACGTAATTTGGTATTTTGTTAATTGGTTTGCTCTTTGGTATTTGTATTTTGATTGTAATGATTAGTTTTAAATTTAGGATTTTTGGTTGGTATACCTTGATTTTGGACAGAAAGGTACAAGGGCTGAAAATGCCAAAAAAAAATCTTTAATTTTGGACAGCAAGGTACAGGGGCTGAAAATGCCAGATTCTGAAACTTCATACCAGATTCGGTTTTCGGGCCGAACCCGAACTTGACCCGAACCCGATTTACCCCGAACCCGATTAAACCCGAAATTTTTAGGGTCGACTTCGGTTTTACTTTTCCCAACCCGAAAACTTCGGATATCCGAACTTTTCAACCCGAATTAACCCGAACCCGACCGATGCACACCCCTACCTATAAATAAGTTGTGTGGTATTTGGGTTGAATACCAAGTTACCAACTTACGAAAAACGCAAAATCCTCGCTATAATTTGTGATTTTGTGTTCTCTAGTTTCGACACTTATTTGTTTCTCGCAAGTTTTACTCTCTCAACGCTTCTCTATTTTAAATTTATAATGTTTAAATAATTTATAAAGTTTAAAAAAAATAGTCTTAACTGATCCTTAACCGGTTACGTAACCGGTTGCGTAACCGGTCGAGGTTAACCAGTTTACTGTTAAGCTTAAACAGTTAAGACCCCGGGACCCCTTAACCGTAATTGGTTACGCCTTAACCGGTTACGGCGGACTACTGTTTTTAACCAAACCAATCCCTAACCGGTTATAATCGGCTCGAGACCGATTTTTGGCCATCACTACTTCTCGGTAAAGCCTGATTAAGCCCATAAAACCTGAAAAGGCATAATCGACCCTCTTTCAACCTCAAAGCTTGGCATTGACTTGAAAATCCTTCAATCCCAATCTTGTTTTTGCTTGCTGAAAAAGGCATAACTGGGCCTTTTTTTCAACCTCAAAGCTTGGCATGGGCTTGAAAAGACCAAGTTTGTTTTTGCTTACTGAAAAATGGGCTAAGGCCAAGCCTTATGCATCTTCTTCATTAATCGTTTCATAACAAAGCAAGTGTGTGTTGTGGAAAAGAGGTTTGTTCTACAATACAAAACACCCCCATCATTCCAATCTCACAACATTTATATAGGAGAGGTTAACTGTAGTATCATAAGACACTATAAATAGGGTAAACTTGAGTATTATACCTTGTGGAATTTACCCCTTTATGTATGTGTTATGATATCATCTCGTAACATAGGGTATGTTTAAAGACAAGTAGTACCTTATAACATGAACGTGTATAATTTGTTATTAATGTGATCATCTATTTATGTCTCTATCTTGGAGTTTTGTAAAGAGTGGTTGATTAAATGTGAGTTGGAGGTAACCCATCGTACTTTTAACACCGATAAGCCCTTGATCAAATTATATACTCAATGTACTTGTATAAGCGTACGTTTTAGTGAACATTACTCGGACCTCTCTTGTGTCCATTTCTCGTCATTCACTTACATTTCAACACACGTCAACTGAACAATAGTACCCTAAATGAAATCATTGAGTATGTTCTCACACGTTGACAAACCAACGGATGTATGGGACATGAAACCGACTTTTCGTTAAAAATGTGTGTACTGTAAAAGGATATTCAATTAGAGGCTTCAGTGTTTGGATCCCATCCGTCTCTTTATAAATACAACAAAGATGTCAAAAAGGCATGCCTATACACCAAGCGTTATGTTGTTGTTTCCACATTTTTAATCACTTGTTTCTCTACAAGTACAAAATGCACATGCCAAACACTTCATTCACATGTTTTCTTCCCTTTTACAAAATTACTTTCTATCTTCTTATTCTTCCATTTTCCTGTGCCGGATCAAATTTAATACAACGGTACGATTTCTCTTAGGTCATAAACTTCTATGGATGTAATCTCGTCTAATGTAATCTTAACAGTTTTTTTCAACTATCTTTATAAGATCCTGATTCAATGCTAAACAAAATCTAACTTAATTCCTTTTTAAGGTGCTTACAAGTTACAAGACTATATATATCACTGCGTATATGAGAAAAAAACAATGATTTTTTTTTCTTTTTTTATTGTGTAATATACATTCAAACAAATCAGAAGATGTAAACGATCATTTTGCACTAACTACTTGAACCAACCAATCTAAAGGTGTAAGGAATTAAATTGCCATCTCTCCAATTGACGTATTTAAATGGTTGGACATATAATTCCCCTTGATTTTTAGGTATAGAATTCAATTTCTTGTACCTTCACTTATATGTACAAAACTCATAAGCAAAATATAACGATAACCTCATCGTTAGCATCAACAATTAATATAAAGCAGGTGCTATTGGAATTAAGAAACCATATCATCGTTAGGTCAACAAAATCAATTAGTTGCATACAAAAGTTATTAGTAAAGTTTATCTCTACGTCCAAAACAAAGTTTTAAAAGTTCTTTTAAAAAAAACCAATCCGATATTTTGATGTAATTTTTTAAAATAATAATCAAATACGTTAAATTTATAGATTGTATTCTAAAAAATGCAATATAAAATGTAAAAACTTGTACAAAATCTTTTTCTTTAACCGCAAGAAAAGGGCATTCAACCAAGGAGCTTCGGCAAGACCATCACCCTCTGGAGAGCAACCTAACTTGTACAAAATCTAGAAGTTAAATAAATATATAGATTATCTTAATTCTTAAATATATTTGCTGAAGGAATATAATCATTCAAGAAGCTTAAGATTTTGATATAATTATATAAAAACTACTTAATAGATCTACAAACCACTTTGATTAATTAACTAACTTATCATGCCATACCTTTTTGTTTAATTTACAGACTTATTAATAAAATAAAAGCAAAAAATCACAACTTGTTTTGATCAACATAAAATAATTATTTTGAGACCATAAATTTAAATTGTAAATCACTACTTACAACCTGAATATGTTGATTAAGGCTGTGTTTGGCAAGCATAAGCTAGCTGATAAGCTAGCTGATAAGCTAGCTTATAAGCTAGTCCATCCAAACATGTACCAAGAAGCTAGCTTATCAGCTAGCTTATAAGCTAGCTTTTTGAAACGCTACTTTGAGTAGCTTATGAGGAGCTTATTGTAGCTTTTTCCAATTATACCCTTATTAATATTAATTATTAAATTCAAATATACCCTTTTTGGTCATTTTACATACTCATAAGCTAGTTTTTGCCAAACATAATTTGTTCAACAGCTAGCTTATCAGCTACTAGCAAGCTTATCAATCAACAGCTAGCTTATCAGCTATCCGCTAGCTTATCAGCTACCAGCTAGCTTATAAGCTACGCTTGCCAAACATAGCCTAAGTTATGTATAAACTAATTTAAAATTATAATAAAAATCTATTAATAATTAGGAGTTAACAAGGTGTGAGATGTTATAAATTTTTTGATTAATTTATAAATGTACTCAAATTTGAGGTAGATGGTAAGTTTCAACCTCCACTTCCATATATACATAGATATCATTTGCATATCCAATGTAGCAAGATATAAATTTTTATTATTGATAGATACCGAAAATGATGCATTTTTTTATCGAAATAGAATATAAAATTATGTATGAATAAAATATAAACTATAGTTACATATAACCATAAATATTTATTTATAAATGATTATTTATGCTAGTTTATTTTTATTTCTTTTAGCAGCAAAAAGGAAAACCCAAGAAGAGAGTTTTCGTATGGTCATCACCTCCTCCAGGAGCAATCCAAAACTTTATTAAAGAAACAAATACAGTACAAGAACAAAGTCTCAAAGACTGAGACCGAAACCAAAAGTCCCCAAATACTAAGAATTGAAAGGATGAGAGTACCCATTATTTCAATTAAAATGTAAATTATGTACGAATAGAGATCTTAGAAAAAAAATACAAAAAAAATACATTAGGTGAAAAAAAATGTTATCATAATATAAATTAATCTCTCAAATTACATATACAATCTCAACAGTTTAACTCATTTTTCAACACTTTGTAATAATAAAACAAGAAAGAAAAAAGAATCAACTCCCTAATAAACCATAATTCTTATTGCCTTAGAGCATATGCAATGAGATCTCAATAATTTTCAAAGAAAAATGAAAAGTAAAATTGTAAAGTATATATAATTCAACTTCAAGATGTTGTTACATAAATTTACAAGATTCTATAACTTTATCATTCATTATTTTCAAAAGAAATTTTGTTAAAATAATGTATAAAGAAAATCAATTACATTTCATCATGCTAAATTTTACAAAGTTCTTTAAATTTGGATATTTTGGAAAAGTATTTTAAAGAATTTATCAAAAGATACTCTTAGCTTATGTTATTGTAATCATTTTTCACATAATAAATATAATTGAGTTGAACATTAGTAGCCTAGTGGTCACTAACATTCTTGGAAATGATAGTGGATCTTGTCTACTCGAGTTTGATTCATGGGGTGCATGTGTGGCAATACCCTGATCATGGGTCTGTTTTCGGGTAGGTCCATGGTCGCCGAGGATTAGTCGGGTGTCCGTATGAATTTCGAATACCTCGTCGACTTCGTATTGAGATGTATGCTTGAGTTATCTACCATTTAAAAAATAAATACCTATATATATATATATATAATTGAGAAATGATTTAAGTCTTTAAGAGATTGATATTAATAATGGCGATAATTTTACATATTATGTTAATTATTACCAAAAATAAAAAGAAAAAAACTAGAGATGACATTGAAGAAAACACTACGCAAGATCTATAAGAAACACCACCAATAGATTTATTAATAGTTTTTAATTTATTTAAATATAAATTTAACATATTTTTACGTGAAAAATGCAATTAACTTTATATTTAAGGCGTAATTAATAAAATTTAATTGAGATGAAAAGAAAGAAATACGGCGGATGGATGATTGAAAGGGCGAAGGGTGTTAAACTGTTAATGAGAATCAAGCCACGTGGTATGTCTGTCATTGGTTTAAATCATGACCATGTTATTTGCAATTACTCAATTTATTTTTAATCAATCCTTCTAAATTATTATTAATCCAATTAAATTAATTTTAATGTTAATCCACCTATGTTTACACATTTATCCCCAACAGTTATGTAATCACTTCTTCAAAAAAAAAAAAAAAAACAATTATGTAATTATTTTTCTAAAAGATTCAACAATTTTAAAGATTTCTTTTTGAAGCAAAACAAATTCATAGATCCATGATGTTAAAATGTTTGTTGATTCTTGTTTAAAAAAAATGTTTTTACTTAATACAAAAATTAAGAATTATACAGAGTTTTCTATGAAATGATACATGTAGTTAACAGCATATGGTGTTTTTTTTTTTTTTTTACATTTTTAGTTCATTTTCTATAAAACATTTCACAGTTTGTGTCTTCGTCTTCTAAAGACTCGTTATGATTATGTTACTTTTGAAACTACTTCATTCTTGCTAGTTATATGTTGTTTTTCATTTTTTATATGTTTTTCCTATAGGGCGACCGATGGAGAGCATGGGTTAGTGGAGGGTTGGTGGCCGGTTGTTATGAGAGGGGCATGAGTAGCAAAGTTCGATTGTGATGGTTCGATGTGTAATTTTGATTTGATTTAGGTGATTTACAAATTATGCAATTTAATATTTTAATTTCAAATATCTTTTTAGATGCTATGGTTGTTGGATTTCCAACATTTGGACAAAAATGTAAAGTTTAGATGCCCAATTAGAATAAATAATCATTAAGTGATGAGACATTTTAGAAAAATGGTTGTTATTTAATGCACTTTGGTCCGATGAATATGTAGATAGCTTTATATAAACATTTATTCAAATTAGTTTAATAAACATGATGTTTTATTTAGAACTAATTTTAGAAATGTGGATAGTGGATGGTGTGTATCGACCCTTTAGACTCATGAATTACATTCCTTCATTATTCATAGCATATCTAACAATTTATTATCACATTGACAACTTTATGTCTTTGTTTAAACTCTAATCTTCTGCAAAATGCCTCTATATCATCTAAACATCACTTGACCACAAGGGTTGTGCATTGGTGGAAGCTCATGAGGATCTTGTGAAATACCCCATCCTTTAATTACAGGTGTCCATAACAATTGTAGTCATTGGGTTTATCGGGACCAATGTCCTATAGCTGTAATTTGTAGATAGTCTAAGTAGTCCAAGACAACCTTCCCAAAAAGATAATGATCCTGATGTTAGCTTAATATGCGTACCTTAATTGGCTGTCGGGGACTTGATAATGATCTTGAACATGTACAAACACATCCAAGCTTTCGTACTCCCTTGTGGGTTTTGCTAGAAATCAAGAAAGTGTTTAAAAAGGTATGATTTTTACCTTGTAAACGTTGATTAAGTATATGTATATACACCGATCTCATATAATTATCGCTCAACTCCTCCTCCTTACTTCCAAACCTGTCAGGATCTAGTTGGGGTGGGTCATGGGTGGGGGCATTAAACCTTGGGGACGACAAAATGCATTATAGATCCAAAGTCTGTATCATTTTCAGCCCTAACTCTTTGTCCATCCCGCGTGGCTAGCCCCCAAATTTCACCTTTGAAATTTTACACAATCAACCCCTCTCTGTTATATTTCATTTTGATACATAACTTTAAATCTCTCCCTCCCCCTCTCTCTCTCTCACACACACACATACATGTGCATCAAATACAAATCATCTAATTCCTACAAACCGGCATCAACTTTTTGTGCAAATTATCAAATCAATGTAAACAATGCACATAATCAACGGTCGAGATTGGTTTGTACGATGTATAACATTTATATGGTTTGTATTTGAGGGCTGGATCCATCATTGGATGCAAAATGCACCAAGATGAGGTACACCGAGATCCACCGGATTAATTCCCTATCAAGAGCATCCCTTTTTATCTTTCTCACTTTAACTATTATTCTCACACGACCCTTCGCGCGCGTGCACACACACACACACACATATTGAAAGATGTTCAAATGGGAACAATAACTTTTTAAGAAAACACGAAAAACCTTTTTTTATGTACAAAATCATATATGATTTACTACTAACTGAATGTGGACGTATTTTTTGCAACTTAAGTTGTAGGTAAGTGTTATGAATCATATATGATTTTGTTCATGAATCATATATGATTTTGTATGTGGATTTTTTATGTGATTCATATATGATTTTGTGCATAAAAAGGTTCTTCGTATTTTCTAAAAAAGTTAGCGTTTTCGTAGGAACCCGCCTTTCTCTATCTCTCTCTCTCTCTCACACACACACACACAAACACACACACACGAACACTCTCTCTCTCTCTCTCTCTCTATATATATATATATATGGTTGAGTTCCGATGAAAAATTGAGTTATCATGAGAAGGGTAAGAAGGAATGTCCATCATTTGATAGATATTAAGATGAAATACACTAGATCAATTCCATATGAAGTGCAATTCATGTGATGAGCTTGAGATAAAAATGATCAATTGAGTTTGTAAATAAGGGGAATGGTTGTGAGAGAATTTGAACAAACGTGAGAAACATGAGAAGTGGATCTGAATTATTGATCACTTTTAATCTTAAGTTCATTATGAATTGCATTCGATACATCTCATCTTGATGTACATCCAACAACTGATGACCTCTTTGTTGGGTTTTTCTGTGATCCTCGAATCAAACTGATACGAAGAACACCAATCACGCGGAAGCGATTTTGGATAAAAACCCGGAAACCACGATCGTCGTTTTAATTTATTTAGACATTAACTAATAAGGGATTTTTACCTGGAATGCTTGAGCTTTAATCCACCGGTGATCAACCACACGAACTTTCTTCTAGCAGAAATCAAAAACCCGAGCAAACTGAAAACCAAACTGGTTTTGGATGGTGAGGCAGGCGCCGATTGGAGAGAGAGAGAGAGAGAATTTTGTTGGTGGAAAACTGATTAAGAATTATGATTTTTTTGAATAATAATTTCTTAACCCTTAAGGCTTATTTAAATCCAAGAGTTTCCATTAAATCCAGTTTCCATAATTATCTGATTCTTTCTTTTTCATTAAGAAAGAATCTTCTAGATAATTATCTTTTAATTAATTAGTTATCTCTATTATTTATTTATTTTTACTAATAAATAAATAATTCACTTAATTAATTAACAACCTTTATACTTTGGGGTTTCTGACTGAAAATACCCAACTGATTTATAAATGACTATTATAAATCCAATCTCTCCATTTCTAGGTTTTATTTAACTTGTTCGATTTATAGGTTCTCACAGGTGTGACCCTCAAGTGTCTTGTAACATTGGATGTGAAATCACTGGTTTGTCAACTTATGCACATAATCACTAACAGACTCCCACTTGTGCAAGTTGGCAATACCTGTCTTGATTACACTGACCTAAGGAGGCCCCTAGACAGGCACTTAGGCTAACCAGGTTACAAGAACTCTTATACCCAAATAGGTGATTTAAACTTTTCCATAAGGAAATAACATTTATGAAACAACTGTTCATAAATTGGGTATATTTTGGCTTTTCCCTTTGCAACACGATATTTCATCTATGAGTATGAGCATGGATTAAGTCAACTCTAAATACTCAAGATTCTGTTTCTCGACTATCCGACCTCTACTGATAGGTAAACGACAAAGAACTAATCAGTTCGTTTGGGCATGGCCATGCACTTCATCAGTATATTCAGTCAATCAAGGGGCCCATAAATATCTCTCTTCAGAGAAGAGGTGCAAATCCCATCTTGCATATCTGCATTTAACACCACGGCTTCCGCTGAATCTAATTACGCCCTTTATAGCCACCATGTTACGGTGTAGCGGTTGAACGCACTAAGTATCCAGCAGTCCTCATAATATCAAACCAAATACCTCAGGTGATAGGGACAACCACTGCGAGATTTTACTTATGACTAAATCTAAGAAGTAATCTCAACCGCGGATCACGTCCGATACTCGATACTCTATCGAATATCCGTGCAGCTTTTGGTCTACAACGCTTGTAGCTGTTATTCAACCCACTGATCATAACTACCCAAAAACTCACAATGACTTTAACACCCTATTGGGTTCCCACCACAATAAGTTGTCACGGACAATTTTCGAATGAAAGACTGGGAACTAGTCTCATTCCTGGATTACAAAACATGCAAAATATAAAAGCGAATTTAAGAGACTAATTTTTGTATAGTCCATATCACACTCTGTAATAATACTAAAATTAATAACATCTCTTAATTACCTTTTACTGTGTCTACTCAACGTTTGTTAAATACTGGTCTAAATGAAGTATCACCTAACTTCAGTTTAAACCCTTTGATTAATGTTACCGGTTTAATCAAAGTTATAACCAAAAATATTACAAGTTTAATACCTACTGATATTATATACTTGTTTCAGCTAATTTTGTTTTGCAAACACCATAAAACAAAAATTAGACTTCACTTTACCATATTTCCCTGAACTTGGAGATCTGGACTAACTCTGAGTTCACTGAATATGTAAAGTTAAATTGCAACTTTCCTTAGTTGCAGTGTAGATGATTGTTTTCTATCTGAAAACAAATTTCTATTTACCACACCGGTAAATTCTTAGAAATTCTATTTTAGCTTTTATAGCACTAAAAGCTAATTAATATTTTTATTAATTTCTCCAAAAAAATTATTGATTAAAAGTTAATTATTATTTTATACTGTTTCAAAAATATGGAACTATATCCTATCTCCTTTTAACTAAAAGGTAGATCTTAGATCTCATGAATTTATATCCTATTTGGATTATAATTCCGAAATCTACTTAATCAATAATTTAGCATACATATCTTTTATTCTTTATCACAAATCTGGATATAGAATAAATCGGGCTCCCACTGACTTTTATGAAAACTAACTATTACTCAAAATTACCTATTGACTTAGTCAAAACTTGACTACTTAGTCAATTCTATTTAAAGTAATCAGAATTTTAGCGCTTATATATAAAACTTAACTGGATCTTTCGATTAAATCCTAATTCCAAAACTTGGAATTATTTCCTAGTTTTATATATATACTGATATTATCAACGATCTGTGAGATAATATCTTAAATTCTTTAAAACACATGAGTGACTAATCTTAGATCATAAAACACTTTTATAATCTTTCACTCATGATCGTTTTATTCAAAAACACATTCCTATAACTATAGTACTACGTGTGTTTTTTATAGTTTTCATTTTATCAAATTGGCAGTGTAATCATCAATATCTAGGATCCAAACTTGAATTAAGTCAAAGCTTGACTTTATTCATAACAAGCACAACAGACACTTCAAGGCAATAAATTTTAAAACTTTAAAACTTAAAAAAATTCAATTAAAAATTCCCAAAAACATGTAACCATAAGAACTATTTAATTGAAAAACTAAAATGAAATGTCTTGACTATAATCTGATCAACTTTGTGCTTTAGATCCTTGCAATCTCGGGCATTCACTTCTGATCACCTGCAATGTTTGCACTAGGTATCAGTATACTTGTACATTACACAAGTAAGAAGTGACAAACTAAGCAATCATAAATATCTGAGGTTTATATACCTGCTTTATGACGCTTTAGGCAGTTCTGCCTCCAATGACCGACTTCATTGCATGTAAAGCAACGATTTTCGGTTCTCGCTTTGTTAGGTTTAACCTTCTTGCCCTTGCCCTTGCCCTTGATGTTTTCACGAACCTTGGGTGCACTCTGGATGGCCTGAACTGGACCCTTTCCTTTGCTGGTGCCTCCATGCCCATGCTTCTTCTTTACTCCTCCGTCCCTCACCATCAGTACATCCTTGGTTTTGTTCTTGGCCCCCATATTCAACTCAGCAGTCTTAAGCATGGAGTGCAATTCGGCTATTGTTTTCTCCATGTTGTTCTTGTTGTCGTTGATTACAAAAGGCTTGTAATCTTCTGACAATGAGTTGAGTATAGTATCCGTTGCTAGCTGCAACGGAACTGGGTGACCGAGTCTCTCCAGGTGATCCATGTGTCGTTTCATCTTCATGACATGGTCACTCACTGAGGTCCCCTTGATCATCTTGCATTCGTTAAATGCCTTCGTGGCATTGTAACGTTCTGTGCGAGCTTGCGTTTGGAACATGTCCCTCAACTGGCGGATCATGTCATAAGCATTTGTGTTTATGAGCTCTGTTTGCAAATCTGGGCTCATAGTTGCAAGCATGAGACAACCGGCATCCAGCAAATCATCTGAATGCTTCTGGTGAGCATTTCTGGCAGTAGCCGGGGCATTTGCTGGAGGGGCCTCCCCTAGAGGCTCTTCAAGGACATACCATTTCCTTTCGTGTCTGAGCACAATCATCAGATTGCGCTCCCAGTCAAGGAAATCAGAGCCGGTGAGTTTATCCTTCTCAAGGATGGAGCGGAGGGAAAGATTGTTTGTGTTGGTAACTGTGTTTGCCATCTACACATTTAAAAACTTTGGTTTTTAGCAACTGTGAATAGACTAATTTCCAATAAAAAATCAATAAACCCTTAAATGATCATTTTATTGGACTAGGATCCTTATTTCATACGCCCTGATGTGCGTAATGTTCTTGCTCCACCAGGCCCACGTATTATTTCGGTAGGTAAGGACTTTTACCAATCATATCTAACTGACATGACTCCTAGATCTTTTCGGGACAACGGTAATCATCCGTACATGTTTTAGTCCCTCTAAGTGCTTTTTGGCCCGGTACCACCCGGTAAACTTAACAGAACCAAAACAGATCTCACCATTTCGGGACTTGGACACTTTACTCTGGCCGGTACCACCCGGAGATAATTCGCAGAGTCTTGTTAATCCCCTCCAGCTTCGGTTTGAACACGGACGTTCAAGGTGTGCTCACTTACAACGCCCGCGTACCTTACGCCAGAGGTGCCCCTAGATGGGTTGCACTACCGATCTATGATTTTTCGGGGTTTTTAGTTAATTTCTTGAAAAACCTTTTAATGTCCAGTTATTTAGAAAAATTGTAATTTTTAGAAAACTGATTGTTTAAACAGAAACTGATGTTTAAACTAACTGTTTCAAACATACACTAACTGTTTTAAAAGGCTCTTGCTAATTAAACTAACTGTTTTAAAAGCATACTTGCTAATCAAAACTAGCTGTTTTGATAGCATACTAGTTGACCAAAATAACTGTTTTGTCAACTTGCCTTTAAACAATCTATTTTACAATTTTACTGGTTTTAAATAAAATTTACCGTTTTAAAAAAGGTTTCGAAAAACAGGCAATTTTAATTATAAAACCTATACGATCTTCGTGATTTAATCTAGTTTTAAAAACTCTCTTCTATTTTTAAAACATATTTAATAAACATACTATCACGATTAAAAAAACAACCACGCAGTTAATAATTATAAACACACAGATAATTATAACAACCACTCAGTTTAAAACTAACTAATTATAGGTTTGCCAACCTTTATTCCTAAGGACCAATAATGACCTATAGTATTTTCCATTTTTGCGTATCTCCCACTGGCTTTGGCATCTCTGATAGAACTCCGAAAGAAAACGCTTACTCCTTTTCGTGTGCTCCCACTGGCCTCGGCACCCTCGATGGGGATCCCGAATGAAATACTAAAAACTATCCTATGGTCATTTTACAAAAGGGTTGTAAATGGCACGCAGGCCTCCCACATACAAGTCAAGGGTCTAGGTTGGCAAAATCTATAATAGACATATTTACGCAGACATGTATATAATTTAAGCAACCATGCATTCACATAAAGCACAAGCAATATATATATATATAAGCGTAAATCAAACCTGGATCCATTAAAATAATCTCGTTTCATATATCGCAAAATTTGGTTTTTATTGATTTATAAAGCAAACCAAGACTAATATTTTAATCTGAAATCAATTTTTATAAAATGACTTACGATTTATAAACTATAAATCTATTTTATAAAACAAAACTAATTTTCTAAAATATTTACCCTTTTATCCAAAAATCATATCAAACCGGGTTTTACCGAACAAATTGATCGTTTAAAAATGAGTGGACTTTAAACTGTGTCGTGTTTGACTAGCTTGTCAAGACACGATACGAAACTTAAGCGGGTCAAAATAACTGGTTTGATGAAAACGTTATATTTGAAAAACTATCAATTAATTTGGATAAAAGAATGTTTGAAACCAACAAAAACCTTTTGGCCCATAATCTTGGTCCAAGACTGGGCCTTTTTTGGGCCGATTACCAAACTGGTAATTTTGGGCTTAACAGGGTTTCGAGAATTTATCGAAAAACAATCACAGGCCAAAAAGAACTTGCTCGCGGCGCGACGGTCACAGCCATCATCACCGCTCGCGGTGTGAACCAGTGTTCGTACGTACCGCTCGCGGCGTGACGGCCACAGCACGAAACATCACCACCATCGTCCTCACCACTGCCATCATGATGGCCTCTAGTGGTGATGATTTTAATCACCGAAAACAGCCATCACCGCTACTAGGTGTGGCCGTGTGGCAGCCTGCGGCGGCCACCGCATACCACCGCCAATCAGGGTGGCGTCTGGTGGTTGCGGTTGGTGATCGAAAACAACAAACATCACCGCTGCCGTTTAACGACAACGGTGATCGCAACCCGCGTAATCACCAATCTGTGATGTGTTTGCCGCCACCAACCGACGATAGTAGCAACGACAACGTCGCCACCATCGCCGATGGCTGTTGGTTTTACGGTATCAATCATCGCCGTTATGGGCGGCGATTCCAACCTGTCGCCACCGCTAGGCGCGGTGTGGTGGTGAATCGAACAAAACTACTACCACCGTTGTGACCCGACACCGCCACCACTAATGTGTGGTGCGGTCGTCCATGGCTGCCGTGAACACCGCCATCCACCACCGCGATTGCGGTTTCTGGTGGTTGCGGTGCCCGAACCATTCTTGGTTCGCGGTGGTACTCGGCCACAACCGAGCGGCGCTCCATCCACAACCACCATCATTCGCCGCCACCACTATTGTGTGGTGCGGTCCGGTGGTCTGAAACACAACAGTCGAATACCGCCACCGCTAGGCGCGATGCGGCCCGGCTATCCTGCTGCCAATACTTTCGGCCGGCGACGACAGCACCACTACGGCCACCGTCTTGTGATTGAGGCCCGGTTGTCATCACCGATCTGGTGATGCAGCTGCGGTTGCTGACGACTACAGCCACCACCGATCTGGTGGTGGTGGTCTTGGTTTGCCGCTTGGTGCGATCGAAATTTCGTATGATAAAATTAAACGATAAGACACAATTTTGTATCTTGATAAAAAATCAAATTTTATTAAACAAACTATTATTAATAAAACTTGTTATGAAAGAAACAATTTTTACGGATCCATAACAGTTAAACAATAAATTAAAACGAAAAACTGTGGCTCTGATACCACTGTTGGGTTTTTCTGTGATCCTCGAATCAAACTGATACGAAGAACACCAATCACGCGGAAGCGATTTTGGATAAAAACCAGGAAACCACGATCGTCGTTTTAATTTATTTAGACATTAACTAATAAGGGATTTTTACCTGGAATGCTTGAGCTTTAATCCACCGGTGATCAACCACACGAACTTTCTTCTAGCAGAAATCAAAAACCCGAGCAAACTGAAAACCGAACTGATTTTGGATGGTGAGGCAGGCGCCGATTGGAGAGAGAGAGAGAATTTTGTTGGTGGAAAACTGATTAAGAATTATGATTTTTTTGAATAATAATTTCTTAACCCTTAAGGCTTATTTAAATCCAAGAGTTTCCATTAAATCCAGTTTCCATAATTATCTGATTCTTTCTTTTTCATTAAGAAAGAATCTTCTAGATAATTATCTTTTAATTAATTAGTTATCTCTATTATTTATTTATTTTTACTAATAAATAAATAATTCACTTAATTAATTAACAACCCTCATACTTTGGGGTTTCTGACTGAAAATACCCAACTGATTTATAAATGACTATTATAAATCCAATCTCTCCATTTCTGGGTTTTATTTAACTTGTTCGATTTATAGGTTCTCACAGGTGTGACCCTCAAGTGTCTTGTAACATTGGATGTGAAATCACTGGTTTGTCAACTTATGCACATAATCACTAACACCCTTCTCACATTAACCCAACTTATAATCGGAACTAAACCTGATAATATATATATATATATAGGGTTAGGTTCAAATGTGAACTCAATTTTGGTTGTGAAAGTAAGGACGAACCTCAGCCACACATCTTTGGTTACGGTGGACGCGATTCAAGAGAAGGTGGAGATTAATAAAGGAGGGGATCCGATCAAAGCCGTCTTTATTGACCGGATGAGTAGCTGAGATTCGTCCTCATGTTCATCAAAATTGAGTTTACGTTTCAGCTTTCCTCTCTTTATACATATATATATATATAGAGAGAGAGAGTTAGGTTCATTTGTAAACCTCAAATATCTTGTAAACCGTGTAAACCAATCCACGCAATTGATTTTTAAAGACGTTTCCATATTTCACATTTCTATACTTCCATAATCATTGACTTACATATATTTTACATTTCCATATTTTCTATGAAACCATATCCTCCTTTAATTTTTTTGACAAGAGCCACGATGAGTTCACAAAGTTTACAAGATATTTGAGGTTTACAAAAGAACCTCCCTCTATATATATAGAGGGAGGTTCTTTTGTAAACCTCAAATATCTTGTAAACCGTGTAAACCAATCCACACCATTGATTTTAAAAAACGTTTCCATATTTCACATTTCCATAATCATTGACTTACCATATATTTCATATTTCCATATTTTCTATGAATCAATATCCTTCTTTGATTTTTTTTATCAGGGGCCACGATGAATTCACAAAATTTACAAGATATTTGAGGTTTACAAATTAACCTCCTTCTCTCTAGATATATATATATATATATAATTTATTAATTTGTCATTTTCAAGAAAGAGACATCCATATGAAATGACGTACCAGTTATGATATATCAATTGTTTTCTTAGGAAAAATGATGGTGGTTTCAAGTCATAATCATTTTGGCTGTAACGCCATAAAAAATAATTTATGATCGACATAAATCACGTATCTTTGGTAAAAAATTAGTATATTTTGTTTTAAAGACCTCATTCATATTTTTCAACAGTTCTTTATTTTAAATTGTTGAAGTATTTTAAGAAAGTATTCTATATCATTGAAAACTTTTATTCAAAATAAAGAAATTACATAATAGATTGTAAAGTTGTATAATTTTAGACAACTTTTTAAAATATCCCAAAGAAAAAGTTATTATATCGTGCATTAATAAAAACATTAAAGTTAAATAATTATAACTGATTTATATGATTAATTAGAATTTCATGGTTTATAAATAAAATGTTTATTATTTTAAATAATATATTAGAATGCATAAAACAAAAGGTTGTCGGAATTAAACATATGAACTCTAATCTTTTTAACTTTATAGAAATTGTTTGTAGCGGATGACATTAAAAAGAACAATCCACCAAAATGCAACCCTTTAAAAGAGCCAATCAAGAGCATCTTCAATAGCCTTTTTACTAGAGAATGAAAACTCAAAATTTTAAAACTTGTCTTTTGCATTTTCAACGGCTTTTCTATTTTAGAGAATCGATTATTACTTATATGATTATTATATACAATATATTTAGTATTTCAATAACCTTTTTAAAAAAAAAATTAACAAATAATTATGTCATTGGTGAAAGACATTAAAAAAATATTTTTCTCTCATTATTTAGAAATTTTAGCAAATTCTCTAAAGTTAGAGATTTCTCTATATTTTTCTATTTTAGTAATTGGGATAACAAAGCTGTCGTAGCAATTTAGCAAAGAAAAACCAAAATTTTCTATTTTAACAAAGTTGTTGAATATGCTCTAAAAAAGATTATTTAATATTAAGTTATTGTTATATTTTAACATATTAATCAATTATAGATAAACAAAAAATGGAATTTATAAATAAATCAAACCTGAGCATAACTTTGTCATGTAGTTTCATTTTATGTTTAAAGAAACCTTTATATAGATAAAAAATTAATTATTTTGATATTCTATTAACAAAATGTATGGATATAATTGTTTAAAAGAATTAAATAATATAATTAATATTAAAACTATTAAAATGAAATATATGTTAGAATTAAACCTATTTTTTTTGTAGATTTTAGTTTTTAATACTATGTTTTAGAAGAAAATATACCGAAATTGTTATACATGTTTTAACTAAGGTTCTAAATGACATGAGACATGACGTAGAGACAAGATCAAGCCTCAATCCTTAGGTGTCATGGCAAAGCCATAGCGATATTAATGCGAGACTTAAGGCTATGTTTGGCAAACTAGCTGATAAGGTAGCTTATGACTGATAAGGTAACTTATGACTGATAAGGTAGCTGATGACTGATAAGGTAGCTGGTGACTGATAAGGTAGCTGATGAATAAGTTATGTTTGGCAAAAACTAACTGATAAGGTAGCTTATGACTGTAAAAGGACAAAAAAGACATACTTTAAAATTAGTAAAGAAGAAAGTAGAGGGTATATTTGGAATTAAAAAGATAATAAATGTCATAATTACATAAAAAGCATATGTTTTTTGTATTGTATTCAATGAACATCGTTAATAAGAAGTAAATGAAATTAGGTTATATATATGAAAAACCAACAAATAGAACTTTAAAAACCTAAAGGAAAATCAAACAAAGAATCGCGCATTAGGTCATGGTGTCCTGCAGGTTTAACGTGGAGCGAGACACAAGCTTTAAAGCACGACAGCTTTGCAAGGAACTTTTTAGAACAATGGTTTTAAGTTTTAACACGCTATTAGGATATCTCGAATGTAAGTATAATGGAAGTGTTATGGGATTAAATAGAGTTTCATAACATTGTAGAAAGAGTTTAATGAAGGCGTAATGGGGTGGAGTGTAATCCCCATTACACTCCTAATGGAAGGTGAAAGATAGGCTCATGACATTCTTTTTCTTTTTTAAATTAAATTATTAGTTTATTAATTAGTATATATATATATATATATTACAATATTATAATATTATATCTATTAATTAGTAATTTAATTTTAATTTTTTTTTATTTACAAAAATAAAATTATTAATAAAACAATTTCAAAAGATATTACATTAGTAAATTTTAAATATTTTGGTAAAATTATATATACATATATATGACGTGAAAATTTATTAAATTTATTGGACTGTCATGGAGTATGAGTGTGAAATGATAGAATTATAATGTTATATGGTGAGTAAAAAGCTGATGCGGTAGTCAAGGAAACTTTAATAGAGTGTCACTAGATGCCCTTAAAATACTAATGGTTTATTTTTATTAGAAAAATATTATAAACTCAATAATTTTATTAGAAAAATAACTTAATATTAATTATTTTTTTTTACAACATCATAGTACACAACCACCGGACCAAACCAAACCCAATCTCTCTTTCTTTCTCTTTTTTTTTTTTCTCTTTCCCACACAAAACACACACACAGTACACCACCGGACGACACCCTTCTCTGCCACCACCACTCCCTCCTCCGCCAGTTATCGACGTCTCTTCCACTTTCCATTTCCATAGGGTTTCCTTATCTTCTTCTTCATCGGGATCTCATTTCCTATTATCAACACTAAACCTCATCCATCTCTCATTCATTCAATCAATCACCAGATCGATACGACTTCCTCTTCTATTTCCGATCGGATTCCGGCGGGCATTTTCATTATCATATGTGAGAATGCCTGAACCATGAGCAAACACGACCACAAAAACGAAAAAGAAGAAGAAGAAGAAGAGTGTTTCTACGAGTCTCTTGATCGAATACTTTCTTCAACTACTTGTTCTTCTTCTTCTTCTTCTGATAATGAAGAGAAGAAGGAAGAAGAAGAATACGATGATGATAATGATAGAATTGTAGGTGATCGGAATTGCGGTTGTGTTGGTGATTGTGTTTGTGATGATGCTTTTGCACGCCCCATACCTATCCCTAAATTTCCGTTAGGGATTGCGAACGATTACGAGGTCTGGATCTCGCGGCCGTCGTCTGTTGACGAACGCCGTATGCGGTTGCTCCGACGGATGGGGCTCAGCCACCGCCGTAAACCACCGTCGTCCACCGCCGTTGTGAAATTTGGTAAGTATGTGGATCAATTAGGCCATCCGGCTTGTTCTTCTTCGATTTCGATTTCATCTAACAACACTGGCATCATTCGATCAAAGTCTGCTGATCACGAGCACTGTAATTCTAGTTGTAATAATTTGGATTCGTATCGTGAAATTCTTTCTATTCGTTCGTTTTCGTCTCCTGTGAGTAACAATGTGGATAATGTTAATGGTGCTTCGCCTAATAAGCCGCCCGTTGGGGGAGTTATTAAGCGAGGTGAAGAGATTGTCAATTGTGATGATTCTACGCATTTGGACTTGGACGTTGGTAACAATGGCGATGATGCGGTTTGCACGATTAAGAATCTCGATAACGGGAAGGAGTTTGTGGTTGGTGAGGTGAGAGAGGATGGTATGTGGGGAAAACTTAAGGAGGTTGGTACAGGGAGGCATCTAACCATGGAAGAATTCGAAATGTGCGTTGGGCGTTCACCTATTGTTCAGGAGTTGATGAGAAGGCAGAATGTGGAGGAGGCTGGTAATAAGGATTCGCCCGACACCAACAGTGGAGGTGGGAATGGGAATGGATCAAAATCGAAACAGAAAGGGGGATGGTTGAAGAGTATTAAGAATGTAGCGAGTTCGGTTACGGGGAGTAAGGAGAGACGGAGCAGTGATGAGAGAGATACATCATCAGAGAAGGGTGGAAGAAGGTCTAGTTCTGCCACCGATGATAGCCAGGATGTTTCGTTCCACGGTCCAGAGAGGGTGCGTGTTCGACAGTATGGGAAATCTTGTAAAGATCTTACGGCTCTTTATAAAAGCCAGGAGATACAGGCTCACAATGGATCGATTTGGACCATTAAGTTCAGCTTGGATGGAAAGTATCTTGCTAGTGCTGGTGAGGACTGTCTTATTCATGTCTGGCAAGTTGTGTCCTCAGATAGAAAAGGTGATCTTTTATTTGATAAGCAGGAAGATGTGAACCTGAATGTGTTATTATTGTCCAATGGGTCACCCGAAGCAGCCTTGGCATCGCCAAATAGCCAACGTGAAAAGAAGAGAAGAGGAAGGTTATCCATAAGCCGAAAGTCTACTAGTTTGGATCAGATTGTAGTGCCAGAGACTATGTTTGCACTGTCAGAAAAACCGGTCTGTTCTTTCAAAGGACATCTGGATGATGTGCTTGACCTGTCCTGGTCCAAATCTCAGGTTAGCAAGTAGTGGTTGATCAAATTGCTTCTGTAAACTTTTTAGTTTCACTGAGATCATCTTTTCTGTTGGTAGCATGAATATGTTTATCTGGTGGAACAATATAATGTCTGTTTACTTTTTACATTTTTTACTCTGTTACATAAGCTCTTTTGGTTTTTTTCTTATATGTTCCAATTGCACCAATTGATTTTATATCCTTAAGTTGCTGTCTCATGGTCAATGATTAGGCTAACGTCACATTTATCTCATTTTCTTTACAAGTGCTTGGGATTGTTTCTTTTTACTGGGTAATTGAAGTCTACTATATTCATAGTAAAGCTGATCTAGATTATTAGACTTTGACCAAATGACCGCTAGGTAGTATATACACGAGCCTTCTATAAGCGGAGGTGCTGAAGGAAGGACAGCAGGTCTCCATCATTTAATATTTGGGCAACTGACAAGAATGTAGGGAAAACCTTCTTTGATTATCAAAACAAACATGTTTATTCTAGTCCATACAAGAAACATTTGTAGCAATGAGGGTTTCCATTCGTTTTTTGGAATGCACTCTGCGTAAAAGGCATGTTAGGTAAAGTGGAGGGTGACTAGAAGAGTGTTTTTGTGTCAAGATGGTCCCGTTAAAACTCAAGGGCAAATTCTACAGGGTGATCATCAGACCAACTATGTTGTAGGAGTCGGGGTGTTGGGCGACAAAGAGAACACATGAGAAGAAAATGGAAGTTGTAGAAATTAAAATGCTGAGTTGGACTTGTGATCGAGACTATGTTGGATACAGAATGAGGTTTTGCAAGTAGAGCTAGGAGTTCTACCTATCTTGGAAAAATTGAGAGGGTAGAGACTGCGGTGGTTTGAGCACGTTTGCAACAAACTGCGGATGACACCCATGGTAGTGTGGGCTTTGGAGATCTTTCCTCTTTATGTTAAGACAAAACCCTTTATTTGGTTATTAATGTGTGCTCCTAGTCCAAGTTGAATTTTATTTAACTTGAAAAGTTGCAATTGTTATTATAATGATGAATGCTTGGTTATAATATAGCTACCATTGCTTTTAATCTTCTTAAACCTGATGTCCTGATGGTTAATTGGGAAATGTTTTGTGTCAATTTGTTGAGCTTGTTCTGTTTTGTTTTATTTGGTGGTCCCACTTTCTGTGATGCAAGTGTTTGTGTCTATAGATCCCATGAAACGGACATGAGAAATGAAATGAATGGGTTAACCGGTTAAGCAAGTGTTTGCGTAGGTTGTTTTCTTGTTTATCCACGTATCAATTAATATTATCATCTATTATTAGTTTTAGAAGTGCCTTACTTCCTCTCGACTTCCAAAAGATCTGGTAATTCGTGTGGATGTTCATTCCCTTTGAAACAAACCAAGCATTGCATCACCACATGCCAGATCTACATCAATACATCAAGATGTAATCTTTTCTTAGGTTTCAGTTCTTAGAGTCTAAATTTCAGTTTAGCATCACATGATATCAACAAGTAGCCACTTACCCAAAAGAGTCACTTTTGAAGCCCTGAATCTGTTTGGAGAAGCTTAACTTGTTTTTATGAAAATGGGTCAATCTGTTGCATTGAATAACTTGCATCGTATTGGAATCAGTTACATTTATACTTCGCTGTATGAAGGTGAATTAACATTTTATCTTAGCACATGTTTGAACAACATTGCTTTCTTATATTTTATATACTTTTAACAGATAGTAGTTGATTTGCATCATTTAAACACTTTGCTTCTATACTCTTTATGTACCAAGATTCTTGGGGAGATGTACATTGGATTCTTTTTTAATAAATGGCGGTTCATGTTTGACATAACAAATCTAGAGTGAGCAACGATGGAACAAATTTGTTTAGCTTTTTGAGAAAGAGGCTGATAAAAGTTGAGTAATTAGTAAGAAAGGCGCCATCATCTCTGTCACTCTTATCAACCAGATGCAGCTTCTTTGACTTTGTTATTTCATATTAATTCTTAGAATATTAGACTAATATAAAACGTACCCAGGATATCCCATTCATTAGGTAGGGTGTAGGGAGGGTATGGTGTTTGCCGATAATACCTCTAACCTGAAGGGTAGAGCAGTTGTTTCCATGAAGAACCCGGCTAGAATATTGAAGTACTATATTACTTTGTAATTATTTTATTTCTTATTTTAATTCCTTAGTATGGTATATCTGTATGTGTAAATGGTGCTTGATATATAAAGGGCCGTTTACGAGCACTAAGGGGCTTGCTTGTTAGCAGCTTAATGAGCTTAATGGATCTTTACAGATTATTCGGTCAACTATATATGAATGTCTGGTAGTGGCTTAATGATATAGAAAGTGGCTTATTCAGTAAGCTTCTAGGGGAGAGCTTTTTTGCAGCCAAGTTTTTTTTCAAACATGTCTATCAAAAATAAAAAGCTCGCTCCTTCCATCTATGAAAAATACCTCCCAAACAAAAACCTTTTCAATCTATACATACAGATAATCCACATAGACAACTTTATCCATATAGGACTTAATGGAAAACCAACCAAATATCCCCTAACCCAGTAAGTGCTTACCGTGTAAGAATCACCACTCTCACTTAAGTTACCGCCTAAGAACGTTGGTTCTTGCCAAGCTCATCCGCTAAGATAAGTGACCTGATAAGCGCTTACACAGTTAGCGTTTGGTAAACGAGGCCCCTAAATGTTTGCATCCTGTTTATGTAATATGTAATTAGAATATTGCATACTTTTCAGGTAAAGCAAATCATTTATGAAAACCTCTTATTGACACAAATTTTCATTTTCAGGATTTGCTCTCATCTTCAATGGACAAAACCGTGCGGCTGTGGCAATTATCTAGCAAGTCATGTTTGAAGATATTTTCACACAACGACTACGGTAAGAAAATCAAAAGGAATAATAAGTCTGTTTTCGTGTTGCATCTTGATGCTTTGCTTTATGTATGTATGTACGTACAAAGGGAAACTGTCGGTTTGGAAATTACTAACTTCGTTATACATATTCTTTACGGCCAAACGAACCTCTGTGTTCCCTTTATTGGGAATCTACATCTCTTTATGATCACTAAGCATCTGTATCTTGAACCCTTTTTTTAATACAGTAACTTGCATCCAGTTCAATCCTGTTGATGATAGATACTTCATCAGTGGTTCGCTTGATGCTAAAGTTCGCATATGGAGCATTCCTGATCGGCAAGTCGTTGATTGGAACGATATGCATGAGATGGTCACGGCTGCTTGCTATACGCCAGACGGTCAGGTTGAGCCATAAATATTTATCCAACTACCATTTAGAGGGAGGTTCAAGGGAAAACCTAAAAAACCGGAAAACCTCAAAAAGGGAAAACCGAGGAAAACCCTCGTAGCCCTTAATCCAGACTGTATGCATTTGTGCATAGAAGTAAATTAAGTTGTTTTTTTGGTTTTTATGCACGTGTGCATATTACAAATTACTTCTATCCACAAGTGCAAAAGAAAGGCTACGAGGGTGTTACTCGGTTTTCGCTTTCTTTAGGGTTTCCCTTGAACCTCATCCCCTACCATTTAATTATATGCTCCTCCGACCCAAAATAAGTGTCCATGTTTCTATTCTAGTTTGTCCCAAAATCTAGTGTCCAGTTTCAAAATTATGAGATGGAGAAATTTACTTCATGATTATGACTTTATGAGATGGAGAAATTCATCACTCCATCTATTGTCGAGGGTAAAATTGTCATTTATTTAAAAAATGTTATAATATTTCATTTCTACAATTGTGTGCTTTTTTATTGTGGACGTTTATTTTGAGATTGGGGGAGGATTTGGGTAGTTTCATTTGTGGCTGACCGGACTTTTATGTTGATTCTTGAAGTCTGCACTGGTTGGTTCGTACAAGGGGAGCTGCTGTTTATACAACACAACTGGTACGGGTGATCTATACGTACACATTTTCTGTTTGTTTGTCTTTTTAGTGTGAAATGCTGATAAAATTTTAAATTTTGCAGAAAATAAATTGCAGCAGAAGAGTCAAATCAACCTGCAGAACAAAAAGAAGTCTCGCCATAAAAAGATCACCGGTTTTCAGGTGAAAAAATTCAGCCTTCACCATTTTGATGCCTTTTGGTTATTTACTTTCCGTTGATGGCGATACTTTTTGAAGTATATAATATATAATATATGTTTGGCAATCTAGCTGAGAAGCTTGCTGATGACTCATAAGCTAGCTGTTGACTGTTAAGTTAGCAGATGAATAAGTTATGTTTGGCAAAAACTAACTTATAAGCATGTAAAATGACCAAAAAAGGCATCTAGAATAAATAATGGATTACAAATATTTTTATAACATAATTAAGATAAATTTCTAATAATATAATATGTTAAATCAGTTTGCGCCAGGTATCATGTCTGAAGTGCTGATTACGTCTGCAGATTCACGAATCCGTGTTGTTGATGGTCTCGATTTGGTTCACAAGTTCAAAGGTAACATTTATTTACGAGCTTACATCACATATTGCTTTTTTTTCTTCAATCTTTACGGTCTTTTGCTGCTTAGAAGTTGTGTCTTCAATTATAAATGAAGTTTTGGAAATAATTGTCTTCAACGAAAAAGGCATACAATTTTAGAGATGAGTAATTATTACACTTTAGTAAATTTTTAAATGACTATTTTGCCCTTGATAATAGAGAGTGCAACAAATTTCATCATCTGATAATAAAGGGGTAAAATTGGAAAGTAAGCCACTTTCTGATGGTTACAGGATTTCGCAACACGAACCGTCAAATCTCGGCCTCGGTCACGGCAAACGGGAGATACGTGGTTTGTGCCAGCGAGGATTCCCAAGTCTACGTCTGGAAACACGAAGGTGATTCCCGTCCTAGCCAAAACAAAGGCGTCACCGTCACTCGGTCTTACGAACACTTCCACTGTCAAGACGTATCCGTCGCCATCCCTTGGCCCGGTATGACCGACGACGCCTTTCACGACAGACGTAGCGGGGACCACTCCGACGATGTCTCGGCGGCAAACCACCCAACGACACCGGAAGACGAAATGAACAGCGGTAGCTTCCCGATAACGACCACCAGCAACAACCCGTTTCACGGGATCATTTCTAGTGCCAGTAACGGTTACTTCTTCGATCGGTTTTCCGCTACGTGGCCAGAAGAGAAACTCGTTTCGGCCACCAAGAGCCACAGTCAGCAGATGAGCTCGGAGTTCATGAACGGGGTGGGCCCGATTAAGTCGGCGTGGGGTATGGTGATCGTGACTGCCGGGCTTCGTGGGGAGATCAGAACGTTCCAGAACTTTGGATTGCCGGTTCGAATATAGCAGCAGGAGGTAGGTTTGTTTGTTTGTTTGTTAGTTATTTGGGAAATTTGTACAGATGTTTTCCATGATTTGTAATATTTAGTCATATATGGTGGTGCATCTGCCTATTGAAAAAGGCATTGCAAAAGGAAGTTAGAAAAGGGGAAATGAAAGAAAGAGAGCTGATATTTTTTTTTTTTGGTTTAGTAGTAGGGAAAAAGGTAGAGTTAACAGGTTGACAAGAAAGCAGATTGAAATTAAAGAGTTAATTGTCAATTTTTTTGTTCGATTTTACGTGATGGTGTATAAAGTTGGTCAATTTGTTCTTTTCGGTTGATCAAACCAAGCCGAGCTTGGTATCTGATACGTTCATTTGCTTAAAGTAATGAAAATTGTTTGTCACGATTGACTTAGAGACTGTTTACCAACCCTAACAGAATGAGAGTGCTTAGTGTGTAATAGTCACCATACTCAACAGATAAGATTCGCAATCCTCTTCATGTCTTTTACCGGACAAGATTATTAGTCATTGTCATCTCAATTCAATTGATAAAGTAAGTGACACTTATCTTATTAACATTTGATATAATACATGGCCTCTTAGTTGCATTAGCCCTTTGCTTAACTTTTTTGTTATGAAAGCGATTTTAATGTTTTACGAATTATATAGGTTTTGATCTTTAAGTAGATTAATTATACTAGCAATACTTAAGGTGTTTACTCTTTTAACCAATTTGATGATTTATATTATTATGAGTAATAATGTCATTTAGTTAACCAAAAATTTGATAATTACACGTTCTCACAGCTAGGTCTGACTTCCTCTAAACCGTTTTCATAGAGCTTAATCAGGTATTTCCAAGGCTTAATCAAGTCAAACATTTTAGGGCTTAATCAGGTATTTCCAGGCTTCATTAAGTCGGGCCTTTCTAGGACTGGCCTAGACACGGCCTTCCGACTCGCTACCTCGGGGCTTTTCAGGCTGGACTCCAGCTATACCTGGACATTTTTATGCATGTCTATTTAAAACTGTATGTCATTTTTATTATAATTTGTATACAAGATTAAATGCATTTGATTTGAATCTGCTGCAAATCAAAATGTAACGTGATAAATGTTACAATCTTTTTGACTTGCTACTTTTTGGCTATTAATCATATGAAGGTTTGCTAAATAAAATAAACATTTATCTTTTCTTTTCAACCCCCATTCCAAGCCCATAACTCTTTGGTGCTTTGGGCAGAGCACCTTCATACTCTCCAACTTTCAGGCCTACTTCACTTATCTAACCTGACAAAGAAATCTGCAATCCAATTTCTCATTGGTTATCTGAAAATCTAGTGGGACCCACCAATTTCTTTAATGATCAACTACCTTATCCACCTTACTAATAAAGAATCATTAGAAGAAAATAAACAACAACCCATTTTTGTCACATAACAATCAAAAGGGTATATAAATATCCCCAAATCAACTAGATTCATCATCTTCAACTATCTTTCTTAGATATTTACTCAAAATCCTCTTCACATTTGCACCTCCAATGGCTCTCCAAGCTACTTCATCTTGTTTCTCCATCCACAAAGAGGTTTCTTTTCTTCTTCAACTTTCTTTAATGCTCTTTGTATTTGAATCTTTTATTAAGGGTGTCCCACAGTCCAACGCTCTTCCGAGCCCAATCCTGACAAATTATGACGGTAAGAAACTAGCTGGATAATATAGGTGGCCACAACTGTTGTACATACGGTATGTATATTGCTAAATTGCTAAATGCACCCATGTCTGTTAATTTTGCCATCACCTATGGCAACATCATGACTTACTTTTTACGATTTTTAGTACATGATTTGACCTGATTCTACCATAATTGAGTGATGCATGTAGCAATAACCATCTTTAATTAATCAAAGTGGTACATTTTGCAGGGGAAAGCCAATGCATCTTTGAAGGATTCAAGCTTATTTGGAGCATCATTTTCATCTCATCTTAAAGTTGACCTCAAATCATCACTATCAAGAAACATGGTGGGTTATCTACTTAATGTCTTTGCAACATTTACAAAATGTCAAAAATGTGTTAAATTTTGTGTGCCATAGAACTTAAGTTTACAACACCAAATACCTATATGGCACACTTTTAACAGATACTTTTAAAATAAAATGTCGTATTAATTTTTTATACGACATTATTTAAAAGTTGTCTCATAAAACAAGTGTTTTATAAGACACTCTATTTCAAAAGTACCCCAAAAACTTGTTAAGATGTCAAAAAACACCCTATAAAGTTATTAAAACACTTTTACTTAAGAAACATAATTGTTTAGTCTTGTTAACTTTAACTCATAGAAATCAGTTTATTAGAACACTAAGACATTTTGGAGTCCTACAATCCCAATTTTGTTGCACCGTGTATAGTTTCCACTATAACAAGATTGGGCTTCTTGCAGACGGAATTTAGCCGAAGGGGTGCACTCAAAATCCAAGCCGTAACCACTACAACACCGTCCGTGAACCAAGCCTCGACCGACGCGAAGAAAACCCTACGAAAGGGCACGGTCGTCATCACGGGGGCGTCCTCGGGTTTGGGCCTAGCCACCGCAAAAGCGCTAGCAGAAACGGGAAAGTGGCACGTGATAATGGCTTGTCGGGATTTTCTAAAGGCGGAAAGATCGGCCAAATCGGTTGGAATGCCAAAGGAGAACTATACGGTTATGCATTTGGACCTCGCGTCGTTTGACAGCGTGAGGCAGTTTGTCGCCAATTTCAAGCAATCGGGTCAGCCGCTCGACGTGTTGGTTTGCAACGCGGCCGTTTATTTTCCGACCGCAAAGGAGCCCACGTATACGGCTGATGGGTTCGAGCTCAGTGTTGGGACTAACCATCTTGGTCACTTCCTGCTTGCAAGATTGTTGCTTGATGACTTGAAGCAGTCTGATTACCCATCAAAAAGACTCATTATTGTTGGCTCAATTACAGGTATTATACAATTCTTATCACTAATGTTACAACAAAATTGGTTTTATGAATAATGCATTTGGTACCGTGTATTATAGGACAAAACATAACGAATTATTGTTTTACGTTTGATAGGACTTTTATGTAAAACAGACATACATAAACAAACTAGAATAAACATAATATTTTACTGATGTGACCCCAAATATAACATGAGTTTTTTCTAGAACATGAAATACTCCCTCCACTATACATTTTACTTTTTCCTTAAATTTTATTTATGTTACTCTATGCTGCTGAATAAACTTTCATTTTACTGTATAAATTGGAGTTGGAGATAATATAAAGAGTCATTTTAATCATCTTGATAAAAACCTTTTAATCATATTTTTGTTATAAAAACATTTATTTATTATAATTTAATAAATTACTTAAATTTATCAAAATGTAAAGAAGATATAAACAATTCATTAGAGGTAAATGAGTAATTTTATGTGTTCTATTCTGACAACTATTCTGTCATGTCTGGATACCAAATGCACCCTACAGAATGCCAAATATCTCCTATGTCCTAATAGATTGCTTCACATGACGTAAGTTTATACGATCAAACAATTGTGTTTTTCGGCATCCTTATCAAGTTTTTGTTAAGACATTGTTAGAAATAAAACATCATATTAGCCTTTTTTATATGACATTATTTGAATTAAAAAATGTCCTACAAGAACAAGTGTCTATAAAATGATGTATTCATAGGACACTGTGTCCTGTAAAAAAGCTAGCAAGACACTTTATTTCTTAAAAACTTGTTAGGATGCCCAGAACATCCTATCTTAGCACTTTTGAGCGAACAATTCATGTTTCGTAAATTTAAGTCCTGTAAAGAAGTCTATTAGTACATTTAGACATTTTAACATCCTCTCTGTGTGTGTGTTTATGCTCGTAAATTGAAATGTGATGATACTACAGGCAACACGAACACGTTGGCCGGGAACGTACCTCCGAAGGCTAACCTCGGGGACATGAGGGGTCTAGCTGGTGGACTAAACGGGCTCAACAGCTCAGCCATGATCGACGGAGGAGATTTCGATGGTGCCAAGGCATACAAAGATAGCAAGGTTTGCAACATGCTCATGATGCAAGAATTCCACCGACGTTACCACGAAGAGACCGGCATTACGTTCGCTTCCCTGTACCCGGGTTGTATCGCGACTACGGGCTTGTTCCGGGAGCATATTCCACTTTTCAGACTTCTCTTCCCTCCATTCCAAAAGTTCATCACCAAGGGCTACGTCTCCGAAGAGGAATCTGGCAAAAGACTCGCTCAGGTAAACACCCGACCCGACCATAAATGTGTCGTTTGAGGTTGTGCTACGATAAAATCAACTTTATAGAACGTCAAATATGTCTAGATGTCCTAGTAGACTGCTTTATAGGACTTAATTCAGTGGAGCAAACAATTGTGTGCTTTCTACATAAACCCCACTATATTCTATATACACCACCCCTAGAGGGAGGTTCAGGGGAAAACTCAAAGAAAAGAAAATTGTGGAACACCCTAATGACAGTATTCATGTGTGGACACAAGTAATTCATGTTGTTTTTTGTTTTTATGTACGTGTACATGTTATGCATATGTGCATGCTATAACTTACTTGTGTGCATATGTGCATACATCTCGATGAATGATTACCAGGGTGATCTTTAGTATCTAACCTTTTCTTTTTGCAGTTTTCCCCGGAACCTCACCCTACACCCCCATTTATGTATTTATGTTAGAATCGGGTCAAATTATACATTGAAATGTAAAAAGATAGTTTTGATGTTGATGTATCTGAGGAGGAGATTAGTAGGTAGCGTATTAACTTCTTACAAAGTATTTTAGAAAGTAATCCAATGGGCGAATCTTTTTATAAGACACTTTTTTTTTTCCGGATTATGTCATACTTAAAAACATTGATTCTCAAAAGTAGTTATTTTTGTAGTGACTGTTTGATTCTATAAACCTATAAATCAATTTATTATGATATTTAAACATATTTGACTTCCTATGAAGTTTTGCGAATAAGTATGTTTTTTGGTTTGTGATACAGGTTGTGAGTGATCCAAGCTTGACAAAATCAGGAGTTTACTGGAGCTGGAACAACAACTCGGCTTCGTTCGAGAACCAGTTGTCAGAAGAAGCTAGTGATGTCACCAAGGCTCGTAAAGTCTGGGAGATAAGCGAGAAACTTGTCGGGTTGGCTTAATCATGATAGATCTCTATTCGGTTTGATCCGTCTCGGTGAGAATGTGAGTGTAGGACATGAGCATGGGCAGTTTTTTCATTGTAAATTTAGGTCGGGTTCGACAATAAAATCACTCGGAATTTACTTGCAAGTTCTTGTTTCTTTCTAATAAGGCAGCAACTAAAGCATCAGAAAATACTAAAAGAGAATTATCCATTTTGATCTTGTATATTTCAAACTGAAATAGTATGGCTGTTTTTGGGTAAGCGCTAACCTAGTGTCTTGGTAAGCATTGATCGATAGAGAAGTCGATTTTCAGTTGTAAACGGGGGATGCGGGAGGAAAGTAAAAAAATGTTGTGTTCTCGAATGTACAATGTACAATCGATGATACCTCGAACGTACATTTGCTTGCAAAGTAGTCATAGCCCGCCAATTTTTCACTAAATAAGCATGACAGTATTCAACTTTAGAAAAGTAGCATGGAAAACTAGTCACGAAGTTTAGATACATAGAAAGCAACCAAACAACGAAAATAGCAACCACTGTTTAAATTTCGTAAGCGGGAAACCTAGCCTCGGACGGATCTACCATGTCGAAAAAAACATAAGCCATTCCTCCGATGCCTTCAATTAGCGAAAACGCATGGTCGCCTCCATGGATTGCCCCTTCCGATATAAGCATTTGACCTTTCTCATGAAGAAAACCCGCGAAAGCATTGGCCCTGTACATCACGTCCCCCGTTAAGCGATAGAGCGAAAGAAAAACATACGTGTTCCCGTGACAGATTTCGACTCGTTTAAGTAAGCCGTGTTCCCGTACCACCTCCGCTGCATCCACGGCTGGCTTGTGAAATTCTTTCTATTTGTTAGCTTTCGTCTCCTGTTGCTGATATCGTACCCATGAAATCTGTAGGTAACAACGTAGATAACCTTGCTCTAGTTGTATATATCCTGTCAGTGCTAATGTTTCTTTGCCTAATAAGCCGCCCACTGGGGGACTTATCAAGCGAGGTGAAGAGATTATCAATTGTGATAATTCTACGCATTTGAAATTTGGATGTTAGTAACAATGGCGACGATGCAGTTTGCACAATTAAAAATCTCGATAACGGGAAAGAGTTTGTGGTTGGTGAGGTGAGAGAGGATCAGAGGATGGTATGTGGGGAAAGCTTAAGGAAGTTGGTACAGGGAGGCATTTAACCATGGAAGAATTTGAAATGTGCGTTGGGCATTCACCTATTGTTCAAGAGTTGATGAGAAGGCAAAATCTGGTAATAAGGATTCACCCAACACCAAAAGCGGTGGGAATGGATCAAAACTGAAACAGAAGGGGGGCTGGTTGAAGAGTATTAAGAATGTAGCAAGTTCGGTTACGGGGAGTAAGGAGAAACGGAGCAGCAATGAGAGAGATACGTCATCAGAAAAGGGTGGAAGAAGGTCTAGTTCTGCCATCGATGATAGCCATGATGTTTTGTTCCACGGTCCAGAGAGAATATGTGTTCGACAGTATGGGAAATCATGTAAAGATCTTACGGCTCTTTATAAAATCCAGGAGATACAGATACATGCTCACAATGGATTGATCTGGACATTAAGTTCATCTTGGATGGAAAGTATCTTGCTAGTGCTGGTGAGGACCGTCTAATTCATGTCTAGCAAGTTGTGTCCTTATATAGAAAAGGTGATCTTGTATTTGATAAGCACGAAGATGACAATCTGAATGTGTTATTGTTGTCTAATGGGTCACCACAAGCAGCCTTGGCTTCGCCAAATAGTCAACGTGAAAAGAAGAGAAGAGGAAGGTTATCCATAAGCCGAAAGTCCACAAGCTTGGACCATATTGTAGTGCTAGAGACTATGTTTGCACTGTCAGCAAAACCGGTCTATTCTTTCAAATGACACCTGGATGATGTGCTTGAAGTGTCCTTGTCCTGGTCCAAATCTCAGGTTAGCAAGCAGTGGTTGATCAAATTGTTTCTGTAAACTTCTTAGTTGCACGAACATCATCTTTCCTATGGATATTCATGCTACCCATAGAAAAGATGATGTCTGTACAACTAAGAAGTTTACAAAAGCACTTTGATCAACCACTACTTGCTCACCTGAGATTTGGACGAGGACATGTCAAGCACATCATCCAAATGTCCTTTGAAAGAACGGACCGGTTTTTCTGACAATGCAAACATAATCTCAGGCACTACAATATGGTCCAAGCTTGTGGACTTTCGGCTTCTAGATAACCTTCCTCTTCTCTTCTTTTCACGTCGGCGATGCCAAGGCTGCTTTTGGTTGGACAACAATAACACATTCAGGTTGACATCTTCGTGCTTAATTATCAAATAAAAGATCACCTGTTCTATCTAACGACACAACTTGCCAGACATGAATTAGACGGTCCTCACCAGCACTAGCAACATACTTTCCATTCAAGCTGAACTTAACGGTCAAGATCGATCCACTATGAGCATGTATTTGCATCTCCTGGCTCAGCCATAAGATCTTTACAAGATTTCCCATAGTGTCGAACACGTATTCTCTCTGGACCATGGAACGAAACATCATGGCTATCATCGATGGCAGAACTAGACCTTTTCCACCCTTTTCTGATAACGTATCTCTCTCATTGCTGCTCCGTCTCTCCTTACTCCCTGTAACCAAACTCGCTACATTTTTAATACTCTTCAACCAGCCCCCCTTGTGTTTCAATTTTGATCCATTCCCACCGCTGTTGGTGTCGGGTGAATCCTTATTACCAGATTTTGCCTTCTCATCAACTCTTGAACAATAGGTGAATGCCCAACGCACATTTCAAATTCTTCCATGGTTAAATGCCTCCCTGTACCAACTTCCTTAAGCTTTCCCCGTGTACCATCATCCCTCACTTCACCACACCAACCACAAACTCCTTCCCGTTATCGAGATTTTTAATCGTGCAAACCACATCATCGCCATTGTTACCAACATCCAAGTCCAAATGCGTAGAATCATCACAATTGACAATCTCTTCACCTCGCCTAATAAGTCCCCAGTGGGCGGCTTATTAGGCAAAGCAGCATTAGCACTCACAGCAGATTCAACTAGAACAAGGTTTTCGACGTTGTTACTTACAAATTTCGCCGGTGTCTGTCTGCATCGGGAGACGAAAACGAATGAATGGAAACAATTTCACGATAGGAATCCAAATTATTAGAACTAGAATTACGGTGCTCATGATTGGCAGACTTTGATCGAATGATGCCAGTGTTGGAAGAAATCAAAGAAGAAGCCAGATGGCCTAATTGATCCACATACTTACCAAATTTCACAACGGCGGTGGACGACGGTGGTTGACGGCGGTGGCTGAGCCCCATCCGTCGGAGCAACCGCATACGGCGTTCGTCCACCGACGACGGCCGCGAGATCCAGACCTCGTAATCGTTCGCAATCCCTAACGGAAATTTAGGGATAGGTATGGGGCGTGCCAAAGCATCATCACAAACACAATCACCAACACAACTGCAATTCGGATCACCTAGAATTCTACCATCATCATCATCGTCTTCTTCTTCGTCGTCATTGTCTTTGTGGTCGTGTTTGCTCATGGTTAGGGCATTCTCTTCGTCATATCAGGTTCGTACAAGAGGTCCCGCCATAAAAAGATGACCGTTTTTCACATATACGATGCCTTTTGGTTATTTATTGGGCAAAATTTAAGTAACTTTTTAATTTAAATTTACCTATTATACCATGTTTTTTATGCCACCTCATTGTCTACGTATATGGGATTGCTAATGTAGCATTTATTATTACAATATTTGTATTTTTAAAATCTATATATAATAAAAGAGTAACTGATCTGCCACGTAATTACTATTTGATCCCGTGTAATACACGGGATAATTTTTAGTAAAATAAAGGTTTTATCCCGTGTAATACACGGGGTAATTTAATTAAAAGATAAATTAGGTAGACTAATTTAATATTTAAATTGATAGAGATAAAATATTTTGAATCTAAAGTAGTTGAATTAATAGGTTGAAGTTTAATATTTAATATGATAAAGTTTAATAATTTTAAAATAAAATAGCTGAATTAATAGGTTGAAGTTTAATATTTAAATATAGGATGTGTGATAAAATGATATATATATATATATATGGTAAAAATTCAAAAGATTAAAAAAATAAAAAATTAGAACTATTTTTGTAATACAAAATAACACAAAAAGTGTAATCAATGAGCATAAATACAAAGTCACATACGAGAAATCAACAACTCCAAATTGAACTATAAACATGAATAGAATCATCATAATCATATCATCATGTGTAGGAAAAAATAAAAATTGAAGAGCGTTTGTAATACAAAATAACACAAAAAGTGTAATCAATGACCATAAATACAAAGTCACATACGAGAAATCAACAACTCCAACTTGGACTATAAACATGAATAGAATCATCATAATCATATCTTCATGTGTAGAAAAAAATAATAGTTCTAATTTTTTATTTTTTTAATGTTTTGAATTCTTACCATATTACAGAACAATGGATGAAAAGAATATCACTCTTATAGACAACCATGATATACAAAAAGATGCTTTTACTGTCAAGGTCAGAATCATTCGTTTATGGAGTCAACCACTCTTCAAAGATCATGAGCAATTATATTCTATCGAGATGACTTTAATGGATGATGAAGTAAATAATTTTTTTTAAATCTTTAGTATCATATTCATAATATTTTCGTATTAATTTTTAATGTATTTCTTTCTGATTTTGATATAGTTATTCGAAGTAAATTTTATAAAATAGTTATTTGTCATGTCTTCTTATTTTTTAACAATTCTTATTTTTCCTATATTCATGTATTAACAATAGAATTATACTAATTTATTTTATATTAATAATTAATTATTGTTAATACTTTCACTTTTTTATAACTTTAATCTACTAATTTATATATTTTTAGAGTTTCTATATTTAAAAACCATTTTAATATCTTAAATATAACTTTTTTTAAATTAAGATAATAGATAATTATCTGTTAGATAATAGTTGAATTAATAGGTTGGAGTTTAATATTTAATAGGATAAAGTTTAATAATTTTAAATTTCGAATCAGTTAATATGTAATAGGATAAAGTTTAATAATTTTAAATTTTAAATGAATGGCATATAGTTTTTTTGATATGAATTATTTTACTAAAAATTATCCCGTGTATTACACGGGATCAAATCTAGTTAATTTAATATAACATCAACACTTTCATCTTTAACATAGTTATATTTTTCGTATTAATTAATCTAAATGCATGTATATTTATCATCATCAAAAGGACACATTGCAACTTCTATTTAACAACCCAAAATAGAACATGATGCGTTTTTTGGGATGGAGAAAGTATTTACTAATATAAAAAGTCACATTTCACGAATAAAATTATTCACAAAATATCATTTTCTCATCATAAATCACGTTCATCGTGATTTTTTTAAACATTTTTATTCATGAAATGTGATTTTTTGTAAAAATGTTATGAAATTGTAACTTTTGATAAACATGGTGAATTGATTAAATGTACAATGTTTAAATAATAATAAGATCAAAACCAAAAAGTGCAATAAGGTAATAGGAAGTTTTGATGTTATAATAAAATAATTTTGGAAATACAATATTGTAATAATAAATGTCATGTCAACAATATGGTACACGTGGATAGTCTACATGGACAATGAGGTAACATGAAAACATGGTATAAGGCCATCCACAATGGTACCACCCATACCACCTGCATAGACTGCCACCTCAGCGCCACATCAGCTTTACCACTACCTTACCATTACCATACCATTCACCCACACCCGTACCACTCATACCACCTGTATGATTTTTTAAATAAAATACTATAAATTTAAATACTATAAATTTAAATAATATAAAGTTAAATACTATAAATTAAAAATAAAATTACATTAATATTAAAATTTCATTCAAATTAAAAAAAACTAATTAAAAATAAAAAATACAATAAAACTAATTATGATGCATAGAATCCCACAAATGTTGAGATAAATCGACGCGAAGGTTGGCGTGCCTCTCTCGGTTTTTTACGAAGTTGACGTTGTTTGCTCGTTCTTCTTCCGAGATCGTTGTCTCGACTTCGCTCGGTAAAACCTCCGTAGGATCAAAAGGATAATGTGAAAACCCTTCGTCTTCACGAATCATGTTGTGTAAAATTATACACGTGTACATGATTTCTTGTAATTTCCTTCGTGACCATACCCGTGCCGGTCTAGCAACGACGTGCCATTTACTTTTAAGCGTGGCGAATGTCCGTTCGATGTCTTTTCTTGCCGATTCTTGACGTGTCGTGAACTGCACCCGTGGCACTTCCACAGGGTACCTAAATGCTTTCACGAAAGTTGTCCACTCGGGATATATCCCGTCGGCAAGATAATACCCGTGATGGTAGTGTACGTTATTCGCTACAAACGAACTATCGGGCGCTTTATTTTCGAATAAATCGTTGAAAATCGGTGATTGATTCACAACGATTATGTCGTTCGTGGCACCCGGAACCCCGAAAAATGCGTGCCAAATCCATTCATCGTATGATGCGACGGCTTCAAGAATTACCGTCGGTCCATCGTGATCACCTCTATGGAATTGACCCCTCCATGCGACGGGACAATTTTTCCATCCCCAATGCATACAATCTATCGAACCAAGCATGCCGGGTAAGCCGTGTCGTTGTTCGTGCAACGCGTAGATAGCCTGAATATCGCTAGCAGTTGGCTTTCGTAAATATTGTCGCATATAGAGTTTAATAACACCTTGACAAAAAAAATTTAGGCATTCCCTTGAGGTCGTTTCGCCCATCCTTAGGTACTCGTCCATAGAATCTGAAGAAGTCCCGTACGCCAATTGTCGGATAGCGGACGTACACTTTTGAAGCGGAGAAAACCCCTTCACGCCTCTTGCATCCCACTGCTGCTTGAAACAATCAAACTCTCTTTCAAGATCGGAAACTATCCGTACGAATAGTCGTCGACTCATACGAAACCGCCGTTTAAAGTCTTCGTCGTTGTACACCGGGTTATCCGAAAAGTAGTCGGCGACAAGTTTATCGTGTCCATCTTCCCGACCTCTATCTTTATTCGGCCCTCTCGGTCTAGGGTTTGACGGTTCCGCCTCTCCGTTTTGGATACGTTGAATAATCAATTGCGTCGCTTGAATGGTGTTCGTAACAATTTGATCCACGATGAGATCAAATTCTTCGTCGTCGTCGAAAGGATTCATTATTTGAAAGAAGATGAGAGGTTTAAGAGAAGTTTAAGAGAATTAGAGGTGAATAGGAGAAGTTTAGAGGTGAAAGAATGAGAAAAATTTGTTGGGGTTTGGAGGTATATATATAGATAAAAAGGAAAAAAAAAGAAAAAAAAATATATATATATAAATATAACCGTTGTATAACGGTCAAAAAAGAAAAAAAAACAAAAAAAAAAGTTTGCGTCTTAAAACCATCGGCATGCCCTCACCGTTGCCTCACCAAACCGCTCCCTCACCGGCATACCGCGGCGGTGTTACCGCCGGTATGCCGGCTGCACCGTTGTGCAAACCGTCCCAATGCGGATGGCCTAATAGGTAAATTTAAATTAAAAAGTTACTTAATGCTATATTAGGTAAAAATTTCAAAGTATAATGCTCTAATAAAAAATAATATAAAAGTACAATGTTGTAATAAGAAAAACTGAAAATACAATACTATAATAAACAAATTGATGAAAGTAAGTTGTTATTTACGCATTTTGCCCGTTATTTATTTTTCATTGATGGCGATATTGTTTTTGAACTATAATATTTAGGTTATGTTTAGCAAACTAGATGAGAAGTTAGCTAAACACCGGTAAACTAGATGACTGATATGTCAACTGATGAACAAATTATATTTGATAAAAACTAGCTTATAAACATATAAAATGACTAAAAAGGTCATCTAGAATAAATAATTAAGTACAAATATTTTATAATATAATTAAGATAAATTGCTAATAATATAATAAAAATAAATTTTTAATAATATAATATGTTAAATAATATAAAAAGGATAGTAAATAAATAAAATCATACATATTAATTGAAAGGGTATAAAATTGATTATTATATATATATATATATACACACACATTATAAAATTAGAATTTGTTAAAATAAATTATAGAAAAAATCTACATTAATTTATGATTTTAGATAATCATTACGTATAATACAAATAAAAATAAAATTGGTCAACCTAAATAATTAGTATTTTAAAAAAAGTATAGTTAAGAATTAGATTAAACATCTTATAAAAATGTTTAGCATGTTTTGATTATCCATAAAAAAAAACATTAATTAAATTCTATATAACTTAGATAAGCATCTTTAAGATTGTTATATTTGCTTGTTAATAACTATAAGTTAATATTTATGATAATAATTAAATACCGGCATAACATTCGCTTCCCTATACCTGGGTTGTATCGTGACTACGGGCTTGTTTCGGGAGCAAATTTCGCTTTTCCGACTCCTCTTCCCTCCGTTCCAAAAGTTCATCACCAAGGGTTCGTCTCCGAGGAGAAATCTCGCAAAGACTAGCTCAGGTAAACACTCCGACAATATATGTGTCGTTTGATGTTGTGCTACGATAAAATCAGCTTTATAGGACATCAAATATGTCTAAATGTCATAGTAAACTGCTTTATAAGACTTAAATTCAGTGGAGCAAACAATTGTGCTTCCTACATAAACACGACTATATACACCCCTAGAGGAAGGTTCACGAGAAAACTCAAAGGAAAAAAAATATGGAACACCCTAGTAATAGTTCATATGTGCATACAAATAATTGAAGTTGTTTTTTGGTTTTATGTACATATGCATGTTAAATTACTTTTATGCATATGCGCATACATCTCGATGAATGATTACTGGGGCGTTTTTAGTATATAATTTTTTTGCAGTTTTACCCTGAACCTGGCCCTACACCCCTATTTATGTATTTATATCATAATCAGGTCAAATTATATATTGAAAATGTAAAAAAAAATAGTTTTGATGTTGATGTATCTGAGGAGGAGATTAGTAGGTATATTTTATATTTTATAGGGTAATCCAATTAACACATTTTTTTATAAGGCACATTTTTCAGATAATGTCATACAAAAAACTAATAGAATGCTTTCTTTCAAAGTTATCCTTAAAAGCTTTGATTCTTAAAAGAGTCCTATCAACTTATTGTAACACCCTTACATAGATCAGCCAACTGTTTGGCTCTATAAACGTAAGTCCAATAAATCAGTTTAGTATGACATTTAAACATATTTGACTTCATACGAAGTTTTGCAAATGTTTTTGGGTTTGTGATACAGGTCGTGAGTGATCCCATCTTAATAAAATCAAGAGTTTACTGGAGCTAGGACAACAATGCGGCATCGTTCGAGAACCAGTTGTCATAAGAAGCTAGCGATGTCACCAAAGCTCGTAAAGTATGGGAGGTAAGTAAGAAACTTGTCGGGTTGGCTTAATCACGATAGATCTCTATTCGTTTTGATCCATCGCAGTGAGAATGTAAGTGTCGGACATCGCATGGAGTTTTTCATTGTAAATTTAGGTCGGGTTCAGTCGAGTTCGACAATAAAATCACTCCGATTTACTTGCAAGTTCTTGGTTCTTTCTAATAATACGACGACTAAAGCATCAAGAAATACTAAAAAAGAATCATTGATGCGGGCCGAGCTGTGGAAGAGATGGCCTTGACGTTTCTGGAGGCCCATGATCGGTCCAACTTCAAAAGGGCATAACTTTCGCTCCGGTTGTCCGTTTTGGACGATCCACCTGTCGAATCGAAGCTTGAGACAGGGAGCACGTCATGGGTAGGGCCCGTAGGGGCCTACAGACTTTTCGACCCCTAAAAACGTTGTTTAAGTGTCGTTTTGAACGTTTTTGTGTTTTTTTTTTATCGTTTTGGGCTTTTGCTTTGGGCTTTAGTGTTCGGCCTGTTACTTTTGTCTGGCCCGGTTCATTTTGGCCTTCTATTTAGGGTTTAATATTGTGATTTGGATGAACAGTTAATTAATCAGAGATTTTTTGTTTGTTTCCCAATTCTTGAATTCTTTATTAAGGTTTAGGCTTTGAAGCCTAGGGTTTGGTATTCTACGAATCAACAAACCTTAGAAGAGGTTGAACACGGCATTCATAGAATCAACGTGTTCGATCCTTGTTTCACTCATACACGCTGCATCAATCATCTATTTTGATCTTGTATATTTCAAACTGAAATATTATGGTTGTTTTCGGTAAGTGTTAACCAAGTGAGATGTGCTAAAAAATGAGAAGTGGAGAAGTGATCTCTACCACTCATCCGGTCAATAAAGGCGGCTTTGACCGGGTGCCCTCCTTTAATAATCTCCACCCTCCCATCAATCGCGTCAATCCTCCGTGATGGCGTCCACCGTAACCGGTCACACCCTCCCATGGATGCTCGTAACACATATTGTGCTCTCATTTGTGTCCGAGTTCAAAACCAGAAACTAATTTTCATTTGAACGCACATATATGCGTACGGTTACACATGTCTCAAGATTGAAGGGAGTAGGTCTATAGCGCAAGCCGAGGTGAGGAAAAGGTTCTAAGATCTGGGTATTTACTAGGGTAGGATTTTATCTCATTTAATCTTTTTATAAAGACATGAGAAAACTTTATTTTAATATTTTAAAAAAATAAAATTTTAATTAGATATTTAATAGTTCTTTATGTGACGTGCCTAGGCCCAAATGGCACTTTCGGGAGGCCTTAGCGAGCTTCGTGAACACACCTCACCTTAACTTTAAAAAGCCCAAGACCCCGAGCCTTAATTAATTCATTTGTTAAAACGGGTCCTAAGAGAATTTTTTATGACAAAATAAAAAATGGTATATATATAATCGGTCATATAATCAGGGTTACATAGATGCCTTTTATGAAATATTCTCAACTTGGGGATGAGAAAATGCGCCTCAACGTGCTTTTGACAACTTTGAGTAAGAGGCGGTCAACAAATAGTAACCACCCCCAAGACTCCACCCCGACTCCCTACAATGTACAATCAATGATACCCTCAAACGTACATTTGCTTTGCAAAGTAGTCAAAGCCCGTCAGTTTTTCACTAAATAGGCATGACAGTATTCAACTGTAAAAAAGTAGTATGGAAAACTAGTCACGAAGTTTAGATACATAGAAAGCAACCAAACAACGAAAATAGCAACCGCTATTTAAAGTTCATAAGCGGGAAACCTAGCCTCGGATGGATCTACCATGTCGAAAAAAAGATAAGCCATTCCTCCGATGCCTTCAAATAGCGAATACGCGTGGTCACCTCCATGGATTGCCCCTTCCGATATAAGCGCTTGACCTTTCTCGTGGAGGAAGCCCGCGAAAGCTTTGGCCCGGTACAAATACTTCACGTCACCCGTTAAGCGATAGAGCGAAAGAAAAACGTACGTGTTCCCGCTGATTCCGTGACAGATTCCGACTCGTTTAAGTAAGCCGCGCTCCCATACCACCTCCGCCGCATCCACGGCCGCCTGGTGGAATTCCTCGCTTCCAAAAACCTGATAGAATACGAGCAATTAACATATTTGGTTCGAATCATAGTTTCTCTGAAGGATTAATGTTAGCTTCTTCGTGGTTTGTCCTCGGAAAGTCAACATGGTTTGACCATCAAAGAGTCAATTTTGTCGATTTGGTGAATAAGATACATTTTTTTTTTCAAATTGAATCGGTCTTCATCTTTAAAACAAATATACTTTGTCTGAAAATGAGAGAAAAAGCGATGGCTCTGAAAAGACGTTGATATCAAGAAGAAGAATAAAAAAAGAAAAAGAAAATCAAAATTGGAGAAAAATGGTCGTATTATTTATACATTAAAAGATAAAAAGTTCAAATTTTTGCTTCAAATAAGATTCAAACCATGACCTCTTGTATGTTAAAGCGATAATCCAACTAATGTTTACTTTCTGTTATAAATTTGACATTATAATATTTAAGTGTACCCCTCAAAATCAAGCAGTTGTACCTTTCAGACGTCTAAATATTTAAGGGCACTCCTGATTTCTTCACAATCTATGTTGAAACCTCCTTTCTCAATGACTCTTTTGCAGAATAATCTAACAGAGATCCATATATTCTAACATGGTATCAAAGTCAGGGTCTACAAGACTACAAGCCTAGGCTCTCGACAATTTGTGATGAGTTGTGCCCAATCTAGCCCACTCTTGACCCTCTAGGACAACTTGTGCACATCTAGCCTTTGTTGGAGGGGAAGTTGGAGTCCTACATCAGCCAGACTTAGACCATTTCTTCTCAACATATGTCATAAAGATTCTTTTGAATAGTAATCTAATAAGGTTCCATATATTCTCATGCATACCTTTGCTGCTTTTGCAAGGGTAAGCGCGACACCGGGGGCACCATGACACCAATGCACTAGACAATCAGATTCGTTTCCTTCACTCGAGGGATAATTTCCACTCGGGAACCTATTCTTGATCATGTACAAGAGTGTACCCTTCACATCCTCCAACTCATCTTCCGTAAGTGTCATATCCATCAATACGCTCATTATCCCCGCGAGTCCATGAGCCGCTCCCCAATACCTTTTCCCATGCCACTCGTACATCAACGGCGACTCCCCCGTGCCCAAATTTCTACCGTTCTTTAAAATTTCATCCACAACCATTTTCTACAAAACAAAGAATCAAACACACGACCATCGTTATAAAAATCAAAAACAAGAAACGTGCGAACTCAAAATCTTACCATTTGAGTCGAAGAAATTGCGTCTTCACCAAGATTCTTGTTTAGGAACAAGCATGCCCATAAGTAACCCGCTCTACCATACAATAGTTCATCGGGAATATCATTAGGAAGCTTAATCTGCATAGAAAAATGTAACCCGATTGACCCACGAAACAACCCCAATAAGGGCGTACATGTCAATGTTCACATGAATAATACCTCTCTAAATCTTGTCAAATAGTGATCACACAAATAATCATCGTTGGCATGTTTAGCCACAACGGCACCAAGAGCGTAGACACCTGCCTGCCCACACATAAACGTCTTGCAACTGCAATCCCATTTACGATCATTAGACATGTAGTTTGGTTGCACAATACCCTTCTAAAAATATTTAGAAACAAGAACCATAGCACCAAGATCACAAGTGGAAAACAGATGATTTACTCTTTGAGGCAGAGGTCAGGTTTGTGTACATCTGAACCCAGACCCTGCTTTTGAGTGGGATTTACTGAGTCAGTTTGATTTAATTTGGTTTGGTAATGGCACTAACTTCTTTTTTCCATGGTCTTCTACCCTTTTGGCCACGCTATTCAATGCAAAACGCGTTGTTTACATGACCGGGGCAAACTTTTTGACTTATGGGCTCCACAAATACCCCACTTTTTGACCCACACACACAAAAAAACAATTTATTGTCTTTTACCACCAAAAACTAATCCAAACACTTTTTTAGAAACTCCTTTGCCACCACAATAAGTCAATAAGCACTTTTGGAGTTCAAAAAGCACTCCCGAACACCCTCTTACACTTGAAACTTCACAGCAAAACATTATGAAGATACAAAAACACCTTGACAGTATTTTTGCTGTGAAGTTTCAACTATAAAATGTGGTCTCGCGGGTTTCACAAAAAACTACTTGGACTCACATGGTCTCAAATCTATATGTGTGTGTGTGTGTTGTGGAACCTCCCTGCTCTCCTCAATGGGTCTTTTGGAGAGCAATCCAAAAGGATTTCACATATTCTCACATGGTATTAGAGTCAAACAACTATCCTCTAGGGACTTGACACTCTGAGATAATATATGCCCACGGGCTTTGTCGATGGGGGCATGTTAGTGGCACAACATACGTCCATCACATGTTAGAGTCTCACATCAGTTAGTCTTGGACCAATCATCCTCGATATATGTTGGAACCCAAGATCTTTCATCATCATCTAAATCAAACCTAATGTTCTTTACAACAGAAAACTATTCACAAACTCATAACAACCTTAATCATCAATTACCTCCTAAAAAAATTTCATTCAAATCAAGGGAAAGTAATGCATTTGTCAAGATTCAAATGATCATAATAAGGCCATACGTACCACTGGTGGGTAATTTTGGGCTTTCATGAATGGGTTAAATTCGGGCCCACATGACTAGTGGTACGACTTTTTTGGCTAAATTTGGGGTCCAACTCGAGCTCTAGAGCTCGAGCAATTTCTCTCTCTCTCTCTCTTCTATATATATATATATATATATATATATAATTTAAAAAAAATGAAAAGGGTATGAATTGAGTTGAGCCCAAAAAATGATAGTGGTATGAGATATGAAAGGTTGGTGATGGTTTGAGATTGGGATAGTGAAAAGCTGATGTGACGCTAACGTGGCAGTTTTGAGTAGAGCCAAAACTCATAGGGGTACTCATGGCCTAAAAGCTTTGTAAAAATATCATAATTCATAATCATCAACATAACAAAAATCAAAGAATATAAGCAACAAACAACCTGGATCCATGAGCAGCAGAATCACAAGCTTTAAGAATATCTTTACACAATTTAAGATCTTTCTTGTTATGGCCGACTTTATAACCTTTGAAAATCAAGAAAGCCGTCCCTAAAGCGCCTGTATACAATGTATAATCCTTCAGACGTTTCCCAATGTTCCCCCATGTCTCCGTCACAATCTATAAACAAAAAAAAAAAAAGGAATTCATTCATTGTGAATAGACCAACCAATTCATTGTGAATAGATCAACCAATTCATTGTGAATAAAAGATAAAAATGAATACAGTTTCTTTGAGGACGAAAGCTGCCCGTTTGAGCTTATCGGAGAAGGTGTTGTGTGGAAGAGAGAGGGTCTTTAAGAGGGTGTTTGTGGCGATCTCCGGTGGCGGTGGGTCATCTTCTTTGATGAATTCCGGCAATTCATTTGTGAAGAAACGATCTTCCATTTTATTTTTAATTTTTTTTGATGGAATTCCAACAAGAAATTGGAAGCTTTTTTGGATGTAGAAATGGGAATTTTTGGATGAGACGATGGGAGCATTACACGCTGATCAAGAAAATCAAGACCCGTGAACCGCCATAGCTCCGAACTTCATAGGAATTGTTTGTTGGAAATTTTCTTTTTAGTCCTTGTGGTTTGGAAATTGTAGTTTTCATCCTTGCTTTACAAAACAATACTATTTTCATCCTTATAAAAGTATTCTTTTACGGAATGAGTCGAAGATTTTCATTTGTTTTCATCAAGCCACGACAAACAAATTAATACTTAAAATGGTTTAGAAATCGTTCAATTGTCTCTTTTTGCCTCCTTCTCTTCGTTGGTGTCAAGTCCAATAACTTAGCGGTAGAATTTTTTTTAAAGATAATGACTTCATAATTTCATTAAAAACAAGATCGATTTCAAACAACTACAGTTTTTAAATCGAAAGATGTTACAGATCATTCTGCTTAGGCCTACTTTTTTCAGATCCAAAATTTGTTGTTTGATTTCAAATTTTCTCAAATTCTTGATATTTTTTGGGTTTTTGTTGGCTTTAATATAAATTTTATAAAATCTGGAATTTTCTTCAAGACACAGAATTTAAGTATTTCACTGTTTTATATAAATTGCAATAGTTTTAAAAACTTATCAAAAATGAAAAGGAAAGACTTCATAAAGGGTATTATATGCCTAGAAAAGTATTCAACAATGTATCATTTCTATCGACAATATATTCTCTTTCTCTATCGTTAAGTGTAGTGCATCTAATATGTTTTTCTACTATATTAGTCCCCCTTTCATTTCTTATACCAAAAGCCAACCTAGGAGAAAAAGCATATGAATTATCTTATCTTGTTGAAGGATAAAAAAGTAATAACTGATTAAGATCGTAATTGGTCAATTTTGTGGTTTTAAAATAACACGAAGCATTCAAGATACACAAAAGATGGAAAAATAGGGAAAATATCTAATACCATTAACTTTTGAAAACATACATATGTATTTGTGTGACCCTCGTTTAAAGAAAATTGGACATTGTCGTATGTAAATATCAACAAGAAAAGAAAAAGAGAACGAAGATGCATTCAGAGAACATGTATTAAATTTATTATAACTGTCACGTTTCGTTATAGTTGTCATTGAAAAATATATTTAGATATATCCAACTTTAAATTTAAAAGTATAATCTTCAATCAATATTCCAAAATAATTTTTTGTTTATATTTTGATTTCGCAGTAAAAATTTATATGATGGTTCTTTAGTATATTCAAAATGAAAAAAAAAAAACTACACAATTTACATATGTTTATATTTTCAAGAAATTACATAAGTAAACCATTTGGACAAAAAAAACCGTTAATTTTATATACATTATACAAACATATCCAGATCTTGATCTCGTATGTAATCCAAGTTTTTACTTTTGTGGTATATCTGATACGGGTGAGCCCGCCTACGGGTTAGGTCTAGCCGGGTTGATTGAAGCCGAACCATTCATTTTTTAAAAATTTGTACCACTCGGTTTTCAATTTTGTTCGGTTTTAAAATCAAATGCTATAAACCTTTTTGATCTAATATAACATTATATGTAAAATAATATTAATTTTAATCGGTTTGGTTTTTATGAAAACAACATTATTCGATTTAATTCGGTTTCTTAGTTTTTTTCCCTCGACTTTTTCTGTTTCAATTCGATTTTTACTCACCCCTATTATTTTTTGGCTCCAATTCTAGTTTGTTTACACGTTCAAGCGTCAATTTTAGCTTATTTACCAATCATACAAAATTTACCTTCTCCTTTTTAACAAACATAGAAGACGCTAACTTCCCCTTTGAACAAATTTTGTTCTAAATAACACTAGGATTATGATAACCAATACATCTTTATTACCAAAATCAAGTATTTACATTCAAGAAACAAAAAGAAAGCGAATAAAAGATCCTATCTTGAAGATCAACTACGATCATCCTAAAAAACGAACTGAACTAAGAAAAACCCGATGTATATTTCGAACAACAGAGGATTTAAAGGATAAGATGTAAGCAAACTTTCTCCCAAAAACAAACCCAATATCCATTTCAAAGATAAGATTCCAAAGATAAGATGTTGGGCACGGTTTCCAAGAATACCCTTCGGCTAGTAATGATCATCCCATTGGGTCCAATTGGCTTCACTACCCCTACGTGGAATAGAATTAACCCTGGTGTAGGTATCCACTTTGAAGTTAGCCCCACACATAACTCCTTCACTATCTACCCTTGGCATTGCCTTAATCTTGTTCATTGGATGCTCAAAGCTCATCAACCCACCTTCACTATGAAACATACAACCTACAAATAAAATACATCAAATCAAATCAAATGAATCTTTTTTAAAACATCCATCCATGTATACATACATATACATACATACATATACATACCTTTAGGAAATGGTGCAAAAGATTTAGCACATCCTGCTTTGATAACCTCCAAATCATCAGAAATGACAACAGACCCATCTGCAGCTATCCCCCAATAAAGCTTCACACCCCCATCTGAACCCTGCAATTAAGTTCATTTACAAGACATTTTTTTTTTTATCAAACACAAACTTATTATTTCATTGAGACATTTTATCAAACAGTTGGCAGGCAAAGAAAGAAATTACTTACGAGTGCAGTGAAAACGGTGCCGGATTTGCTATCGTAAACAACAAAGGCGAAACTGCCTTCAAGATCCTTGACAACTTGATCGGCAGGATAAGGGCCACGATCTCGAAGGGTCCGATAAGCTTCGATCACAAACATGGCCTCATTGGTGTTCTTGGAGAGTCCGTACTGTTTTATTTGAGCGCAGAGATTGTTCAAACTCCCATGAACACACAGTATATATCATCAAACGCAGTAAACAACCTGCAAATTAATTTTTCACCAAACTAATTAAATAAAAACCCAACAATTTAAAACAACAAATCTAATAATTCACAAATCATGTCTAGCTGAGTTGGTATTCCCTAATGCCGATAACATCTGGGGGACTGTGAATGAGATCCCAGTCTACCCGGATTCGGATAAAGGGGAGTCAAATTTGAAGGCATGAGGAGTACCCAGCCAACGACTGGACTAGCCAACCGATAACATACTGGGGGACTGTGAATGAGATCCCAGTCTACCCGGGTTCGGATAAAGGGGGGTCAATTTATAGGCATGAGGAGTCCCCGGCCGTTGTCTGGTCCAGTCGTTGGCTGGTCCAGCTTGCCCCAGGCCAGTTCTAGGTCCAGTGTAAGTTGGGCCAGGACAGCGGCGGGTGGCCTGTCAAAGACTGTGATTGGGCTCTAGGTCCAGTGTAAGCTGGGCCAGGACAGCGGCGGGTTAGTGGACTGCCCGTGAATGCGCGATATCGTTAACAAATCGAAGAATTCTAGTTATACCTTTGATGGAGGGAGTAATTAGGGGTAGTATGGGGTTTAACATAAGCAAGAACCGCAGCATCACCGAAGGACATGGAGAAGGTGTTGGTGGGATGAACGGATAAGAACTCGTTTAGGGTTTCATCGGGGAGCTTTGGTTTATGGGAATGGTTGGATGATGGACTCTTGAGTTCTTCCGGTGGGTGTGCAAAGGCCTTGTGGAATATAGCCAACATATTTAATAATTTGTAAAAAGAAAAGAGGGTGGTGGTATATGGAAATTGGAATTGATTAAAAATGGAGGTATACTAATGAAGGAAGGTGGAGGTATAAATAGGTGGTGGATGAGGGTGGTGGGGGATGGCGGAGTTACGTGTTGATGAGTAATTTATTTAAGTTGATAACGACGATAATTTATTCAAGGATAAGTTTCTTTCTCTCATGCACTTTTAAATTATCAAAAATGTCGACCATATTTGGGATTTTGTGTATTTGTTTAAAGAGACCTTGAGTCTTTAATGAAAAACAAAAATCAAATAATATCTTTCTAGTTCTTCGTCTGAACCGTACATATGTGTTTATTATCCATCTGTATGTATGTATGTGTTTTATAAATTAGCAGGTTAAGTTTATGTATAGGTATATGCAATTCAATAAAAAATTATGAGGGTGTTTCTTGATTTTTCTTTTTCTAAGAATTTTCTTAGACACATCTCTCTTGTTAGATATTTTAGTGTAATTGGATTAACTTGTTTGACCAATTTCATCATAATAAGACATCATTTAGGCTTGGTGGTGCGGAGTGCACACCTACTTGAATTTATTATGATATTAGGGGTGAAGCCCCTAATGAACAGGGGTCCGGGGGCAGCGCCCCCGGTAGCGGGGTCCAAGGGGCAGAGCCCCTATAGCTGGGGTCGAGCTGAAACATTGTTTTGGTGATTAATTTTGACCCGTTTTCAAACCCGACCCGAAACATTGTTTTGGCGGTTTTTAACCATAAAAACCGTCGTTTTGGCAGTTTCCCGGATATATACATTTTGGTCATCGTTTTCTTTCTTCTGGTTCACGAAAATAAAAAACACACATACATAGAATTCCAAAATTCTCTGAATTGTATGCGATTGAATAATTCGGAAGAACCACCGAATTGATTCGATCTGAAAGTGTTACACGCCTTTCAGAGATATCCGATTTCGTTACTGACTATTCCCCACATCTCTCTCTCTCTCTCTCTCTCTATATATATATATATATATATATATATATAGAAAAATTCACATGTCGCACTCTCGGCTGTCCTCACGTTCACAACCAAAAAGTGGTTCACATTTCAAACGAGAAACATAACAATTTAAGAAAAAGTGAGGAGCAATCTCAGCCACTCATTTCGCGGTTCAGTGGACGTGATCACGGAGGATTGACGCGATTCATGGGATGATGGAGATTATTAAAGGAGGAGACCGGTCAAAGTCGTCATTGTTGACCGAGATGAATGGTTGAAATTGCTCCTCACGTTTTCTTAAAAAGTTATATTTTTCGTATGAACCTCCCTCTATATAGTTATTTTAAATAAGTTAAAAGGGAATAGGTTATCTACAACTTTTAATCATCAATATCAAAACAATATAAGCAATTCTTTTTTTTTCCTACCCAAACAATAAAAACTTTTTATAACCTATATATATTAAAATACATTAATAAACACTTTAAATAAAGAATCTAAAACACCCCTTTAAAATAATAATCAAAATAAATGAAGGGATGTATTGAGGCATCTTCCATAGATTCTTTAATTTAAAATGAAGTGTTAAAACTTAAATTTTCTAAAAGGAATTCAATTCATTTGAAAGAATTTTTTTATTTTACATAGTTTAATATTAATTAGAATATTATAATATTTCAATTATTTATTAAAATATAATTCTTTATTTAAAATTTTATTTTAATGTTTAAAGAAGATATTTTAAATTCTTGAAGATATTAAAGAAGATATTTCATGTTATTTATTTTTTTTATTCTAAAGAAGATATTAAAGATATTTTTATGTAAATTTATAGAGCGCTATTCATGTGAATTTGAATAAATCAAATGTAATTTGATACTCCTTCTATGTGATTTGAGTTTGATTTTAAAATAGTATCTACTTATTAAATCTATTAGAAATCGTCTTTAACACAAAGTAACACCTTCTAATCATATGTTTCCTCTCCCTTTATGATTTTTTATTGTTTTCAATAGATCAACTATTTTTTTTTATTTTTTTCTTATAAAGCAAAAAATTACATTATATTTTTTATATAGTGATGATGCAAATATGGTGACTAAGTCTGATTATAATTTGTTTCTCAAGATTTAAAAAAAAAAAAACTTGTATGTAACATATTTGTATTTAAACAAATTTATTTTAACTCTTAATTATGTTAATATTTAATTTACGATAAAGTTTTACATCATAATGGTGAATAAAAGACAAAAAGACGAACTTATTTAAGCCTTTTGGATTTTATAGAAAATAAATTATTTCCAGAAGAGGTAATTTAGTGAAAATAAAAGGATCCCCCGGTTTTCGGAAAATACCAGATAAGGTTAGGCGTGACTAGTAGAGTGTGACGTTGACATCTTATCCAAAACTGGACTTTTCTTAAACAACGCCGTAGGTTTATTTTAATAACCTGTGGGCTTTTGCCACGTCGGATTCCCACGTGGCACCTGTCTTCAAGATTATGTCATCAGGCCCAACTATCAATAATACTAGCCCATTGAAGAAAGCCCATTAGCTTTTTGCACCAACCCAACGTCCAAATCCCAAATTAAATGGGCTCATTTAAAGCCCACTTATGGTGAAACTATGTATGTATTAAATATAGTCTAATATATACGTTATATATCAAAATATAGTCTATAGTTTAATATTTTTCCTTTATCTTTTAAAGGATTAAAAAGAAAATACCAAAATATTAAATATAGTATAATATATGTACCGTTATACAGGTGGAGTTCAAACGAGAACACCTTAACCTTGCGAAAACGCAACAACAACCTTGTCTTATGTGATAATACACGTGAGGGGACCTATTACTGTACAGACTACGTGTCCTGCAACTTAGGTCGCACCAACAATCATTTTCGTATACATGTGATGGATTATAGTGTCACATCAAAAACACATTTTGCACACATGTGATAATACATGTGAGGAAGCCTGGTAGTGTAAGGGTGACTTGGCTAGCAACCTAGGTCGCACCAAAGGTCATCTACGTCTCGGAGTTGGTGTCACATGTGTATCATATGTGATCGAATATAATATCACACATGATAGACTATATTAAAGCGTGTTCTTACATTCTCGTAAACTGAAACTTGTATCCTATTATATTCTAATAAGACAAATATTAAAAAACACACACAAAAAGGTAAAAGGACCAAAATACATATAAGTTAATCAACTTGTATCCAAAGTTAGCCAAATAGACCAAAAGTGAAGCAAAATGACAACCATAATGACAACCATCTAATGAAACCCAATTATACAACATTTTTTCCTTAGCTTTGTATATATATATATATATATTTTTTTTTTTGAACGGCAAAAAGCAATTTATTACCAAACCGCGAAACACACCAAAAACAAGAATTCAGGCAGCAAACAAAGCCCCGAAACCCAACCAAAAAGAGAAGCCAAAAACAGCAACCAAGAAGAAAAAGAAAACAAACTAACACTACATATGTATATTTACTACATATGTGTTTCGTATTAGCATGTTATTATTTACAGCTTGAAATTTGTTGGAAATCTCGATTTGTAGACAAGTACAAACTCATTCATTGTGAAATACAATTCGTGATTTAGTAATAATCTCTCAATGAGGTTTTAAATTGATATTTATTTCAACTTATTATGTTAATGTATCATTTCAAACTTACTATGACAGACTGTCATTTGTATACTAATGCATATAGGGTTGGCGATATAGAATTTCAGTACACTAATAACTTTTGTAGGATTGATAGCAATGTTTCCACATTTCATATGAAAAAAGGATGGTACGTAACTTTTTATACATATATTCTGTAAGTTTTAGTACCAGATTTTTGACTCGATTAGACTTTATAACCATGTGAAACTGAAAGGGAATCAAACAAATGCAATTATTAGACGTTACTGTTTTGATCCTTATGGGGTCAAGTATGATCATGTTGAGGTAGAGAGAGAACCAACACATGGTTCTCACATAACCTAACAAATGTATATAGATAAAATAATATACTTAGTAAATTTATTTCTTATATTGTTTTTTAGAACTTTATTTTCGCAATATATGCATATACAAGATTACTATCTTATTTATAGTAATCATGTCGTTGACAATCTTAGATCCTTACCCATAGACTACCAACCAATCACCACATCATCGTCACATCAACTTTCCATTATATTACCCAATCTAATCCAATCCATCTGCAATCAACCCAATCTAAATAATTAATAAAAAAAAAAGAAGAAAAAAGAAAAAGAAGAGAGAGATAGAAAGAAAGGGAGAGAGAGGTGGGTGGGTGGGTGGGGTGGGGCGTCTACCAGATCGGCTTGTGGATGCCGATCCCATTCAACTCGATGCTATCGAGGTGGTGCCGCTGCAGAACCCCGATGGAACCGATTTTCAAGCCGATGAAACCGATCTCCCCGGTACGGATGGTCCTACGGTGATGTAGACAATTTGTTATTTAATCACATTATTTTTAAGAAGCTATAAATTTTGAAACCCATATTGTGTTGCTTTCATGAAATTATTGGGTCCAAAGTGTTAAATGCTTCAACAACCATTTGATAACCAACCACATATATAAGCATTTGGATTTTCATACTAGCATTTTTCTCATTCTTACCAATTTTAGTTATACTGTAACATCCCAATTTTTAAAACATTCACTTTTACTGAAAAGTAACCAAGTTCGTACAAAAGCGGAAGCTCGTCCAAAAACCAATATTTAAACCATTGATAATTCATAAGTTTAAGAAAATATAAGCTAAAGCTTGAAATCATGAACGTAGTATAAACTATCCAAGTCCATTTGTTTACATGTCAACCCAAGAAAGTACTCATACTTTCAATAACGCCATCTATTAACTTCAAACTTAGACTGAACTGCTGCAACCTCGGAATCTCATTCGGAAGCTTACTCTTTTCCCTTCCGGGACGTACCTGACACTGAAAAGGATAAATAACAACAGGGTAAGCATAAAGCTTAGTGAGCACACACTTAACCACTTACCATCATGCACACACAATCACCAGTACACAGCAACTACATACATGCAAGTCTCCAATCTTCCTTACGGCTCAGAACCATAACGGAAGGATAAATGACACTGGTACCAGGCCTCTGCAAATTCCCTAGGGGTATCACTACCACCATAGGTACTCTCCCAAGTCCCCGAAGGAACACATCTCATAATAATTCCCTAGGGGTATTACTACCACCATAGGTACTCTGCCATGTCCCCGAAGGAACGCATACACATAATCACACATGCAATCGTAACCATACATACATAACAACAAGAGTTAAGTGAGGTACTCACCTGGCAAGATGCTAGCAAATCACACTCTTCACAAGCTAACACAATCACTTTGAACCACCTAACCAAACACAAATACATAACACATCAAACATAGCCCAAAAGGACCACTCGACACTCCATACCGAAACACTAGTCTTAGCCATAGCTAGACTAGTCCAATTGCCCTCAAAATCTACCCATCAACATCCCATAACATCCCTAACATAAGCCCAAGACCAACTCCCAAAAAGAACCGCAAACGAAAAATGTGAAAAGCACAACAGGGAGTTGTGCGACCTCCCTCCCGTGACCTTAAGTCGCGGGCCAGGTCGCGGGCTTTGCCTGCTCGCACACCCTCGCGATTCTGCTTCGAAAACTGTACCAAAAACCCAAATTTCGACTAACAATTCCCAAAATTACTTTCTCATAACAACTAGGGTCGATAACTAGCGATTACAAGCGAGTAATTCGACCCTAAACATGCCAATTATCATACTCAATGATTCTTTGATCATCAAATCCACATTCAAACCCTAACTCTTGCTAAACTCCGAAATACATAACAATTGACAACAAAACTAACATAGAACCCTTACCTTAAGCGCAAGAAACGTGATCAATTACGCAATCGATCACCACAAACATCCAGTTGAACCTCCTTGCTTCCACTCCCAAATCGCCTCTTTCTCTCTTCTCGTACGATTCTCTGGAAACTGCCACTGAAAGAGTTAAGGGTTTCTAACCCTTTTATCTGACCACTCTTCCCTTACACTTTCACAAATGACATTTGGGCCCCTCAACTCCTAAGACATAACAATCAAGGTTCAACCTTAACTCATAACTCTGTTTTAACTTAACTTTGAAAACGGGGTGTTACATATACTATTCATATAAAACTATTTAACTCTTTTTTGTAGTAATTATGTCTCTTTTAAGAGCATTTCCAACAGATTTTTAAAAAATTCTCCAAAATAGAAAACCAAAATCCAAAATCTCTACAAGAAAACAGATTCTCCATTTTGAGGATAAAATCATTGCTTAAAATATTATTTCTCTCTCAATATTTTATCTCAAGAATATAATAGAAATACCCATTGACTTAAAGTAGTGGGGGGGGGGGGGGGGGGGGGGGCTCACGATTTGCATTTTTGCATACCATAATGACGAGTAGTGTGATAGATGCCTTTTAGGGACCATATACAAAATATCAGCAAACCATAGGGAGTTAGGGACTAGGAAAGTAATTTACTCTAATAAATAATTAATAGTTAATATTAATCAAAGTTATAATTAAAAACTAGCAAAAGAACTTTTTATAAACTACTCTAAATCATCCACAGTAGAGGTTCATATTGAAGTTATTCTTAAGGTATTTACAGGAATCACCATTGTAAGACAGAAGTTGTTGTTCAATCACAGATTTTTACTAGAACACAAATGCTAAACAAGAACTTAAAATCTTATATACCTTTATTTTCTATTATTATCTTATTTGTTATTTAACTATCTTATTTTTTCTTTTAGTAAATCTAAAAAACATGTTAACTTTGATACAAAAAAAATTACGGTAACATATTTTAAAAATAATTGTTATGTTTCTGTCTCCTAACTTTTACACAACTTTTAATTTTGTATGTTACTTTAATAATTTTATTTTTAATTATCCTATTAAGTTTTTTGTTAAAGAGAAAGCAAAACTGAACAATAACAAATAATAGAGAGAATGAATCCATTAATCATAAACCCTTTAAACAGGGAGGAGGTTACATAGAAAAGGAAACATTCATTATGGTAATTTCCAATACACAGAAAACATTCTCTCAATCACTTCCTTTTGATGATGCCACATAATCTTACAACATTTTTACGTATAAATAATCTTTAAAATATTTCTATATATGTAAATTAAGATTAATTTATAAATCATAAATTAGTAATAATAAATAAAATTATATATTATAAATAAAAAGGAAAAATGAAGTTTTTATAATAACCTCCCTTGTGGAATTTTATTAAAATTTTTACTTTGCTGAGATAACAATAATATGATCAAAAAAAAATATAACAAGTGAAGTTCTTGAAGTGTCCACTACTATTGATCTCGTCAAGTTTAGTTATATACGACTCATATTTTTATCTTAATCCAGTAACACATGCTTTTCTAACCCATGCATTAACACGTTTTTAGTTTAACCAATGAACTAATTACTTTACTTCATCGAATCATTAATAATATTTTAGTGAATTTATAACTGTGATCATTTTATCTCACTTTTTACATTAAAAAAAACTTCTATTTATCATATGAATTAACAATAACTTTTACTATCCATGTTTAGTTATTGAAAATGTAGTTGTTATATAAGACATGGAGAGTTTATAACTATAAACTTGGATCACCAATTGTTTGTTTGACTATTAAGAGTAAAAGGGCCAAATGGCTATAGATCAATTTTTGTATAGATTTTAAGTTAACATACTCCTCCTATAAGTTAACTAAGAGATTAAAATATCAAGAGTTAGTACAAATTTTGCAAACCCATTTAATCATATCAATTCTATCTATTTTTGTTAATTAAACAAAAATTAGTGACAATGGTTAAATAAAATGACATTATAAAAATAAAGTAGTTAAAAATGTTTCCAATATATAAAAATACTTATATCAAAATCCTGAAAATTTTATTTTCTCACCGGTTTCCAAAAATTATAATCAAAACTTTTGATTAAAAAACCTTGTTAAAATGAAATATATATATTATTATTTAATGGTTTGGTCCATTAAAATAAAAACACTTTAACTATTTGTAGAATGATCTCAATAAGAAAAACACTAATTAAACGGTGGAGACAAGACAAGACCGTGAATACGACCAATTAAAAAGTGCATACTTTCTCTTTTTTGCTAGTCAAAGTCATTAATTAGGGGCACATGGCGTCCACCCAATTTCAAAATATAGATGCATTTCTTCTTCATATAAATAAAAAAATATACATGCATTTCTTCTTCGTACAAATAAAGGCTTAAATAAGAAGGGCTAAAAAAATATAAAATAAAAAAACGATCTCAATCGTTGATATGGTTGAAATCAAAATTAACTAGTTAAAGATCACATGTATGTGTATGTGTATGTGCAAGAGCGAGAAGCATTTTTGTAAATTTTACAAATAGTCGACAAACAGATCTATATATAAGTTTTCATATATGAACACGTTCATATATGAGTCTGTGTAATTCATATACGCATTCATATATGAATCTGTGAATATATGAACGTGTTCATATATTTTCTTTTTGACCAGCAAAAAAGAAAACCCAAGAAGAGAGCCTCGGCATGGCCATCACCCCCTCCAAAAGCAACTCAAAACTTTATTAAATAAACGAAAACAATACAAGAACAGTCTTAAAGATTGAGACCGAAAACAAAAGGCCCCCAAAATCTAAGAATTGAAAGGATGGGACATGGGAGTACCAATTATCCCAATTGCAATGCAAATTGTGCTACATATTGCTAATCGAGAGTTTAGATAAATTTTGAATGACCGGAAAATGATCTCCATTTTCTTTTTTGCACCATCGTCTTCTTTAGCAAAGAGAATAGAGTTTCTCCACTTCCAAATTTGCCAGATAGCCACGGTGCAAACAGCCAAGAAAACTTTTCCCCGCCTTCGAACGTGACCCAAATGCTGAATTGCCCTTTTAAACATGTTCACCGAAGAAAACATAGGGGATTTTAAGCCCCACCAAACCCAAATTTTCCTCCATAGGGAACTAACCGAGGTACACGAACGCGTTCATATATGAATATTCAAATATGAACTATTTGTAAAATTTACAAAAGCACCCCTTCGTGTCCTATAACATGTGTGAGAAATTATCTTGTGTTTTGCGGTCAAAGCCGCCTTTACAGATGAATGGTGAAAATCAGTTCTTTATTTCACATTTTTAGCACTTCTTATTTGAACCTAATACTTTTCATGTATACATGTATATATACATAAATACACATACATATAGATAAGAGGTTCAAACAATAATACCTTCTTATAGGAGATAACATACACAAGATGGTCTATTGGTGTGTATGCAACTTAGGTCGCATCAAAGATTGATTAGGCATTCCTATTTTAGTATCACATGCGTATAATAGAATAAAAAATATTATGGTTTGAACCTTTCATATATACAGGGGTGGTTTCATTTGCAAACCATCCTAATATATGCAAACCATCAATTTCATTGATTAACCTAAAGAAATTGTTTCATAAAATGTTTAATTTGATGAAATTCTTTAATATATTTGTGTTGTTTATGTAAAAGTTAAAAAGTTTTTATTGAGATGAAAAACTACATGAAACAATTTCATTTTTAATCTTATATTCTCCCATGAATTGCATTTTAGTAGGAAATTGATCTAGTGCATCATATCTCGATGCTTCTCATCCAACAGTTGATAATCATTTCTCATGCTTTTCATGTTAACCTCAAATTCTCACCGAAACTCAACCCTAATAAATTGATACCATTTATGATTAATGATTTATCATGGTGAATAGCCCGTAAAATGTATGAAACATGTGAGACATTCTTTTTGTCCTCTTTTTCACAACCGAGCATGGGTTTTGTAACAACCCGTCTTACATGGATAGAAAGTAGAACTTGTAAGCTCCTTATAAGCCTAAAGCATAGGTTACCAATAACTTTCACCACGGTTTTAAGTTGGACTCGAAGTTATTGGGTCAAACTGTTGCTTTGGGTTTGGGGGTGTTACAGAATGGTATCAGAGCCGATCCTTGTACCATCGGGATGGTGGGGCAAACCTCATCGGGTATGATGAGTCCTCGAGGGGGGATATTGGTAACATTTTAGGCGAATCCCACATTGCCGAGGACAAGGAGAAAAGATTCTGAGTAGGCCTGACAAGGACGTCAGGAGTTCAAGTGGGGGAGTTTGTAACAACCCGTCTTACATGGATAGAAAGTAGAACTTGTAAGCTACTTATAAGCCTCAAGTCATAGGCTAACCATTTTTTAAACATAAGAAATAATAATCTGCCCGGGACGGGTTTTTGATGGTTATTTCGTGAAACTCGTATAAATTTGGGTTAGGAAATGAGGGAAGGTTCAAACGAGAAGCATGTCAATTTAGGAGAACGTGAGGAGCAATCTCAGTCACTCTCGCGGTTACGGTGGACGTTGTCACGGAGGATTGACGCGATTCATTTGAGGGTAGAAATTATTAAAGGGGACCGGTCAAAGCCGCTTTTGTTGACCGGATGAGTGGTTGAGATTGCTTCTCACATTCTCTTAAATTAATATGTTTCTCGTTTGAACCTTTATCTAAACAATAATCCCTTTTTTTTTAAATGGCTATATAAAGTATTTTTCTCATCTAGAAATCGTATATAAAACACGCGAAAGATTACACGTTGGGGTAGGTATGTATGTAAGATGGCACGTTACCAAAAGAAGAAAAAAAAAAAAAAAAAATGATAAAAGGAAGATCTGTGAAATATACGATAAGCAGATGCCCTTTTCACGTTGATCCATCGTACGCATATCATGTGAATTGACGTTATTGCCCATCACCCCCTTCTCTACTTATTTGTCTCATTGTAAACGTACGGTTTTTGACAGCTATCTTCTACCTTCTCCATGTGCTCCATCTTTATTAGCTTTTCTTTAATTAAAATATCAAAATATTATTTCTGTTTTATATTTACTATTTTTCCATTTTTTCTTTCCTATGCGTAACTTGTTGTTAAAAAGATACCGATATATGTTTCCGTTTATATAAGACGTGAACGGGTACGTCATTACCCTAACAAGAACGTGGTCATAAATTTCGGAGTCGTGGAAATACGACAAAGAAAACTCACAGAGATACGTTGAACATGCAAAAAGTGATATCTGATCGGATTTCCGCTTTTATGATTGGTATGGAAATCAATGTGAAATTGTCGACAAATAATCGAATAAAAAAAGTGAACTACATTTTCGTATTGCTTTTAGCGAAAATGATTGTGCGTGAAATTGAGGTTAACGTAAGAAGCATGGGAGGTGTATCTGAATTGTTGATCACTTTTTAATCTAATGTCCCTCCCATGAATTGTGCTTTATAAATGAATTGATCTAGTGCATTTCATAGTAATATGCATCTACTTGTTGTCCAACGGTCAGTAACCACTTCTCATGTTAACCTCAAAATCTCACTGTAAGTCAACCCTTGTTTTTAATTTTAAAATATATTTTGTTAAAAGCAATATTTGTTTGTTTGTTTTTTTTTCTTTTTTTTTAGACAAACAATACATTAACACAATACGAAAAGGAAATAAAAAGAAGAGTAAACTACGATTATCGTCCCTATGGTTTGATACTTATAACTGTTTTCGTCCCTATGGTTTAAATTTTGCTTTTCTCATCCTTATGGTTTACATTTCATTTCACTTTTTGTCCTTTATCCCAATAAAATTAAAATAATCCATTATACTAAGGGTTAATATGGTCTTTTTCTATTTTATATCTGCAAGGCATAGAACCTAAAAACCAACAAGCCTACATAAACCCAAATTAGCAATGCCAATTAATCTATTATAACATTCTAAAACTGGTAGTTATCATTTATGGGTTTTTACTTTAAAATTGTGCATAACTTATTAACATGAAACTTAACATTACCCAAAAATTACATAACGTTCTAAGTGTTTATACATACGTGTACATATGTTTATATGGAAGAATGCCAGCTCCATAAAACACTATAATTATACGATTGTGAATTTTGCACACAAAGTAGATACTGCTATCAAATATCAACTTAACATGATTGCTTTGTTGTATGGTCGCTTAATTAACCTAGTCGGGTCTTTCAAGACATTATTTTGGTATATTTGATATTCCATATTAGGAAATATTGGTTCTCTTCTTGTTAAACCATATCGAAATTAAAAAAATAAAATCCGATAATAAATATTTTCAAGAAATGTTATGGTTTATTGTAACACTCAAAAACTAATAATACAGTTTGATCAGAAAAGTAACCATTCATTAAAGAAAGCGGAAACTAGTCCCAAGTAGCGGAAATAAAAACAACATCTAGTACCATCACAATGTTCAATTCTAGCTCAACCGAGCAAAAACCACAAGTATTGTCAAATCAACCAACCAAAAACGTAATTTAATAAAAAGGTAGTTTGAAACTTTTTAAAGCCCTCGGTCACTCTACTTTTCTCTTCATGGACTGAACTTGCGGAACCCGGAGCCTCAAACCTTTTCCTTTCCTTTACGGGAAGGACCTGCATCTAAAAGAGATAAGCAACAACGGGTAAGCGGAAAGCTTAGTGAGAACACACCTAACCAACTATCATCATACATACATAACAACAAAACATATAATCACATACGTGCCTCTTGCACTATCTTCCCTTTGGCTAAACCCAAAACAGGAAGAGACATCGTATCCCCGAAGGGAGAACATATCCCCGAAGGGAAAACATATAACATCACAAGCGATCACATGCATCATCATTACACACATATCACAATAGGTAGCTAGATAGTGAACTCACATTGGTTATGATCACAACTAGCTCAAAATACGTACAATAGTCACCTCGTACCACCTAAGCATAAATACATACACACATTCATCAAACACAACCCGAAAATGAGTCTTACACGAAACTCGACCCTCTAATGCGAAAAGACGCATCTACCCTCGACCAATTTCCACCCAACTTCATGAAACATCATGTTTCACTAAGTACTAGGGGTAACTAAGCAAAAGAACCCCAAACGAATCCATTTCGGAAAAATGGAAAAACAACTCAGCCGAAACGGCTGGTAATACCGCTGGTAACCTTACCCGCGGGTTTACCCGCCGTTACCATCAGCACGAGAAAAACAAAGGGTTTTCTTCAATCGGACATAACTCTCTCATACGAACTCCGATTGAGCCGATTCCAATTGCTATGATCTCGATTTTTCGAGCTCTACAAGACTACATCAATGGAGTTTAAGACTAGGGTCGATAAGGGACATTCACACGTCTCTAATTCGACCTAAACAACTCCAAATCCAACAACTACAAGGCATAAGATGATCAATCGGTCATCTCTACCCACATATCACTCTAACCCAAAACCTTACTTGAATTTAACATCAATTGAATACACCAAGACCTTAGAATTCATACCTTAACTTCAATTGAAGACAAATCCTAATCCAATTGCTCCTCAAAGACCTTCAATCGGCCTTTCCCCTTCTTCTCCAATTTTCTCCCTTACTTTTCCTCGTACGCCTCTGGAAACTGACTAAGGAGGGTTAGGGTTATAACTTCCCTCTTATTGCATGATGGAAACATCCCCCTCTAGTTCCGCAATTTACACTTTAACCCTTGGACTTCTACAAAACAAGTTAATTGAATCACCAACTATTGATAACACCATTTAATTAATTAAACTTGAAAACGGGACGTTACAACTCTCCCCCACTTACCAGGATTTCGTCCCCGAAATCATCTAAGCTTGGAACAACTCAGGGTGGTTCCGCCTCATCTCGTCCTCCGGTTCCCACGTCCATTCCGAGCCTTTTCGATGCTCCCACTGGACCTTCACGATCCCCACTTCTTTATTCCTCAAAGTCTTGGTCTTTCTCTCCAAGACGGCTATTGGCCTTTCTACATAGCTAAGCCGCTCATCCACTTGAATATCATCTAGTGGTACATGAGCCGACTCGTCGGCTAAACACTTCCGGAGTTGCGACACATGGAAAGTGTTGTGTATCTGACTGAGTTCTGGCGGTAATTCCAGCCGATACGCAACCTTTCCAACTCGAGCAACCACCACAAACGGCCCAATGAATCTTGGACCCAGCTTTCCTCGCTTTCGAAAGCGTATCACCCCTTTCCACGGAGACACCTTTAGAAGCACTTTGTCCCCAACCGCGAACTCTAGGTCAGACCGCCTTTTGTCTGCATAACTCTTCTGACGACTCTGGGCCGTCCTCAGTCTATCGCGAATCAACTGGACACTCTCCGTGGTCCTCTGCACAATCTCGGTGCTCCCGAGCTCTCTCTGTCCGACCTCTCCCCAACACACGGGAGTCCTGCACCGCCTCCCGTAAAGCATCTCGTAAGGTGGCATGCCGATACTGGCATGGAAGCTGTTATTGTACGAGAACTCTACCAACGGAAGGTGGGAATCCCAGCTGCCACCAAACTCGAGAACACACGCCCGAAGCATATCCTCGAGAGTCCGGATAGTCCTCTCGCTCTGCCCGTCCGTCTGCGGGTGGAAGGCCGTACTGAACTGAAGTGTAGTGCCCAACTCCTCATGGAACCTATTCCAGAAACGAGATGTAAAACGGACATCCCGATCTGAAATCACTGTCACTGGCACCCCGTGCCTCGCCACTATCTCCCGGACATAGATGTCCGCCAACACCTCCGAAGAGGAAGCCTCCCAGATCGCAATGAAGTGGGCACTCTTCGTCAGTCGGTCTACCACCACCCAAATGGCATCGTGCTTCCGGACCGTCGTCGGTAATCCGGTAACAAAATCCATGGTCACGTGCTCCCACTTCCACTCGGGTATCTCCAAGGGCTGGAGTTTCCCGTGTGGCCTCTGATGCTCTGCTTTGACCCTCAAACACGTCAGGCACTTCTCTACGTACCTTGCCACTTCTCTCTTCATACCGGGCCACCAATAGCTCGCCCTCAAGTCTCGGTACATTTTCGTGGCACCAGGATGAATTGAAAATTTCGATTTGTGCGCCCCATCAAGAAGAGTCTGCCTCGCCTCACATGAAACTGGGACCCACACCCGGCCGTAACGGGTCAGTAACCCCCGACTGTCGGCCACTAGCCGGTCCACTTGCCCCTTAATTCTCTCTTTTCGCTGATTTTCCTGCTTTACCGCCTCCTCTTGAGACTGACGTATCAACTCAATTAAGGAAGCCGATACGGTCATCCTCATACATGGCACTCGGAGGAGTAAACTGCTCCCCTTCCGACTCAAGGCGTCCGCCACCACGTTCGCCTTCCCCGGGTGATAGAGGATTTCACAGTCATAATCCTTTATCACCTCTAACCATCGACGCTGCCTCATATTGAGGTTCCGCTGATCCATGAAGTAGTGGAGACTCTTGTGGTCCGTATAGATGGTACAACGAACTCCATAAAGGTAGTGCCGCCACAACTTAAGTGCGAACACGACCGCCGCCAGCTCAAGATCATGGGTCGGGTAATTCGCCTCATGTGCCTTTAACTGGCGAGACGCATAGGCTATCACCTTCCCCCTCTGCATGAGGACGCAACCTAACCCGTGATAAGAGGCATCACAGTAGACTGTCAAGTCCTCGACTCCCTCCGGTAAGGTCAACACCGGAGCCTCGCATAACTTCCTCCTCAAAGTATCAAACGCCGCCTCTTGCTCAGCACCCCACACGAACCGTTCATTCTTTCTTGTCAGCTTGGTCAACGGAACGGCTATCTTGGAGAAGTCTTGGATGAACCGGCGGTAGTATCCGGCCAATCCAAGAAAACTCCTAATCTCAGTGGGAGTCTTCGGGGTTTCCCACTTCATTACTGCCTCTACCTTCGCTGGGTCTACCTTTACGCCTTCCCGGTTCACAAGATGCCCGAGAAATTGGACCTCTTGTAACCAGAAGTCGCATTTGGAGAATTTGGCGTACAATTTCTCCTTACGCAAGACCTCCAAAACCTCCCGCAAATGCTCTACATGCTCCTCCTTCGATCTCGAATAGATCAGTATATCGTCTATGAATACGATCACCGATCTATCCAACATCGGCCTGCAGACCCGGTTCATCAGGTCCATGAAGGCTGCCGGCGCATTCGTTAACCCGAATGGCATCACCACAAACTCGAAGTGACCATAACGAGTGCGGAATGCCGTCTTGTGCACATCCTCCTCTCTAACCTTCAACTGATGGTACCCGGAGCGAAGATCTATCTTCGAGAACCATGCGGCTCCCTGAAGCTGATCGAAGAGATCATCGATCCTCGGCAGTGGGTATCTGTTCTTCACCGTGAGCTTGTTTAGCTCTCGGTAGTCGATACACATCCGCATCGACCCATCCTTCTTCTTTACAAACAGGATAGGGGCTCCCCAAGGTGAGGTACTTGGGCGAATGAACCCCTTGTCCAGAAGCTCCCCCAGCTGCTTCGATAACTCCATCATCTCTGGAGGTGCTAACCGGTACGGAGCCTTAGCTACCGGTGTCGCCCCCGGAACTAGCTCAACCCGGAATTCCACCTGTCTCTCGGGAGGGACGCCAGGCAAGTCATCCGGGAATACATCCGGATACTCACTGACTACAGGTACGTCTGCTACCGTCTTCTTCCTCGGCTCAACTCGGCTATCGATCACGAACGCCAAATAACTGTTGCCTCCTCGGAGAACATGCTTCCTAGCTTTTGCCATGGTACACATTCTCGGTAGTCTCTTCTTCCTCTCACTTTCAACGACTATCTCTCCCCCACTTGGGTTCCGAATTACTACCCGCTCAAACTCACAATCAATGTGAGCCCCGTTACGACCCATCCAATCTACCCCAACTACAACATTGATCTCCCTCATAGGAATCGGGATGAGATCAATGTTGAACTTTACACCACCTATCTCTATTACATTTTTCCTATAAACATCCCTACATAACTGATACTCCTCAGCCGCTATCTCTACCTCTAAAGGTTTATCTAGTCTACCTTTTTCATTCACAAAACTTTTACAAAAAGATAGCGATACAAACGATTTGCTAGCTCCCGAATCGAACAACACGAGAGCAGGAACAGAATTAACAGAAAAGATACCTGTGACCACATCCGGCTCCTCCTTGGCCTCCTCGGCCGTCAACTGATAAACACGAGCTCGAGTGCGAGGTGGATCTACTTTCTTCACGGTGCTTGCTTCCGCGGTCTTGACAGGTACCGCTCCAGAAGATTGAGTCGGGCCGGCCTTAGGGCACTGGCTTGCGATATGGCCCAACTCAAGGCACTTAAAGCACATACGTAGGGTCTCCTTGCAGTCTCGACTCATATGGCCCGCTTTCCCGCACTTGAAGCATGTTCCTGAACTCAATCTACAAGCGCCCCAATGCATGCGTCCACAAGTAACACATCGTGGAACCTCCTTCTTCACCTCGACTCTCGGCCCGAGCGGCTTGGGCCTTTTGGCCTGCTGGGTCGATACCGGCGCTGCCTCGGTCTTTTTCTTCCGGTCTGGCCTCTCTAACTCTAGCTCTCTCATCCGAGCCATCTCATACGTCTCCTGAAAGGTTTTGCACTGAGACGTCGCCACGAACTCGCGTATCTCGGGCTTCAAAATCTCCAAGTAACGGTATTTCTTAGTCCGCTCATTATTCACATAGTCCGGACAGAAGACCGAACGTGCCAGGAACATATCGGTGATTTCATTCACCGATTCAGTGGTCTGCTTCATCTGGAGAAACTCGCTCGTCAGCCTTTCGATTTCCACTTGAGACACATACTGCTCCTTGAACAGCTCTGTAAATTCCCCCCATGTCATAGCCGCGATCTGCTCAGCTGATCGGGACTTGTTGATGATGTTCCACCAGTCCTTACCAGCCTTCCTCAACAGGTTCGCAGCATAGCGAACCTTTACCTCCTCGGAACAGGCACAAGTCAAAAATGCACCCTCGACGTCAGCTAGCCAGCGGGTGCTGGCAATGGGGTCTTTCTGCCCATCAAACTGGGGTGGCTGGCAAGCCATGAAGTCCTTGTAGCTAGCACTTCTAGGTTGCCCACTACTCGAGCCCCCAGAACCACTGGCCCGATCACCCACGACCGCCTCTATCTGCGATCGAATCTCCTTTCTCATATCATCTTTCAGTTGGGCGAAAAGCCCCGGCAGCAAATCCTGTAATGCCTCACCAACCTCTGAGGATATCAGTTCCCTCAGATTTCCAGTGTCGGCATCCTCCTGACCAGTGGCTCCCTTCTTGCTCGGTCTAACCATACTGATTCAATAAACACAAGACTATCAGCTTCAAACATTCCCTCTATACATTAGGGGATCCACCTGACTGCCTTAAGGACATATGCGTGTCCTACATGCTACTACCCCTAAAACAACTTAGCTAGTTCATGTCACTCCGGTAACTATGTTAATTCCATGATATGTACAATATATTTGCAATGATACGGGCCCTTGTATCCTTGTAAATACACCCTACATACATAGCCTTAACACCATCACAGAAATTCCATTCCCTAACTAGTCGTCCCACACATTTATTTGCACTAGAGCCTAATGGCTCACCTACTAGTTATTCACATAACAGTCACATGCTTTTCTACTCTTAGCAAGTATCACTAGCCTATTTAAGGCTCGCGTGCAATGTCCACAATTCAATCGCTATCATAGTGGTACATGTTATCTATCAGGCAACTTATGTTCGATACTAGCATGTCATACCATAAATCACATTTTTAAGCATTAGTCATGGCAACATAAAGCGACATATTAAACACGGATAGGGTTTAGTGTGCTCACCCCCGTTCTGATGCTCCGGTTCGCAGTTCAGTCTCTTAACTCCCTTTCCCGCGTAAAAACACATTTGGTTACTTTTATCTTAAGAATACATGAGCATTGGTTTAAGTTCAAGTATCCACCATATGTGAATACTCGAATCCCTTAAACCTAGGCTCTGATACCAATTTGTAACACTCAAAAACTAATAATACAGTTTGATCAGAAAAGTAACCATTCATTAAAGAAAGCGGAAACTAGTCCCAAGTAGCGGAAATAAAAACAACATCTAGTACCATCACAATGTTCAATTCTAGCTCAACCGAGCAAAAACCACAAGTATTGTCAAATCAACCAACCAAAAACGTAATTTAATAAAAAGGTAGTTTGAAACTTTTTAAAGCCCTCGGTCACTCTACTTTTCTCTTCATGGACTGAACTTGCGGAACCCGGAGCCTCAAACCTTTTCCTTTCCTTTACGGGAAGGACCTGCATCTAAAAGAGATAAGCAACAACGGGTAAGCGGAAAGCTTAGTGAGAACACACCTAACCAACTATCATCATACATACATAACAACAAAACATATAATCACATACGTGCCTCTTGCACTATCTTCCCTTTGGCTAAACCCAAAACAGGAAGAGACATCGTATCCCCGAAGGGAGAACATATCCCCGAAGGGAAAACATATAACATCACAAGCGATCACATGCATCATCATTACACACATATCACAATAGGTAGCTAGATAGTGAACTCACCTTGGTTATGATCACAACTAGCTCAAAATACGTACAATAGTCACCTCGTACCACCTAAGCATAAATACATACACACATTCATCAAACACAACCCGAAAATGAGTCTTACACGAAACTCGACCCTCTAATGCGAAAAGACGCATCTACCCTCGACCAATTTCCACCCAACTTCATGAAACATCATGTTTCACTAAGTACTAGGGGTAACTAAGCAAAAGAACCCCAAACGAATCCATTTCGGAAAAATGGAAAAACAACTCAGCCGAAACGGCTGGTAATACCGCTGGTAACCTTACCCGCGGGTTTACCCGCCGTTACCATCAGCACGAGAAAAACAAAGGGTTTTCTTCAATCGGACATAACTCTCTCATACGAACTCCGATTGAGCCGATTCCAATTGCTATGATCTCGATTTTTCGAGCTCTACAAGACTACATCAATGGAGTTTAAGACTAGGGTCGATAAGGGACATTCACACGTCTCTAATTCGACCTAAACAACTCCAAATCCAACAACTACAAGGCATAAGATGATCAATCGGTCATCTCTACCCACATATCACTCTAACCCAAAACCTTACTTGAATTTAACATCAATTGAATACACCAAGACCTTAGAATTCATACCTTAACTTCAATTGAAGACAAATCCTAATCCAATTGCTCCTCAAAGACCTTCAATCGGCCTTTCCCCTTCTTCTCCAATTTTCTCCCTTACTTTTCCTCGTACGCCTCTGGAAACTGACTAAGGAGGGTTAGGGTTATAACTTCCCTCTTATTGCATGATGGAAACATCCCCCTCTAGTTCCGCAATTTACACTTTAACCCTTGGACTTCTACAAAACAAGTTAATTGAATCACCAACTATTGATAACACCATTTAATTAATTAAACTTGAAAACGGGACGTTACATTTATGTTGAAATAATTTATTTTCTTAGTAAATTATAAGTGTTAAAGTCTTATATTACCTAGACTTTAACCATTTCTACTTTATAAATATTGAAACCTAGTTTTCTTTCTTGAGATAAATGTGCATAGTTATTTATGTGTTTATTTTTGAAAGGTGCTCTTATACATATTTAAAAGAAAAAAATTGTAATAAAAATTGGAAGTAGTTGTGATGGTTGAGCATGTTTCGCGTTGTTGTCTTTCTTTAATGTTATTGATTTATTTATTAAAAAAATTCTAATTTTTTATGTTATAAATTTCACTTATTAAAAAAGTGCAACTAAATATATATATGTTCAAACTTTTGTTGGTCTAAGGACTGATTGTTTTTTTAAAATTACCTTTCAAAACCTTTTAAGTTTGAAAATTAAGAGTTTGCAAACTTATAACTGTTTGCTTTATTTTTAAGAAAAAATCTAAGAAATCCTTTGAAATTTTAAGAGATGCATTACCCATCTCTTATTTCTTTAGATCTGAAATTAAACTTCAAACTTCAGACCTCTTAAAAACTAATCGATACTAAAGAACAATATAATAAAGTTTTCAGTATACACTTCTAAATAAAAGTAGCAAATTTAGATTTATTCTAAATAAACAAAACACTTAATAAATGTTACTAGTCCTTGTCGATATATGTTTCTATTTAGGTACAATGAGTGTTATTATATCAATATCTAAAAAAAAGAACATAATCAAAATAATCAAATGAAAGCGATTTTAAATACAAATAAAATCGGAGCCAAGAAGGGAAAAAACAACCAATTACTTTTTCAATTGATATTTACTTTCACCATTGAGTTGGAAGTTAATTAAGAAGGTTATAATTTCAAATGAACATATATATTAAAATGAAATACTCATTGTTGTTTTTCTTTTTCTCCTAAAAGGATTTCAAATTGTAAAAGAAAGTGTGAAATTTAAACGGAGATGAGGTGAAAACTTTTCAGAGGTTAAAGGATACTCTCGTGTTTCACGTATATTTTTCGTGTTATCATTGTTGTAACAAATGTCATTTTCACTAGTTTACCAAACGTAATATTTTAGAATAAATTATGCTTTTGGTCCCTATGTTTTGTTAAAAATTGCTATTTAGTTCTACTACTTTTGAAATTAGGATTTTTATCCTTGTAATATATGTTTTGTTAGTGTTTTCGTTCTTATAATTTACAATTTATCGTTGTTTTCACTCAAGATCTAGCCTCAATAACCAAAATTGCAAGCCACGAGGATTAAGGAGCCGTTTACCAAATGGTTACCTAGTAAGCCCTTACCAACATTAAACTACAGCCTTATTATCTTCCCATGAAACATTTTCGACCATCAAAATGAATTGTTGGTTTAAGCATCTTAAGGTCCTATAAGCGCTTATTGGCATGAGAAAACACCCTTATTATCTTCTCACGTAACATTTTCAACCATCAAAATGCATAGTTGGTTAACATCTTAAACCAAATTAGCGCTCACAGGCACGAAAACCACCCTTGTTGCATTATCATGCAACATTTTTCAACCATATTGTCTGTAAGCATCTTAAACCCATGAAGCCCTTACAGGTAAGAGTTCCTACCTACCCTCTCTTACCGAGTACAAGTCCCGATCCTTGCTACGCTTTTACCGGATAAGATTCTCAGTTCTTTCCATGCTCAACCAGCAAAGTAAGTGATACCGATAATCATTTACCAAACACCCCTAAAACCGAAATTTCAAAACCACAAACACCAAAACCGTAACGTATAACAAACCACATGGACTAAACCCGAAATTTACTCTTAACAATCATTAATTCTTTTTCTCTATATATATCCTTCATCCCTTCAATCAATTTTTCAAACTCGTCTCTCCTCCAATTTTAGCTCTTAATTTAAACCATCTCCCCCAATCTCCGCCGGCCGCCGCCGCCGCAAAACTTTCCGATCAGTCTGTGTATGGCAGGACGTTTATTGGCACACGAGGTAGCAGACCTCTGTTTGGGCAAACAGCCGCTGAAATCGCTCTCTATCTCCGCCACCGTCCGCCACGCCCTCACCGTACTAAAATCCACCGGCGAAACCCACATCAGCGTCTGGAACTGCGACCACCACCACCACCACCAATCCATTATTTCCGACCAGGATTTCATCTCCGACTGCCGGTGCGTCGGAAAAATCTGTATGGTGGATGTTATCTGCTACCTCTGTAAGGAAGATAACATCAAGTCTCCGTCGTCGGCCCTCGATTGTCCAGTTTCCGATCTGCTGGACGGAGCTCCGGCGGTGGTTACACACGTGGAGCCCGCCACAAGGTTTGTTAAAATATTTTTTTTTATAAATATTATATTATATTATATTGTTTTTTTTTTTTTGAAAAGTAATTATACTATATTGTTAAAACATAAATTTGTTCAGCTTTTTCTATGGGGGTACGGTGAAATGTACTTGTTGTTACACTATGTTTCCACTTTCTAGGAAGGGTATATTAGTGAAATTGTTGTGAATGGTAAAAAAATTGTTGTTACCGATCGGTTTTTTTTTTTTAAGCTATATTGAATTATTGATAAAATAAGTCTATTTAACTTGTTAAAGGTGAAACATGTTTCATTCCGTTCTTGTTTGTTTCATTAGCTGACGGAAAATATTTTTGAGGTTATATTGTTAGGCTCAGGTTTAAATATGAACTCATTTTTTATTGTGAGTGAGTGTAAGGACCATTAGTATCCCGTTACATAGTAATGTTTAGTTTGAATAAAACTATATTAAGTCTGAATGAATAAAGCTTAAGCATCGATTCATATTGTCACGTAACATATTTTAATAATTCGTATGTTCACAATGAAAGATGAGTTCCGGTTTAAAACTTTCCTCTATATTATTAAAATATAAGAGTATTTTTTTTTCCTTGTCAAATGTGAAACAGAAATTCTTTTTGATTTTTCTAATTAATTCTTTTTGCAGTTTGGTGGAAGCCATTGATTTGATCATTGAAGGTGCTCAGAATCTTGTTGTACCCATAAAGAGTAGGACCACAATCAACTCAAAACGGAAGCAACTCCACCGGAAATCATCAATTGCTCCGACCACCCACGCTGGCGGCTACGAATTTTGTTGGCTGACTCAAGAAGACGTCATCCGGTTCCTACTAAGCTCGATCGGCCTCTTCTCTCCGACGGCCGCCTACTCCGTCGAGTCTCTCGGCATCGTGAGCTCCGACATCCTCACCGTGAACTACCACTCGCCCGCCGCCGCCGCACTAGGGGCGATCCAGACCGCCCTCGCCGACCAGACGTCCGTCGCCGTCGTCGACGACGACGGAACCCTGATCGGCGAGATCTCGCCGTTCACCCTGGCGTACTGCGACGAGACGGCGGCAGCCGCCGTCGCGACGCTGTCCGCCGGGGACCTGATGGCGTACATCGACTGCGGCGGGCCACCCGAGGATATAATCCGGGTGGTGGAAGCAAGGCTGAAAGAAAGGAACCTGAATGGAATGCTGGATGAATTTTGTGCTTATTCATCTGGCATTCCGTTAATTGGTTGTAACTCCTCCTCGGACGAGGAATCGCCGCTGTCTCCGGCGGCGATGAAGTCCGGGAGGCTTAACAGGTCGAGTAGCTACTCGGCTAGGATAACGAGGAGGGCGGAGGCAATCGTGTGCTATCCCGGGAGCTCGTTGGTGGCAGTGATGATTCAGGCGATCGCGCATCGTGTGAGTTACGTTTGGGTGATTGAAGAGGATTGTAGCGTCGTCGGAATCGTGAGGTTTTCGGGCATTTTGGAAGTTTTCCGGGAACATTTAGAGAGAATGATGAATTAGATGAAGATGAGGGTTTGTTTTTAAAAAAAGGTAAAAGTATGAGGGTAAGGTTTGTATATATGAGAATGTTGTGGGCTGTTTGTGTAATATCATTGAGGCTCCGAGGATATTCTTTTTGTTTGTCCGCGTACAAGGTGTTTTGTATCAAGCTATGAAATATCAATCATATGATTTATCTATTTTCTTAAATTTGGATTTTTAATTTATTTATTAGGTAATAATATAAGGATTTTATTAGAGGAAAATCAATACATACAACATAAAATCTCATCACAATTTGCAATACAATGTGTTTTAAGATGAGACATGTTTTGCTTGGAAAAAATGTTATGTTCAAATTGTACATGTATTTTGATTACGGTTTTAATTCCAAAGTCTAAACTATAATTATTAAAATACAAACATGACTAATTTTATCACGTAATTTTTCTTATATTTATATAATTGTTACACCTACCACGTGGAAAAACCACTAATACTACTAAAAAGACATGTAAAATCAAAGTTTATTTCGGCAACATTTAAAAAATGTATTTTTTGAACGATGAAAATATAAAACTTTGTGTTTTTTTCAAACAAGATATTTATATTAAAAATAATATGTCATATTTGTCTAAATACCAACTTCACGTGTTATTTAATTAGTATATTAAATAAGCTATTCATTGATAGAATAATATTAAGAAAAATTGTAAGAACAACCTACCTAGATAACTTTAAAAAAATATTAAAAGCATGTATTTTTTGATCAAGGAAATAAGTAGACTTACGTTTTTTTTTTCACAAAAGTGAAAAGCAACTCATATTTTTTTAAAGAGACGGATGAAAACATGCTAAGGGCGGGATATGAATTATCAGAAGAGAAATTGTAGAAACTTTTATTTTTAATCAGTTCCCTTTTTATTAATGCATTTAAATTATAATGATGTACATTTAGACCATCTTGTTTAAGCTATGTAAACAAAAAAATATAAAACAATCCGTAACGTCTTTGAATGAGGGCATGGGCTTGGAAGCGGGTATGACATGTTTACTTGCACATCGGTATGGGTGCTGATGTTATACTCGGAGGATGAGGACTTCCACACCTAAGGCCATCCAAGTGGGATTGCCCAATTGGAGGCCCGATACTGCTGGAGCGGGGTGTGTGTTAACTTGCCGTTCAAAAAAAAATTTTATTCGGTAGACGATTTATGATGATTTTGCTTTTTAGCTATAGGTACGAATTTGCCTGTAAGATTCATCCGTACCCAAAAGCCAAACTCACTAGAAATTATCTACCAAAATTGTGGTCATTTTAAAGAAATACAGTGATTTTGTTCCATCTTTATATTGGTTCATTTCGACTATCTATCTCCCTCTTGCAAAATATATAAAAATAAATATTTCTTAAATCTAAAACATGATATAATAAAATAAATTATTTATGTGAAAAAAGGATTCCAGCTAATAACCCAAAAGAGAGCACAGATTTTTTTTGGTTGATTGAGAAAATGACCCATCCCTTCCTCTAAATTATTTAAATAAATGATCAGCATGCAGACCCCTCAAACACGAAAAGGACAATAATTTTTGGTACCCCTAAAATATATAGAGAAAATAATTATTATAGCTAAAAGCCAAAAATCGTTTCACCTCCTACCCTTTCTTTCTCTTCGTTTGCAGTTCTACCCACCGGCCCGCCAAGATCCGGCCACTATTGGAGACTGGATTTTTGGCGGATGGTTAAGCCTCTATTGTAGATGGGTGAGCCTCTATTGGTGGATGGATGAGCCTCTATTGGTAGATGGATGCATGGCAACCTTCATATACACATATATACATACATCAAAAATTGAGTGGGTCGCCAATGGAGAGTGGGTTCATGGCGGCCCACTCAATTTTTTGCCGGAATCTTTGTTTTCACCGGATGGCGACCGCCGGCCTCGGTTGGCGGCCGGAAAATGGCGGACCGGTGGGTAAAATTGTCATCGGAGGGAGAGAAAGGGTAGGAGGTGAAATGATTTATTCATTTTGGCTATAATAATTAATTTCTCAAATATATAAACACAACTGATTGTATTTCATATTTTTTTAATTATATACACACACACACATATAGTTGGGTAGTTGGGTTCCGGTGACACTAAGTTGTTTCCGTGAGACCGGTGAGACCAATACCTTTTACATAAAACTTCACAGCAAAACACTTTGAAAGTTAAAAAAACTTCGAACATTCATCGTAAAAAAATACTAAAAAACACTATCGAGAAAAAAAATCCAAAAAAGTAAAAAACGAAACCTTCACAACTAAAAAACTTGTGAAGGTAACAAATAAATAATTCGAACTTTCATAGAAAAAATGTTGTGAAGGTCAATAAAATCGAACATTCACCTTAAAAAACACCGTGAACGTAACATTTACAGTGTTTTTATGATGAATGTTTGATATTTTTAAGCCTTCACATTGTTTTGCTGTGAAGTTTTATGTAAAAAATGTTGGTCTCACCGGTCTCACGGAAACAACTATAGGTTTGGATTCCAATGACAAGTGATGGTTACCTGTTGGACGAGAAATAGATACACATTAGGATGCGATGCACCTCATCAATTCTTTTTTAAAGTGCAATTAATCAGAGGGAATGAGATTAACGAGATATATTGTGAACGTGAGGACAACAGAGAGAGCGTCACATGGCATATTAAATCTGAATAGTCATGTATCATTCAGTCTGGATAATCCATGATTATTCAGACTGAATATGTCACGTGGCGCGTTTTTGGCTGTCCTCACGTTCACAATGAAACTTGAGTTCACAGCCGAACTTTCATCTCTCTCTCTCTCTCTCTCTCTATATATATATATATATAGAGAGAGAGAGAGAGAGAGATATGTTTAAATGAGAAGTGCTAAAAAAACGAAGTAGAGAAGTGATCTCAAGATTTCATCGAAGAAAACTCTACCACATTCAAAAACAATTGACGAACCCCTCTTCGTTATTTTCAATTCTTTTTCATCGATTTTCATTCCACATAGATGAAAACAACCCTTATCTGGACGATATGCGTTTTTCGTTAGTTTAGAGATGAAAAATGTTAAAATTTACATTGTTTAGGGACCAAAAATGAACTTTATTCTAATTCATAATATATTGCGTTCTTAAAGTTTAGAAATTGTAGCTAAATAGAGGAAGGTTCATGAGGAGCAATCTCAGTCACTCATCTTCGGTTACGGTGGACGTGATCACACAGAATTGACGCGATTCATGGGAGGGTAGAGATTATTAAGGAGGGACCGGTCAAAGCCGCATTTATTGATCGGATGAGTGGTTGAGATTGCTTCTCACATTTTTTTTAAAAGTTATGTTTCTCATTTGAACTAGGGGTGAGCATTGGAAGCAGGTACCCACTTTTGGAACCGGAACCGCTCCGGAACCGGAAGCGATGTGAGTGGTTCCGGTTCCTAAAATATGAAACCAATAAAAACCGGTTCTGGTTCTGATACTCATTTTTTTGGAACCATTACCCGCCGGATACCCGTCAAAACCGGTTCTGGGACAAGTAACTCATAGCCTCATATTTCGATTTAAGATTTCTGATTTAGAATCGATATAATTTCTAGTTGTTTTGATTTGGGTTCGATATTATTTCTATTATTTCCGTTCCAACTATAAAATTTGAATCCAATTACAAAGAATTACATAAGCTTATCTTAAGCATGCATTACTATATCTGGTTATCTACTACATATATCTTGAATAAGGTTAGGTGCCGGATATTTGATTTTTGTTTCCAACACATGCCAGAGTGAAAAAGAACTATAAGATGAATTAAGTTTGGTTTGCTTTGCTTTCAGATTTCGTTTAATGGTTACACATATTAGATGCCATACACAGATTAGATGCCAAACACACGTTTCAAGTTGTTTAACTTTTATTTTTATTTTATCACTGGGTATCACTGGGTATTGGAACCGGTTCCCGACGGTTTCGAAACTGCTTCCAAAATATGAAGAACTGCCTACAGCGGTTCCGGTTCCTTTATTTCAGGAACCGCCAGTTCCGGTTCCGATTCTATTGAAAAATGTCGGATACCAGGTTATGGTCACGCCTTTGAACCTTCCTCTACCTAAATATTTATAGATTTATAAATTATATAATATAATATAACTTGAAGAGTACTGGCATTGTACTATGTAGCATGTGCGGATGCTGAATGTTCACATGGACGTATTTAATCAAACTTTAAAAAAATACAAAATGAATTTTAACTATTTTGTTTTTAGTTAGTTATAATTTGATCAATTCTTTTTCATAACTTTAAATTTATATACAATTTTTAAATCGTGATGCTTTTCTTCTTTGTATTTATCGGTTTGGAATTGGATCCATAAAATAGCACATATCTTTGTATATTTGAACTTTGAAGTTCATGTTCACACGTAATTTAAAATAATTTTTAAGAAGACAAAATAAACATAATAACATAAAAACTAATTGCTTTATGAGGGTTTGAAGTAAATACTTAAATTGTGAAAGGTACAACCATAAATGAGCAACTATTCATTTGATAGAAGTATTGGGTCTAGGAAGTTGAATTTGAACCATAACAACCGAACCAAAACAAATGTATAATAACCAGTGGTGAAACACAAGTTGTCTTACCGGAGGGGCCATACCACCTAACTAACTTGGGATATGAAAACTTATAATTATTTTAGTTTGTACATATAGAAAGCGTTGGTTAAAGGATGAAGATTTATGTAACTTCGTCAAATTGCTAATTAACATGATAATCATAACATTACATCGAAACTGAGTTTATAAAATGCCTAATATGTTTTAGTGTTTCAAAAGTGTCTTATAAAACATCATATCTATAAGTGTTACAATAAATTTATAGTTAGTTTTTGGGAGTTGTAACTAGTTTTTAAGGCCGTTTTAAAAAAAAGTATCGTATTACCTATTTTATATAACGCTATTTATAAAAATGTCTTTTAAATTCAAGTCTTATAAAATAAGGGTACGTTTATAGAAACACTTCTCAAAAGTGTCATAAACTAGCTAATACGACATGTTGTTTCAAAAGCTCCTAAAAATCTTGTTACGAAGTCAAAGGCGTCTTATAAACCTATTATAACACTTAGATGCTTTTACTTTTGTTGTAGTGTAAACTTAAGGACTAGGATCTCGCTCGAATATATTAAGATCAATATCATGAATTTTCTTTCCAGCTTTTTTTGTATGAGTTCCTAATTACTGAAAAAATAGAGGTAGAGACATTGTCTATTTATGTTGTATTGAAAGATCTTTATATCTTTTCTAATAAAAAAAGTATAAATAATAAATTATTTTTTTACCTTAATCTATATGTAAAAAGTGTGATTATCAATATTAAGATGACAAAGTCATTATAGCTTTTAATCATTTAGTACAACCTAATTACTGTTCAATTTCCAAAATTCACTAAATCATTAATTATTTTAATTTCTAAGTCTTAGGCTGTGTTTGGCAAGCATAAGCTAGCTTATAAGCTAGCTGATAAGCTAGCTTATAAGCTAGTCCATCCAAACATGTACCAGGAAGCTAGCTTAACAGCTAGCTTAACAGCTAGCTTATAAGCTAGCTTATTGAAACGCTACTTTGAGTAGCTTATGAGGAGCTTATTGTAGCTTTTTCCAATTATACCCTTATTAATATTAATCATTAAATTCAAATATACCCCTTTTGGTCATTTTACATACTCATAAGCTAGTTTTTGCCAAACATAATTTGTTCAACAGCTAGCTTATCAGCTACTAGCAAGCTTATCAATCAATAGCTAGCTTATCAGCTATCCGCTAGCTTATCAGCTACCAGCTAGCTTATAAGCTACGCTTGCCAAACATATACTATCTCAAATCTAATCATCCACAAAAGGGCAACTACACCCTTTATCCAACAATAAAAACCATAGGGGAGGGTTGGACAAAACAAGACTAATTAAATGATCATTTTACCCCTACTGAAAATTTTAGCATTTTTTACCCAATAGTTGTTCTAATTAAAAATTAATAAAAAAACAAAAAACTCCAATCTATGTATCAACAAAACTATAATCAAGTATACAATAAAAAATCATAACTTGTAAGATAAATAGTAGCAATATACATTATTAGTTGTATTTTCAATCGAGTTTCGGGTAAGAAATATTGTCCTCGAAAATCAAAATTAGGTGTGAAGTATTTCGGATCATGTCGGATTCGAATTAATCGGTTAAAGTTCATATTTAATTAACAATATATGTTTTTAATTTCTTTTTTCACCAAATTAGTAGAAAATAAAAATAGTGTGCAACGAAAATTTAAAGATGAATATATATATTTTAAGTAAGAAAATTTGAATAAAAAGATATCTAATGATAATTTTACTCCTATAGTATATATAATGACTACAAATTTAGGCATTGTTTGGTAAAAATAAGCTAGCTTATAAGCTGACGTATAAGCTAGCTTATTTTCTGTGTACATGTTTGGTAAGACCAAAAGCAACTTATAAGCTAGCTTCTTGATAAGCTACTTTGAGTAGCTTATGAGAAGCTTTTTGTGACTTTTTCCAATTATACCCTTTATTAATAATTGACTATTAACTATTATCAATTAAAATTATATATTTAATTATTAATAAACAATAATTATTAATTATCAATAAATATTAACTTTTAATAATTAAAAAAATTATTAATTAAATTAAATTATACATTATATATATATATATTTTTAAATGTTACTAATTATATTATATATTATATTATATGTTTAATTATCAAAAGATAAATATAATAACTTTTAAAATTTTATATAACTAAAACATGTTAAATATTTTAATAAAAAATATATTTATCTAGTTCTTAATTATATTTATTTATAATTATTAATTATTTAAGATATGTTAAGTTGATCAACTTTAATTTTATTTTTATTATATTTAATAGTAATATAAATTATAAGTTAATGTATATTTTTTTAAAGTTTGTTTTAACAAATTTTAAATTTATAATAATAATAATAATAATAATAATAATAATAATAATCAACTCTATATTATTTTAATATATTATATTATATAATTTTTTAGTATTTGTATTATTTTAACATATTATATTATTAGAAATTTATTTTAGTTATATTATTAAAAATTTATCTTAATTATATTATAAAATACTTGTAATTGATTATTTATTAAGGATGTCCTTTTTGGTCATTTTACATACTCATAAGCTAGTTTTTATCAGACATGCTTTGTTCACCAGCTAGCTTATCAGTCACCAGTTAACTTATCAGCTATCAGCTAGCTTATCAGCTAGTTTACCAAACATACCCTTAATCTTAACCTTTTGTTTTACATGCTTAATCATTAAAGATTAAAATTAACTCAAACTTTAAAATTAAATTAAACATCAAACTAATAAAAATAAGTTCAAATCTCAAAGATATACATAAAAAAGTTGCAAAAAATATTAATAAAAAATTTTATTCGTGTTTCGGGTGAGTTCGAACCGAGTAACTCGTCATAATGTTGAATTTCGAAGATCGAGTTGGTTCGAGTTATGTGGGTCAGGTAGATTCAAGATTTTTTTAATCGAATTTTTGGTTTTTCGGATTTGGTCAAGTTTTGTTCCTCCCTTAGCATGACACAATTATAAAGAAAGAGAAAATAAATCTGTTTTTTAAGGAGTATAATGGTAAATCTGACTCTGTTCTATTTAGTTCCCAGGGGGTAGGATGAGACAGACTTATCTCACTCTTGTTCTACTTAGGGATGGCAGAAATACCCGAACCCGATGGGAATCCCCGAACCCGAAACTTTTGGGATGGGATTGGGCCGGGTAAATGGTTATGGGACCGGGTATGGGATTTTTTCAAAAAAATTTCGCGGGATTGGGACGGTTATGGTTTTAATCAATACCCGCCCATTTACCCGATCCCATTTACCCGACCCGAACCATATATTTAATAATTCACTAATTTTATTATTAATATAATATATATTACAATTTATTAATATATAAAACAATAGAAATGATGGATTGATTTTATTAGTATAGAAAATATATATTTAAGTTGTGCAATTTGACAGCTTTAGCACGACATTGGTATTTTGAGCGTATCTCACTCGTCTATGCTCCGATTAACATGATTCAAAAAGTTTTGGAAAGTCAAAAGGCGTGACTACAACTTGATTTGTAGTTTCAAGTTTTTGCAAACTCGATCTTTAAAAGGAATTCAACTCATTTTTTGACGTGCTTCACATATAATTCTAATAAATGAAATTTTGCTTAGTAATTTTAGTCGACTAAAAATATAAACGGGATTCCCGAATACCCATGGGAATACCCGCGACCCCGATGGTTATTTGCTAATGGGATACCCGACGGGACGGGACAGGGTATGGGACATGATTTCATAATAGGGTATGGGACTGGGTATACTAATACCCGTCCCAAACCCGTCCCATTGCCATCCCTAGTTCTACTTAGTTCTGGTGTGTCTCACATAGATGTCTGCCAAACATGGACAAGCCAGTTCTGTCCTGTCATGTGTACCAAATGCACCCTAAAGGGCTGTTTACCAAAATTTTCATTAAGTTTTGTATGGATAAATTTATTGTCTGAATAAACTTATTTGTTTAGATAAAATGATATTGTTGTTTACTTTTTTTATCTTAATCAACAATCAGAATGTAAAAAATGACCGATTTACCTCTTAAGTACTATAAATAATGAATTGTTGTTTGCTTTTTAAGCGGTTTTATATCTTTGGAACACAAAATCAAACCAACGAACAAGATCAACCCAGCAAAAGAACAAAATCAAAACAAAAAATGAACAAAATCAAACCATTTACCGTTGGTTTACGCAATATCATGTTTAATAAACAAAATCAGGCCAATGAATGAATTGCTATTCAATTATTCATGTGCCGTCCTAGTCAGTAGAAGCAAGAACGATAACGATTTGATATTGAAAGAAAAAAAACCGACTATTTGCAATTGGTTGGCCGTTCTTCTACATCTGTAAGAAACCCGGTTGGCATTCAAGTGAGCAGAAGAAAGACAACTGTGGTACCGTTCTCCAGTGAACTTGTTATCATAGATTGAAAACTGCGTTGGTAAATTTGAATTCTTCGAATTCTTTAGCGATTGTACCATAAAACTTGTTATCAAACAACCGTAAAGCTTCATTTTAGCGCTCGACATAATTCACATGAATATAGTAAGTCTCGCTTGGGCACATATTCTTATACAGTCAAAAGGGGATCGATTCCGTAAAAGATTGTATCAGTAAATGGAAACTTCACTTTCCCTCTGGGGGTAGGAAAATTATGATCGGATAGCGGACTATGCGAGTAGAAAACGCTCACAAGCTCGAAATCAACGAAACACCAAGGTTGATAACTACTTCTCACCAGTGATGGATCTAGAAATTTTGGTAATGGGAGTCGAAGTTTAGATAACGTTGCAAAAAAAATTAGTATGGTTCCATAATATGAATGTTCGATTTATCTTTTTTAAAAAATCAATTAAATTTCCGAGTTGAGCCAAGCAATTTAAAGTATACACTTATTAAATCATACATTGACGATATAAAATTAATTAACAATAAACCCAAAAAATTTATAACAAAGGAAGTAACAATTTTCTTAAAAACTTAAAACTAAGTTAAATATTTTGTGAGAGTTAAAACCTTATCTTTTTGTGTATCAAAATTATATAACAATATATTTAAAAGCTTATGGGGTCAATTGACCCCTTTCAATCCAAATACATTTGCCCCTATTTCTAACGTTGATTAACATCAACTTTTCATTAAAATCTAATCCAATATAATATAAGTTGTGATGAATGAAACATGCAAACTAATAGACAAAACATAAAGGATAAAGATTGCGAATCAATTATAAGAAACTATTCATTGAAAGATGAATAAATACTTTAATATATAAGTAATAATGATTTTGGTAATTTTTTTTTGGATTTATAGGACAAACAAACTTTAATATTTTTTTATTAGAATATGTGTTGTCTATTTAATTAATGATTAATTAACATATTTTATTATTTAAGAGTTTTTAAGTAATATCTATTAAGTAAGCGCTTATTAGTAAAGAGTTGTCATTTTTGAATTTATTTATTGAAGAACATTCTCGTCCAGTCATATTGATTTGTTTCACAAGCTTTTGTCATCCGATATGTACTTTAACACAGAAATTGATTAACTTTATCACATATTACCTTGAACATTGCGGTAATAACACATTTCAGGTGATGACTTGACTTGAAATTCTTAGCATGTTCGAAGTTTTGATATTTTTAGTATATAAACGAATTTCTAGCAATATTTTATTATGCATGAACATTAAACATACGATATGTCGAATGTTGTGTCACAGTCATAGAAAAAACATATATTACAAAATATATAGAAAAGTTATGAATTGCAAAGCATATATAACTAATTGAAAATTATATTTTCTCACAATTGCACAAATATAATACGACTGACATTGATGGCTTATATATAATATTTATTAGAGATCCGCAAGTTGTTTGTGGAATATCGATCTAAAGAACAACGTTTAGTTAATAATTTTTGTACGAATTCATAAAAACATGAATGAAAAAAAGAGCCGACTTTCTTGAAAATCAATGGATGATTGCATGGTTCCAAAAAAACGATATTTTTGGCACATAAGAATGGCAAAATGGTCAAAGATAAAAGCAAGTGGGTGTACATATGTATTTGTATATATGTATAAGGCTAGCTGGGTTCTTATAGGAAAAGAAGTTATTAGGAAAATGATAAAAAGGAATCACTACCCTTAAATTAATCATAGTTAAAGATTAAAGGAGTTAAGATGTATTAGATTAATTCTCAACTCAAGTACAATTCATCTTGGGAATGAGATTAAAAGTGATCAAGTCTTCGTATTTTCTCTTTGGTAATCGTGATTTTTCAGGCAACTTATGTACACTGACTAATCCTCTCGGATGATCATAAATGGTCTGGAGTTATCACATGTGAATCTCCATGACTTTAGCAACTCTTGGGTGGCCAACCGCAAGGGCTTTAGCAGCGCTTGAATTTGAACCTGTAGTAGATGACATTTTCTACTGCATCCCCAAAAGTTTATCGGTGCATCACAACCCAAATGGTTGTCCAGATCACTTTTTACGTTTCTCACGTTAACTGCTTTCTTCACACGATTATTCATTTATGTGTATATATACACACACATACACACAAAGGGGGGGGGGGGGGGGGGGGTTCAAAAGAGAGTATGATCAAAATAAAAGAATATAAGAAAGTTAATTATATATAATTTTAGAACATGATCAACATTAGAGTAGGCATACGATTTGGGCTGCAACCAATGTCGTACCTAATCACATTTACTTTTACATGTAAGTTTAATTTAAAAATATACGCGCTTAAACTGCTTTATTTAATCACTCTTTTATTTCAACCCGTCTCTCTCTATATATATAAGTTTCGGTTAATATAAAATGGACAAATACACCTAATAAAACAAAAGTAGCCTTCATATGACATTGTTGCATCAATGGTCAACTTTTTGGTCCTCTAGAAGATCACCAATTGTCTTTTTCTTGTTAAATTCGACTTATCAATTCAATATTGTATCATTAAAATAGAAAAGGTTGTAAAGTGCAAGAAAGTGTTATCTTATATCATATTTTATTGAAATTGCCCTGCCCTTTTTTAAGAAAAGGACTTCTTATTAAAACTCTATAATTGTTGATCATTTTATTATATAAACTATACAATTAGCAGGCGCCCCGGCCCAACAACTTCGATCCGACCCACTTAGACCCGACCCGACCCGTATCTAACTTCCCTCTCTCACATTATGACCAAAATCCAACCCAATAACCCGCTGTTGACCCGCGCTATGCTCCGCTGGGTTATTCCTATTTCAAATTCCATAATTACATATTTGGCCCCTGAACTTTTAAATATTTCATTTTACGTTTTAGTCATATATGGTGTATCGGCTAAAATATGTTAAAAAAATACGTTTTAATTTAAACAAATTACGCCATTATATTCGTATCGTCGATACGATCAAAATGAGCCTAATATTGAATATTTTTTGATGTAGTTAACCTTACATATTAAGCTCCTAAACTTAGAACTTATAATGTTTATTCACTTTATACCTTTTACTTTTTAATATTTCATTTTATGTTTTAATCATATATCGTGTATTGGCTAAAAGACGTTTAAAAAATACGTTTTAATTTTAACAAATTACGCTATTATATTTGTATCGTCGATACGATCGAAATGAGCCTAATATTGGATATTTTTTGACGTATTTATTTTATTATATACTATATATACGCTCCAACCGACCTTAATCCTATACTTTTTTTAAGTTTACATATTAGCCTCCTAAACTTATAATATTTATTCACTTTATACCTTTTAGTTTTCTGTATTTTATTTTACGTTTTACTTATATATCGTAGCCTAATATTGAATATTTTTTGATGTAGTTATTTTATTACGTTTTGCTCATATATCGTAGCCTATATATACGTTTCAACTGACCTTAATCCTATAACTATTTCTAAGTTTACATAGTAGTCTTCTAAACTTATAATATTTATCTACTTTACACATTTTACTTTTCTATATTTCATTTTACGTTTTACTCATATATCGTATATTGGTTGGAACATGTTAAAAAACACGTTCTCATTTTAACAAATTACGCCGTTATAATCGTACACTTAATACGTTCGAAATGAGCCTAATATTGAATATTTTTTGATGTAATTATTTTATTATATAGTATATAAATTATATGAAGCCAAAACATTGTTTATGAACAACAACTACCGACATTTGTAGAAATTACATTTTAACCCCAAAATATTGTTCATGAACATACTTATTCACTTTATACCTTTTAGTTTTCTATATTTCATTTTACGTTTTACTCATATATCATATATTGGTTGGAACATATTAAAAACTACGTTTTAATTTTACCAAATTACGCCAATATAATCGATTTGTAGAAACTACATTTTAACTCTTAAACTTATAATATTTATTCATTTTATACTTTTAGTTTTCTATATTTTATTTTAGGTTTTAGTCATATATCGTATATTGACTGGAAATATGTTAAAGTGTCGGTAGTTACTGTTCATGAACAGTCTTTTGACTTCCTGATAATTGTTAGTATTATTAAAATCTCCTAAAATTAAATTTTTTGATTTTTTTATTTCTTAATTCTTTTCATTTATTTTATTAAACCTGTCGTCTGATAACATTTGTACAAACTTAATGTTTCATATAAATCTATATTGCTACTTACGATCAAATCTATCACAGTTTATAACCCGTCGCGAAGCCCGAGCTCTTAATAGGTAACTTCCTTTAAAATATTGTTCACAACTACGAACCTTTACAATATTAACAAAACTATCCGCAGCGAAGCGCGGGCAAACCTCCTCGTTGTATCTATAAAGTAGGAGATAACATATAGGTAAAAATCTGTGATCGTACGACGACCGACTATAATCGTAAGATATCTTTCAGGATGATAATCCTGTATTAAGATAAGGTCCTGAGATAAACCTAATGACATCCTTGAGCATAAATAATAATCCATCGAACAAGTTTTACAATCAGTCGAACGACATGTATATATTGACGTACGACATATTACTAACGGTAACCTCTATCGTGAGTTTTCTTATTTATTACAGGAGATCGTCAGTTACCGGATATCTCGCCTTCAGTTAAAGACTCAGTCCAAGATCATCAAGACAAAGAGTTAATCCTATTTAATGCGACGTCCGTTATGACCGTTGGAAACATTAAATGCACGACCGTTATGAAAGAAGCTATATATACAACATTCGAACCACATTCAAGAGAGAGGAACTACAAGAGCAATCAAGATATTCTTTCTAGCTTACAATTTACACACATCTTTGTAATTTACATTCGATCGCACGTTTATTTTCCTTGTAATCGTTCGACGTACATTGTAATCTTGAAGGACATCACCCCTGCTTGGTGATCATAGTGCACTGTCGACTTAACTTTAGGTCGACCGCAGGTTTTTTCCTCCGTTGTGAGGTTTTTCCTGCGTCATCAAATTCTTTGTGTTATTTTACTTTTTACCGCACTTCTTATCGACTGTAATTTCTTTCTCTCGACGGTTAAGCCTCACACATTTTTCATACGACAATCAACTGGTGTAATTTTTTACATAAACAATAATGTTACTAAACTTTTAATTAATGTCACTTACTTAAAATCAAACAAAAAAATGTCATTTTTCATTTCTTATTTAATCAAGTACGTAAAACTTATATCATAATTCATACAACACAAATCACATTTAACCTCCATCGATACTTGATACATAGACGGATCCATTGTATTAGATACAGTGGCATAAAAAACCATTTCGTTCCTCCGTCATAATGTAAAATATTAAAAGATCATGACAAATACCAATATATCAATTTGTTGTGTCTCACCAAGTATATATATTTGGAAATTATAATAAAACATAAGTTTTCCTTGATAAAGTTGTTTTGCAAGACCTTTTCTTCCATTTCCAGAGTCCAGACCAAAAGCAGAAACCCTATTAATTTATTTCTTAGAGCATCTCCAACAGCTATGATAAAATGAAAAAAAAAAAGATTTTAACAATTTTTTGTTCCTAAAAGTTTTTAGAAGAGAGAGAAACATTATTTTATTCATTTTCCACCAATAGAGAACATTGAAGTTACATGTGCAAGAGAGAAAAAATATTTTATTTTTTATCCACCAATAAAAGGAATGAAACTAAAAGTCTTGGTTGTTAAAATAAGATAGTTGTTGGAGATGAATATAATTATTTTTAAAATTTTAACTTTTCATACTTTATTTTAGAAAAAAAATATAGCATATTTGTGGAGATGCTATTAGTTTTTAACTTTTAATTTCAAACTTATTATATTTACAGAAATTACAATAAAAAACTTAAACACAAGACCACACTTTATGAAAAACAATGCCCTCAAAGTTTTTTTGTTGGTAAAACGAAATTTTAGTTAAAAGTATTTTCATCTTTTTAACTGTTTGGGCATGAATAAACATCAAATTGGAAGTTTATTAAACCAGCTTTTTGTTTTTTATATTATTGTGGTCAATTTGACATATTTTTGTAACCTTTAAGTAGTTTGATTAAAGATTGATTCGTCTTCTATAGCGGTTGTTGAACATGTTAATTTCAAGGGTAATAAATTTTATGGAATTAAAAAGTTAGAAAACATAGGTAGTTTGATTTAGAAACTAAATCCAAATTTTAAGCAGGCCATAGGACCAATAGCGTAATTCACTCATATAAAGCTCTCATGGTATACAAAAATGATTTGGTCCTTAAGCAAAGCATAATTTGTTTTAGGAACTAAATTCCAAATTTATGTTCTCTATCTTAGTTTTGGTTATTAAAATATTTTTGTTGTAAGAAAAATCCCATGGTCACAAAAATACGTGGTTTTGACCCATAACATCAACAATAGTTAAACTTCATCCGTTAAATCCCTCATGTACCTTGTGCGTAAAGATTAAGTAGTCATTTTACCTCTACAATATGAGATATCAATGACATATACCGAAATAATTTTTTTTTTACTTTATTCTCATATTTTAAAAATAAATGACAAATTTAACCTCTTATCCAAGGACGGGGGATTTAACATATAGAATTAGTGAGAGCTACTAAATAACATTTTTTGAATCCATTGGGGTTTTATCGCAATAAAAAATATTATACGGATCATAACCAAGAAAACAATAAACCATAGGGACCAAAATTGCAATTTACTCTATAGAAATCTTTAAAATCATATCCCGTTTCGCGCCTTTTTCCCAACCGGCGATCAAGTCGACCTGTTCCACGACGGTTGATGCTCCGGTGCTCACTTGCCGGCGACGGATTCCTCCGCCTGAAATCACGGCTACTCTTCTTCCACTTATCTCGTCTCTCCGGCCACCTTTTCTTCTAGCAAGATCAGGTTACACTCGACCTTTGAATCCCTAATTTATCAAAAGATTTGTCAGTTATGATTTATCGAGTAATTTTTAAAATTTTTGTTCATGTTGCTTGTTTATTTAATGATTTATTTAGGTTTAGCTTGGAAATTCATTATTGAACCACGTTATATGGAATTTATTACTTGAATTTAGAGTTGTATATGCGTGTGATGTTTGGATTTCTATATTTAGGGTATATATTTGTGGTAAAAACTGTGGATCATGATTTATGAATTCGAATTAGGTTATGAAATCTTAATTCGCATATAAAATTATGTTCAACTTTTGCTGTTGGGAGTCCCATAAAGTAGTTTACTGTAATTGTTCAAAGCAAATTGTTCTATTTGTTATCATAATTAAATGACTCCATTAACTCCTTGTTTGCTTTCATGGAATCATGTTATTGTTAGGGGTGGCAATTTTCGATACGACCTACCAACCCGACACGACATGATACAAAGATAAACGGCTTTGGGTTGAGGTTTTTGGCCCGCCAAACCGCCAATTTCTTTGGTCGACCGCGAACCCGTTTATTTTTAATTATTTATTTTTTTAATATTTCTTATAATAAAAATAACATTTTGATTTTATGCGTCTAAATCAATATATCAATCTATATATATATATATAAAAGTAGGATGTTGGAAGAATGATGTGACATCCTATATATTGAGTATTGGCTTAGAGGAATTTTCTCCTTTTTTTGAATTTTTTAAATATAAAATAAGCTAAAGACTATTTTACCCTTAAATGAAAATTGCATGTTTTAATATAATAAGGACTCTTTGGTAATTTGACTTAACAATTTAATTAGCTTTAACTTTCATATTATTTAACTTATAAAAAGATTTATTCTACCTTTTTCACCTTCTCATTCATTAATTAAAAGAAAACCTACAACATAATCATCAATAAATTAAACCAAATATTCCACCAAAAAATATTTATTCTACCCTTTTCACCTTCTCATTCATTAATTAAAAGAAAACCTACAACATAATCATCTATAAATTAAACCAAATATTCCACCAAAAATGTAGTTCAACAACTTTTAGTTCTTTGTTTTGCTATTGGGTTTCTTTGTTTGTAAGATTGTTGTTCATTCTTCGTAAAATTTCTAGGTAAGCTAACACCTTTTATGATTTTCGTAATTATATATTGTTTATGTGTGCCAATCAATATTATTGTTTTTTTTTCTATAAAAAAACACCATATTATCTTTATATGTTTTTGTGTATATTCCTTATTGTTATTATAAAAGTTTTTTGTTTTTTTATTTTGATATATATATATATATATATATATGTATAAGCAAGATGTTGGAAGGATGATGTGGATATCCTATCTATGGAGTATTAGCTTATAGGATTTTTTTCATTGTTTTGAGTTTTTTATATATTATATAAGTTAAATACTATTTTACCCCTTAATTAAAATTTTGTAATTTACTACAAAAATGTTTCTTTGTAATTTTGCTTACAATTTAATTAGCTTTAATTTCCAATTTTTTAACTTCTTATAGACATTCAATTTGGTCTCCTCAAATTCCCATTTATTAGTTAATAAAAAAATTTACAACAAAACCATATATAAATACAACCTAATGCTCCCTTAACCTACAATCTTTATGTTCTATGTTATATTCTATTACGTTTGTATGTATTTTTGTTGTTTCTCTTTTATAGAATTTTTTTCTTCGTTACTATTGCTCAACCTTCGTAAAAGTTTCCGGTAACGTTTCACTTTTTATTATAAATTTTATGATTATAAGATTTATATGTTGTTTTTGGGATGAGTATCATTAGTTTTTTATATATAAACAGATTTTCATAGTTTTGTATGCAACGATAGAATAATGTTCTTTTTTCTTACTATTACTATTACTTTGCATTTGATATTTATGTTGTATTGGTGTTTTAAGTGATGTCATTCTTCTTAATTCGTTTTGCTTATATTTTGTATTTTCTTATAAAAGTTATTTTTGTTGATAACAACCAAACTACAAAGTACGATCTATGTATTTTTTATTTTTTTTGTTTTTTGTTTTGTTGTGGATTCACTTTTGATTTTTTAATGTACTTATAAGTTCTTAATTTGCAATTTAAAAAAAATCCAACAATGAGATACCATTTTTCTAAGCAATTCAATCCTAAATTTATTCTTTAACTTTTCTCTAAAATATTTTCCTTTTTAATGTAGTTAATAACAAAATTTTTTAAATAAAATTATTCATACTCTTTGTTTGCATCTAAATTTTTTTTTATTTCATATTATTATAATATTTTTATACATATAACATTTAAGGATCAAGGGAGTGCATTGGTTCAAATTGTTTGAATATTATTTTTTTTGGTTCACAAAAGATTTTCCCTCCTCTCTCTCTCTCTATATATATACATATATATAATCAACATATTTAAGAACTCATTAGGGATGAAAAATTACAACAATCAACATGTATACTTTCATTTACATGACACTTAAATATAATAATATGTGTAATTTAAATAAATAAAAATATTATAATTAATATAAATAAATAATTGAAGATGACGATGGATCACGTCAATATAATACATTTATAATTATTGTTAGTTATACTATTTACATAACTCTTTATATATATATACATATATTATTTAGAAAACAATATATTTTTAAATGACCAACAACGTAAGTTGTAGTCATTTTCTTTAGTACTACATATATATTAATATGTATTATTCACAAAGAAAACTAAGTATCTAAAATTTCTATTAATATATAAAGTTTGAATGAACATATAAAACTAAAATCATCATTATTATTTAAAATCTTATTGGCACCAATATATAAATATAAATAACATTAGAGTCAATATATAAGTAAAATAAGAATAAACATTTAGTTAAATAATAAAATTAATATATAAATATAGAGACAATATATATACATATATATGGAATGATAATATAATTAAATTTTATATTAGTCAATTCTTGAACAAATGACATACTTACTACTAAATAAAATAATATATATTTAAAATATATTAAGAATAAATATTTATTGGATTTGTTAAATCAATTTAATAGTAATTAACATTTGTAAAAATATATATAGATTAAATAGAATAAATAAGTATATAAAATTCGAAAATAACTTACTATAGTAATTATTTCAATTTCATTTTTATGTTAAATTTAAATTAAAATCAAAATATGTAAATAAAATTGATGTAATATTTTTTATTTTGCATAATATTATTAAAACCTCTTTTCAATATTCTTTAACGAGAAACTAAGCTATAAATAAATAGCCTTAAGTAGATCGAAAAAAACTTGAACGTCGATACATTAACAATTAAATCAGATTCGCATATGATCGAAGTGAATATAAATATTTTATAGGAATATTATGTCGCGGATAAATCTATATATTACGAGTTATGAAAAAAATACCCATCATACACATCATTATTATAATAAGTAGCCTCACACATTTCTTTTATCATTCGAGTCTATTACAAAGTTTAATAATGTTGAACTTATAGGTTGTTATTTAATTATACATATCAAAAGAAACAACTAAGAATAATGAGGCAACTTCGTCTCAAATGTACATCAATTCTTATTATCTTATTATATGATATGTGATTCTCCGCCCGATTTAACTTCAAAATTGTTTAAATAATCTATCACCATCGCGCAACGTGCGATGCCGTTCAATGGTACATTAAGTATAAAAAAAAGTCCAATGATAAAATATGCTCAAACAGAATAGTTCATTACCCTTATAAGTCATTAACCCAAAAACTAAAGTATATTATCAATGTATTTAGGGCTTTAACCAACAAGCTATATAAGGAACTGAGGGTCTCACACCAGATAAGTGTGAAAATGACTCTTACTTGATAAGCATTTGTTGGAATTAACATGTTTATCACCAATTCGTTTTTATGGACAAAGATGTTGACCGATAATATAAACGATTTTGAGTTATTTAGATAATGTGATTACAATTATGCAAAACAACATAAATGATAGGATGATTGATGGTAGAATGTCAATATTCTAAAACGTGTATCATATAAGTTAAACGGTATTTACATAGGACGGATGAATAAAACTTATTAAATATAATTAATACACAGATACTTATATTACTTATGTAGGACAAATGGATAAAACATATTAAATATAATTAATACACAAATACTTATATTATTTTTTAAACACCGCGCAACGCGCGGTACGGGCCACTAGTATATATACTAAAAGCAAAAACCACAAGGTATGATGTGGCATTCTATCTATTGAGTATTTGCCTCTAAAAATTTTCTCCTTTTTTTGAATTTTTTAAATATCCAATATGCTAAAGACTATTCTACCCCTAAATGAAAATTACATGTTTTATTATAAGAAGGACTATTTGGTAAATTGACTTGACAATTCAATTAGTTTTAACTTCCATTTATTTAACTTTTAAAAACATTTATTCTACCTCTTCACCTTCTCATTTATTAATTAAAAGAAAACTTACCACATAACCAACTATAAATTACAAGTTTACAACCAAATGTTCTACCAAAAATTGTAATCCACAACTTTTAGTTTTATGTTATGCTATTGGGTTCCTATATATATTTGTTTGTTGTTTCTAATTTTTATTTGTTCTTTTTGTAGGTTGATGTAATCTTGATGTAGCTTCACAAACGTCACTTAATGGTTATAATGATGCGGCATCTTCTATGCATTGTAAGCTTACCTCTATATCTTTTTTCTAATTTGTTTAAATTTTGTAAATACTATATATATTAAGACTTTTGTATCCCTATACTAATAACATAAATTTCATTGGGATGATGTTGTTTTGATCATATTAAGAAATGTAACCTCCAAAGCTTTTCATTTTTGAAAAATGAAACCTCCACATGTTTTCATCTTCATTCTTAAAGGTAAACTTCTAAACTCTATCATGTGATTTGTTCATAATAAATGTCTTATTTTTCCTCTCTACCACTTGATGTATCCTTCATTTTATAAACAATTATTCATCAACAAAATCATCTTAGGTAAACTATTTTTCTTTCTTCTGTTAATCACTTGATTTGTTCTTTCATTTCACAAACGGTTATTCTTCAACCAAGTCGTTTTTCAGGTTTTTAGGAATACTTCCGAGTATTATTACTTATTGATATATGTTGACATTTGTTTACTTTTAATTTTGTCTTCTATATTTTTATTGTATTTCTTCAATGGAAGCGTAGGGTTGTTTTTCGCAACAAGATATGATAATCTAATGTTACAAGTAAGTATTACAATCTAAGATATATAACCTCAACAATTTTTCAATATGTTATTTTTCAATTGTTGTTCTTATTCTTTTAAGTTTATTTAAAGAAGACTAATCCATATATTATTTTCTTTTGACATTTATTGGAATTTTAGAGGGTTTTTTTAAGTCTTCTATTAATTTTTTTTAAGTTTTAAATCAATATATTTTTGTTTACATGAAATTTGAGATAGTAATATATATATATATATATATATATATGAAAATCGAATACGATAATAAACCGATTATAATTGATATAAATATAGATAAAATAAATATAACGATTAATTATCTTACTCTAATACCTTTTTAATTTACACAAGATAAAAAAACTTACTAAAAAAATCAAGAAAACTGATTCGAGTATACATTTCTTTTACCTTTTTGATTATTTTTCATATTCTAATGTTTTTTCCCAAGTTTTAAATTTTACTAATAAATTCAACTCTTGAAGATTAATAATTTTATTTACATAAGATTTAAATACAATAAAAAATGGACTCTATCTAATATAGAATAGAAAAAATTAAGAGAATAAGTAATCACATCAATTTAATACCTTTTAATTTACAAATAAAAGAATTTTTTTGCAATCAATATACATAAATAAAATACTTATATATTTAAAAATAATATAACTTAACGTTATAATATTTCTATTTAATAGATAAGTGAATAATAGTTAGCACAAATTATTATTTATTCATTACCTATTTTGTTTGATCTTTGTTGGGATTTTAGAGGTTTTTTATTTCAGGTTTACTTGAAGCTTTGACAACCATCGTAGGAGGTGTGATGTACATGCCCTCATTTTAAGGGGATGCAATATTTCTCAGTTTGGGTCTAATATTTATTCTATATACCATGTTCGTATGGTGATACGATGTTCTACATGAATCCACGTTGCAATCAAATGGTAAATATTATAGTGTAAAGATAAAAACGACCTATCATGAATGTTTGGTAAATATTATAGTGTAAAAATAAAAGATATCTATGATGAAGGCTTAGATTTTAGAGGTTTTTTCTTATTTGTGTTTGTTGTACTTTTTTATGTTTAAAATTTTACTAACCATCTTAACTTTTATTAAAATCAATATTTTTTTAAAGCTATAAGATTGCATCCAACATAATTGGTGTGTTCAACATTATTTTAATTGTATTTATTCTCCATTATTTTAAGAAAAGTCATGGTTTTTTTTTATTATTTTTTTTAGTTAAGGTTCACCTAGGTTTGCCCAGACTACATCCTTGGTAATTTTAATTTACCGAGAAAAGTCATGGTTAACAAAGTAATAAACATTGACTTATAATTCTTAATGTATTTGAGACTTATTTTAATGTATGTTGGACTAAAAACTACCTTTAGATAATGGATGTTGGTTGTGAATATTACATTTTATAGACCATGGGAGCTTTAGAATCCAAAAGGAGATCATGATTTGATTAATTTGGATATGGTTTTAATTAACAAAAAATGTGTGTTCTTATATTAACAAAGTTGGAAAAGGTTGGTCCCAATTATGGAAAATCCTTTTTGTTTCAATTATTGTTTGGGGTTATGAAGGTAGTTTTAACCACTTATATTTAGGTGTTTTAGTTGGTGTGCTTCATGTCAACATTAAGGGTATGTCCCATTTGAAAATTAGACATGCATTTGTGCGGTAGTTACCGTGTCATTTGTACGTACTTTTATTTACTTCACAACAAAATTGTCAGATGTATTAAAAAGTTAATATAATAGAGCAAAAAGAAAGAAAAATCAATGAATGCTAACCTATATATGTTAAAGACTTTTCTATCCCTATACTTAAAACATAAAGTTTATTAAGATAAGGTCATTTTGGTCATTTTTATAAATAGAATTGTAACATCCAAACATTTAATATGATTCATTTATTTGGCCATCATCTAACACATAATTGTTTAACTTTTCATTCACTCTACAAACCCTTCATCTATTTACCCTGCTAACATTTTCATATACATTCTTCTAGATAAACCCTCTAAATCATTTCATCTTCATTCTTGAAGGTTTCACCTCCAAACCTTCCATGTATTTCAAATTCTTCTTAATCACTTGACAAACCATCAATCTTCAACAACAATTTTTTTTTTATTTACATCAATCTTATACTTTTTAATTTAACTGTAAAAAAATCCTATCAACTTATCATTTATTGTTATTTGCATAAACTCATATCTATAAATAAGTGAGTTAAAATTTTTATATAACACTCATTATATATTTTAATATGATTAAATAACAATTATCAATATCATTAATTGTTAGTAACATAATACTTTATTTAGTTAATTGTCAAAATTAATTATTCAATTTATCGTAATTTATGTTACTAATTATTCATTTTCTTCTTTTATGTTACTAACTATGTATTTTTTTTATTTTTTTACTTTGAGTAATCATTTATTTCTCTTATTTAAGCATAAGTGTTTTTTTTTTTTGTTTTGATTGACTATGTTATTGGTTTTTTAACATACAATAACCTACATCTCAATCTCTCCATCTAACATATTTAGTTAAGTTTTTTATTTAGATACATGTGTGTTGAAGGTTATTGAGGTTCTACAATGAAGGTGATGTTGTAGTTGTCTTAATTGGTTAAAAAAAATCTAAGATTTTGTTATTTCTTACTCATATATTTCTGATGTGACTATTGAAGTTGTAACATAAATGGTTGTTTCTTTTAGTTGTTAAAAAGATTTGAGGATAGTTTGGTTGTGAGTTTTCCATCAAATGGTCCATTTATTATATTATTATACTGATACGTTGAAATTAATAGTTTTAAGTTTTAACAAAGTATTGCTCTTATCGATTATAAGGGTAATGGTTCAATTGGTACGATGAAGTGAGTGGTATCGCTAAGGTTGGTGTCATAAAGTTAACTTATTGAAATTAATACTAGGACAATTTCTTCACATTTCACCTTTAACTTTGTGTAATGCATGCAAATGCAATTAAAAGCTTTACAAATTCCACATTTACATACTAACCAATTAAAATAACTATTTCTTAAACACTTCAAATACATTGTTAATCACATTTTATTAGTTACTAATTAATAATTTATGTTTAACTTTAACTTACTTTTTATTTTTGAGACATAACTTTAACTTACTTGCGATTCTCCTAATCATATATTTTTTTTCATGTCGTGCAACGCACGGGCTCAAACACTAGTATCCCTAACATCAATACCATGCCTAAGTCCAAATATTTGTTGAAAGACAGATTCTAAGCTATTTGTTTTATATATTATTAGTTGAAAGACCCGCCAACCCCTGACCGGTTTATGACCCGTCAACCCGTGTCTGATCCATCGACCCGTCAACCCGTGTCTGACCCGTCGACCCGTGACATGACCAGCGACACGACCCCGTCATGGACTCATGGGTAAGGGTTAAAGATTTTGACACAATTAGCTAAACAGGTCGTGTCAGGGGTTGATGTTTTTGACCAGCCAACCCGTGACCTGCCAACTCGAACACAACATAATTCCCACCCCTAGTTATTATTGAATGGATTTACTTGTGATGAAAAAGGGCCTGAATGGGCTTTTCCATGTAGGGATTTTGGGCTTAATCGGGTTTTCCAGGCCAAGCCTAGGCTGGGCTTACCCCCTAAATTCCGTTTTAGGGTTTTTTTTGTACATCACTACATCTATACGTCTTACTTTAGCCGATAATCTTTTGTATTTCCATGAGACCACATCTTGGGCCGTTTACTTAAACATTACCCGGTAAGCACTTACCTGAACACTATTTCCAACCATATCGGACAATATTTTATTCTCTCAAAACGATATTGTATGCAACAATTTACCCAGTATGCACTTACCGGGTAAGATTTGTAAATCTCACTTACCGGCTATAGCTCTCGTTTCATGCTATTGCCATGCCATCGCTCTTACCGGGTAAGATTCTAGTCATTGTCATGTTCATCTCACAAGGTAAATTGGTTCGGTTAGTTCTTACTCGGTAAGCTTCAAGTAAACGGCACCTTAGCCATTGGATTTGCGAAACCTTTATATCTTTCGTGAATATGTTTTTGACATAAAAATGTGAAAGTCGATAAACGATATACATAGAGCAGTTGTTTCAATGAAAAATGCATGAATAAAGATTTAATATAGGATGAATCTCGCACCAGAAATACGAGCGAGAAAAAGCAACGAATAGATACAATGAAAGCATAAATAAGGAAGCGATAAGACCAAAACATAAAGAGCAAGCAAGCAAGGCAAGAACACATCCGAAAAACACGAATAAGCATTATTGGGATGCATCTACAAACACCATGGGTACAAGAAATACAAATGGAGAAGTATCTTTACTACCGAAAACAAAGATTAAAAGAGCGAAATAGGCTGATAACACTAATACTAGGAGAGTCTAGAGGGATAAATCAGCCAAATCAAATGATTTTTGCACAGCTTTGATCCAAGAAGCCACCTTTTTCTTCCTCAACTCCTCACTTAACACAGGAGTGAATTTGGTGTCTTTCTTCATTCGTTCCTCGTTTGAAAATAGTTCATCTTCTTTCCAAATTCCAACAGCTAAACCAGCTGCAAACGCTGCTCCAAGTGCCGTTGTCTCTATGTCAGCTGGTCTCACAACCGGTGTACCCAGAATGTCAGCCTGCAACAAACCCCTCCGCTTTTTTAGTAAATAAGAATGAACACCAAAAATGTTCTGAGTGTTGTAAAAAGTTTGTAGGACTTAAAACGCCTATGTAAAAGTATTGTAAAAAGTTTTTTAGGACGCTTTTGGGATCTTAATAAGCCTTGTAGGTCACTTTTGAAATGAATGGTCGTATTAGTCTTTTAATAGGGAAGTAATCATGAAAGTGTCTTATAAAACAAGTGTTCTATATGAAAATGTGAATATGTTGTTGGAAAAGTGTCTGAAAAGTTCGTTAGAATGCCTAAAAACATCCTATAAACTTATTACAACACTTTAGATAGGAAACACAAATATCTGGTCCTATAAGCTTAAATCCTATAAAGTTGTCTATTAGGACACTAAACACCACATGCGTTCTAATAATCCGATTTTGTTGTAGTGGAATCGATTAAAGTGTACAGTGTGAGAATATGTGTAACTCCATTAAGATTACTATCTAAAAAAGCCAGAAGGAGGTTCCAACACTTGCTGAAGATAAATAGTCCAAATCTAGCTGATGTGAGACTCTAAAATGCAGAATACTCCATAAGAGAAAAATATACCTGCATCTGCATAAGGGTGTTGTTAACGGTAGCACCACCATCAACCCTAAGTACGAACTTCCCGCTATCTTTCTTCTCTTTCTCACCGGCATCATTATTCATCGAGTCCAACACATCTTTCACCTGAAAACACATGCTCTCAAGCACGGCTCGAGCTATATGAGACTTGTTTGTGAACCTCGTAATCCCGATACAAACACCACGGGCATCATCACGCCACCATGGCGCAAACAGTCCATTGAAAGCCGGGACAAAGTAGACTCCCCCAGTCGAGTCAACCTTGTTCGCCAACTCCTCGATCTGGCTGGCGCTACTAATGATCCCAAGACTGTCCCTCAGCCACTGGACAGCAGCTCCAGCAATCGCAATCGAACCCTCTAGAGCATAGTTTGCAGGAGCATTTTTCCCGAGCTTGAAAGCTAAAGTGGTCAATAAGCCATGGTTCGACTTAACCACCTGCTTACCGGTGTTGAGAAGTATGAAAGCACCCGTCCCATAAGTGCATTTCCCCAGGCCTTCCTTACAAGATTGACCCAACATGGCTGAATGCTGATCACCCAAACATCCCGAAATCGGAACCCCAGTAATCGGCCATCCTTTTCCTACAAGACCGACAATCTCAGCGTTGCTAACGATCTTTGGTAGGATCCCGGAAGGAACCTTTAGCGTTTCCAACGTGGGTTTGTCCCAATCTAGTGTCTTGAGGTTCATAAGCATCGTTCGTGATGCATTTGACACATCAGTGACGTGTACACCGCCATTAACACCTCCGGTTAAGTTCCAGATCAGCCACGAGTCGATGGTTCCGAATAGTGCATCGCCTTTTTTAACAGCTTGTGCAACCTTTTCCACATTCTCCAGCAACCATAGCAGCTTAAGTGCACTGAAATAAGTGCTGATTGGCAGCCCACAAGTCTCAACAAAATGGGTTCTTCCCCCTGATAACTTCTTCTCTAATTCTCTGATTCAAAACATCATGAATCTTTGTTTATTAATTTGGATCAAAAAATATAATCTTGATCAAAAGATTTAAATTGCTTATTAACTTATTTCTTTTTGTTTCTGTTGATAAACAATTTTTAGTGTTTGGAAGGAAAATAATAATAGTATGCCTATAGCTTTTGTCACGTTGAGCAGGAGTTTTTGACAAGTCTTTCCATTCTAACCTTTTTTTTAAAGAGGTATCTCAGACCACATTGGACCCAGACTAATCTTCGGCAATTTTGGGCCGAAGCCCGACTGATAAGCATGCAGCCCGGGGTCGAAGCCCCCGTACCTCCAGAATGCATCCCCCAGGGCTCGAACTCGGGTTCACCACTATGTAGTGCCCAAACCTTACCACTAGGCTAACACTCCTTTAGTCTTTCCATTCTGACTTATTAACTTATTTGAAACAACTTATCAACTTTTTGGTTATTTTACATGTATAAGTAACACCCTATAAAAACCAACTTGTTGGCTTATTAAATATTGGCATGGACGGACCCATGCATGGGTGCATGGTGGCACGTGCCACCATATTTCTCTCCGTTGAATGGTCAAAAATTTACATTTATGAAAAAATGCAACCATAAAAGATGATGATTGAATTGTGAACCTGCAAATGGAGCTGGTTCGATTATCCATCCAGACGATGGCGTTGTAAAGAGGAAGGCCGGTGGATTTGCTCCAAACGACGGTGGTTTCCCTCTGATTTGTGATTCCGATGCCTCTGAGGCCGTTGTCTATGTTGAGACCTTCAGCTGTGGCTTTATCAATAGCTTTTGCTACACATATCCTAACACTTTCAAGAATCTCCATAGGATCATGCTCCACCCATCTATCCCATCATCATCAATTCATCATTAACATATACATATATACTCATTTTTCACTGTGTGAACGTGAGGACCACTAAAATCACTCCACGTGACAATATTCATCAGAGTGAATAAATCTCTTTATTCACTCTGATTCAAAACATCATGAAAACTTTTTTTATTAATTTTGGGTCAAAAAAAAAATAATCTTGGGTCAAAAGATTTTTAAATTTTCTTATTAACTTATTTCTTTTTGGGTTTTGTTTGGGGTAAACAATTTTTAGTGTTTGGAAAGGGGAAAAAAATTTTTTTTGTATGCCTATAAACCCCTTTTGGCAAGGGTTTAGCGGGTTTTTGAAAAGTCTTTCCTTTTAAACCTTTTTTTTAAAAAGGTTTTCTCAGACCCCCATTGGACCCAGACTAATCTTTGGGGAAATTTTTGGGCCCGGGCCCCCGGTTTAAAAAATGCAGGCCCCCGGG